>JABTTQ020003404.1:0-471090 GCA_016081115.2 Rehmannia glutinosa | reverse complement strand
TATTATAATCGTATATATTATAAATCATAATGCTATACCCCCAAGAAATTATTTATCTTTATTAAGTAAAATCTTGTATCGATAATTAAATCAACGATACTGTTGTGTCTTGAAGAGATAAATACTGGCATGATATCTGCAAAGAATACTATATGCTGAGTAAGCGGTGTCGGATATGAGGGAAGATTAGCGAAACCATAATACGATCCATTCATCAGCAGATTTTTGTCGAACTGTACCTTGTCTTTTTATGATAGTCTTGTCTTAATTTTATAAAACAACAATCACGCTTTCGTCGTCTAAATAAAAATAATAATATTCAATCTCATACTTAGTGCATGAATTTAATAGTCTGCGTAGGATCGACGCTGCTAACCACCATCTATTAACTACGCCCGTTCAACTGCGGTAAAGCTAAAAATAAAGCGAACAAATTTTAGCGCCGTTCTTGGACTAATTAAATTTTAATCTAATATTACGATAAATATAATTATTTTAATTTAAATATTTTTATTTTATTTTTGTTTTAATTCATCTACGTGTTTGATTTATTTAACTTTTTGTTGGTTCGGTGTCAACAACAGCCTTTAAGCGAGAGGATTATCACGTTATGCGAAAGTTGAAGCTTTAAGCCAGGCAAATGAGTGCAACTACTCGCGAGCCGAGGAAAAACACCAGAATCATACTGGAGGTTGTGGAAAGACAAGAGGGTAATAACGAAGCGGCGGAGAGCAACAATAGGATCAACGAATCAATAATGAGTTCTAATACAGAAGATCAGCGGTCAATGACAAGCGATTCATGATGCTTTTTAGCCATGCCGGACAAATTACAGCTATGGTGGAATTGTCATGTCAAATAAATGCGCGAATAACTTTGGCTTGCGTTAATTTCCGTGATTTGGGAACCCAGTTTGGGGGTTTTGCAGCGAGGATCCCAACTCCCATACGGCACAATTCATGCAAATTTATGTACGATTAAAGATAAATGGGGTGTCGGGATGATCTTATGCGTCTTTCTTTATTCACTTTTCTCTTTAAGGGATAAGGCGATAAGCTGGTTAGGCACATTGGTAAGAGTGTGAATATTGGGATGAATTGAGCTAAGTTCATATTCAAATTCTTTCCGCAATCGAATCTTGCGGCAAGAAGCGAATCTTTCAGTTTAGACGATTTGACCCACGAGCGACATGAGGCTTTGGAGATTTGAGATTTATTGAAGAGAATTGTCCGCAACATGGGTTTTCGAGAGGATCAACAACTGCTTCTTTAATGGGTTGATGGGACATACTGGATCATTGTGGATGCCACGGCGGGGAGGAGGCTTTCTGTGAGAATTCCCCGCAGATGCATTCAACGGCAGAAAGATGGCAATGAATAGCTATCGGTGGCCCTCAGGAAGGACAAATGAAAAAGGAAGATGGCAAAGTTTACGATTCGGACCAGTCAAAGCATTGGCGGAATGGATATTTGCATTGACAAATCAATTGAGTGTTTTGACAAAGGAGTTGGAAATGGCAGTGCAATTAATGGGGAGTTATCGAAGATCATGGAGAGCTAACTATGTCGATAACGGAATTTCAACGATTGCAAAATAATTTGACTCCACCATTATCATCCGGGTTTGAGAAATCATGAAAATTTCTCTATGTGAATATGGAGAACATGATCATCGGCCCTTACCAGGATGCGATTGTGACAAAAGGTGTCGAATTGATGCGAAAGTAGAAGCCGTGATGGAAGATGTTCTCACTTCATTTATGGAGTTATACAAGTTCGTTCATGAATGAAATGAGGAGCTGGAATTTAGCAAGGATGAGGCTAATGGACAAAATTGAGACCGTGCTCGATTGCTAACTGCGGAAATGGGCTCCCTGAATGAAAAATCTTGAAACCGATTAGCGATTACTACGATCGTTATTGAACAACATCAAAAGCCGATTCAGGCCAATTTTTTGAGTAAATCGAAGGTGTGTAAAGTTATTAAATGCACGAGGGGTTAGTGCGGTGCGGTCGAAAATTACAGAAAACATTGAGAAGTTGCAACCACGTGCGACCTTTGTGCAGCTCGTCTGAGCGTATGCATGGTGCGATTAAGGGAGTCTTAATTACGGAGAGATGCAAACCGCATGGCAAATGGCAATGTTGAGGTTGATGGAAAGGAATGAAGGCGTATTGATGAACAAAAAGGGCGAAAAGGCTTAAATCTTGTAACTCGATTTTTCAAAACTACTGCTCCCCTTCCTTTCCCCCAACAATTTCAAAAAGAAAAAGCGAGATGCTCAATTTGCAAATTCCACCGATATATTTAAGCGCATATTAACATACCTTTTCTGGCGCATTGGAGCAAATGCCCAAATTATGCGAAATTTCTAAAGGATGTGATGTTAAAAGTGAAAGATGACGGGTTTGAGACAGTCAATCGGAGGAATGCGGTACCATCATTAGAAAACTACCTTGAGAAACTTAAAAAAAGATCGAGTTTCACTATCACTTGTGCAATTGATGGTGTTTTTCTTTAATAAAGCAACTTGTGATGCAGGAGCAAGTATTAACCCAATGCCACTATCCATTTTTTAGGAAACTTGGTTAGGAGAGTGAAGCCATCGCGGTCACCCCACAACTGCGGATTGATCATTCACTTATCTAAGAATCATCGAAAGATGTGCTCGTGAAAATTGACAAATTCATATTCCCCTTGTTTCTTAGTAGTAGACATGGAGGAAGACCACAACGTCCCCGATGCTTGAGGGGCGTCCATTCACTATCGGGGAAAGCCTTGATAGATGTGCAAAAGCGAAGCTCACATTATAGGTTAATGATGAGCATGTTTTATTTTCTTCTATAAAAAAACTATGAGATTTCATAATAGTGTGATTTCTTAGGCGTAGTAGATCTATGCATTGATGATTACGTAGATCATATATTGTCTCAGGATGATTTAAGTTTGGTTTAACCCATTCGTGTTCGACATCAAGTGTAATGCTTGATTTCGATAATCAAGACTTATGTTTGTTGTTTGTACGATAATATACGGAACTACCAAAAAGTGCGTGGCGAGCGAGAAGAAGGACTTAGGAATCGGGTTTACAACCATGCAGCCCAGCTTTTTGTCATCCATGCGAACATCCACGTGGTGCAAGGTGATAAAGAAAAAGGAATCATGCACGGCCACGTGGGATGAAGACCACGTCGTGGTGCGACGTACTGCGAGCGAGGACGTGTATGACCGACACGTGTTGAGCACCTCGACCGTACGCGACTCAGAATGACGTTCAGGCATTACCTACTCAAATACACATTTCTTAGGCAAAACAACACAAATTTAGTAATTGTATCCTCCATTTTAACTTCGGCTTAATCGACTTGATAAATTGTAGGGTGTTGAGAAAATATAAATCTACACTAGGTTGGTCGATATACGATTTAAAAGTCATAAGTCCGTTGATTGTCATGCATAAAATTTGTATGGAAAGATGTGTATAAACCTTTGTAGAATCAAAACGATTGAACCTTATTATCCAAGAGGTTGTTAGGAAAGAAGTTTTAAAATGGTTAGATGTCGGAATTGTGCATCTTATATTTGATAGTTTTAGGTGAGTCAAAATTCTGAGGTTGTACACCCAGAAGAAAGGGGATGACGGTAGTAAGAGAATGAGAATTAATTCTTTACTAGGATGATTAATTGTGTATTTGTATTGATTATAGAAAATTTAATGATGCCACTCGTGAAGATCATTTTCCCCTCATTTATTGATATGATGTTAGATCATTTGGTGGGATTTGATTATTCTTTGTTTTACGGATGGTTATTCCGGTACAACGGTCATGATTGCCAGGAAGACGAGAAAGCGACATTTACATTGTCCGTATGGTACATTTGCATTCACGAATGCCATTAAGACTATGTAATGCACCCGACTTTCGGTGTTGTATGATGGCTATTTTCATGATCTTATTGAGAAAATTATGGAGGTGTTCATGGATGATTTTACGTAACGGAGTTAACGATCATTGTCTTCACTGATCTTTGTTTTGAGTATTTACGGAGATGCGAAAAGCTAATCTTGTTACGAATTGGAGAAGTGCCATTTTTATGAGTAAATGATGGCGTGTACTTGGACACCGGAGTTTATTACTGAGGTTTAGAAAGAGGGCGAGCAAAGGTGTGGGGGTGAAAACTCATTGCTCAACCAATAAAAAAAGCGATCAGTTTCTTAGACGTCGGATCTCTGAAGGTCCATTCGTGACTTTTTCTAAAATCACACTAAACGCTGTGAGTCAATTATTAGAAAAAGATCTTTTTAACGATTTTATTGATTGTTTGCGGGCATTGAAATTTTGAAAAGCGTTGGTGGCGGCCCCAATTCTCATAGTTCAGATTGGAGTGACCGCACTGGCGATGTGTGACTGAGGGTGGGCATCGAGTGGATGTCAGCGGTTTAAATTGTCGAGTCGGGTACGAAGTTGTCCCAGTGGCAAATGCCAGGTAAATGCCGATAATTATCAGTACTAAACTCTCAGTGCAGAAATAGCGATACCAAACTTGATCGGGTTCAGTGCAATTTTATTATTTAATTCTTGTAGCTCTGCCAAATTTGTTAACACGCTTTGAGAAAAAGAGGCAAAAAACAAAGAAATATGGGGCAGAACATTTCCACACACACACCTGACTTTGTCTGTTTTCTCTCAAAAAATAATAAAATAATAAGCTTTGTCTATACTTTACCCTCAGCGGAAAAAATATTAAACTTTGTCCCAACTTTTTCATTTCATTACTGCAAATGCTCTCACGCTCAAGCCTGTTTTGCAATTATGGGTATTGGGTGATGAAATGCATGGAATGGTTGAACCCGAAGGTCAACAAGGTGGTATTTCTTTTGCGGTTTTGTTTCAAATAGACGGGTACCGGATCGGGTTTTGGTTCAACAAGGACCCGATCCCGACCCGTCTTTATATCGGTGTCGGGTTACCCCAAGCAGAAAATATCTTAAAATACTAGGCTTGGTGGGTAATTTCGATAAATTCGGGCCCAGTGCGAAAAGCCGATCCCGGATACCCCACCCATGTGTGTGGCCTTGATCTCATGATGAGAACATTACGTGTCGGTGAAAAGGATAAGTTTTCAAAGCCCGTCTATTATGAGTAGAACATTGAAGCGATTGCCCAGCAATTACCTGCCTGAGAAAGAAAATCGCGGCAATTGTTTTTGCATTCGACAAATTTAATCTTACTTGATTGGAACAAAGGCGATAGTCCACCCTGGACCGTGCATCGATCAAATATATTTTTGACAAGAAAGATGCCAAACGGAAGCGATTCGGTGGATTCTCTTTTCTGAAAGTTTGATGTGAAGTGTAATAGGAAGGGATGTGAAAATGTGGTAGCCACTTGTCGGGCGGGTATAAAGGATGAGAAATAATAAGTGATTTGATCCTGAGAAGGATTTCCCGATGAGCAACTTTTTTACTGCAACGCGAGCGAAAATTCCCATGAATCTGTGGTTTGTTAATTATTTAATTGGGGAATCTGCCTCTAGATTTATCCTCTTATCGAAAGAACAGTTCTCCATGATGTCAAGTTCTATATGTGGAGATGTGCCTACGGCGTTTTTCTACTCGATTTTCCGCGTCAGGGTCCGGAGTGTAAGTCGGCAAACTACGATAATCTAGAGGGGAGTGGATAGATTATCTCCGTTTTCTCGATTATGCGCCTTTTTGAAACAAACAAGCGAAGACGATAGTAAAGGAATGCGAAGTAAATAACGGCGTCGATTTATAGAGTTCAACCCACACAGGGCCTAATCACTCTCACCCCCGGTATCTCAGGATGGATTTCAAAGCGAAAAAGATTTTATTAATTACCACAATTAATACAACACACAACATCACGCCCGAAGACCTCACTCTTCTTCAACACCACTTTGAGATTACCACAATCTCACTTGAAGATACAATCTTCAACGGAACCTTAATGAAGATCACCCGTCTTGAACCTTGAAGAACACCAAATTCTTCAGCACCTCGCGAGAGCACCACACTCTTGAAACACATACTAGATCATCAGTGTATTAACCACAGAATACTCACAAGGATGTCTTGTGTTGAATGATGACCAAAATCAAGATTACAACTCAATAAAAGAATATTACAATTTGAGTGCAAGTGTAATCAGAAATAAAGCTGAACCTCGAAGATGTGAAAGTGATAAAGAGTAGGTAGTACAAGAATAATAACAATGAAGAGCTAATATATTTGTAGATGTATCTTGTTGTGTTGTAGTATACTCTCTTGTTGTGTTGCTTCAGTTCTTCATCTATTTTATAGAAGATGTCTCGAACATGATAAGCTCCTCTAGGAGATTGAAATGCATAAATTGCAGACAAATGAAAAATATATATTTGTGTTAGAAATCAATCACAAATTAAGGAAAAGTTATGCGAGAAGATTACAACGGATGGTTTGCTTGATAAAAAGGGGTCGCGACGATCGCGCGAGATAATTTTTGAAATGGTTCTCTGCGGGTACACATAGGATCGGTCGGCAGTCCCAAATCGCCCTAATATTACGGCCAGGTTGGGGGTGTCAAGCATGTAAAGCAGAATGGAGTGCATTCGCGAAGGTATGTTCGGGCACCGTCGCCCAAAGTGTCCGGTCGACGATCGTCCCTCCCCACTTTTTCCTTTCCGTCCCGATTTATGTTTCAAACTCGGCTTCAGTGCGGGTTGCCTTTATGGGGTGGCCGTTAGAGCTTGAAAGCGTAAGTGTTGTCATTTTATCGAAAATAAACTTCAAAAATACTCCGAAAAATAGTAAAATATTTTTAAATCGATCGGAGTATTTGGACAACATTCAGGGGACATTGTTTTGATGTAAAAATACATTAACACAAAATCGTTAAAAGTGTTGTCCAATTTTGTGAAAATAAGCTTGAAGAAATACTCTAAATTTTGTAGAAACAATTTAAATCATTTAGGAGTATTTTGGACAACATTTAAAAACATTGTTTTGGTATAAAAAAAAATCATCAAAATCGTGATAAAACCATTTTATCAAAGCGATCTCCCCTTTTGATGATTACAAACAAAAACAATTTAGAGGTCGATTTTGAAAACAAAACAATTTCTAGGTTAAAAAAAAAGATCTATCAAGTTGAGGAGCGACAACATTCCATAAGCATAAACACAAGGATGGGAGTATAGATTTTCAAAACATTTATACAAAAAAGCTCCCCAACTCAGAAAGCAACAGGAGAGTAATATAGAAGCGATTAACTTAGTAAAAGCTAGACTTTTACAAGCAACATAAGTATCAGAAACACAAAGCTCCCCATCAACAAAACATCATTAGACATGAATATGAGTCCATACTACAACAAATGGACTAAGTATAATCCATGACTTATGGCTTTTAATAGCCACATCTTATAGCTTCTTTCGAGCTTATTTTGGCTTCTTTGAGTTAATAAACATAACATGTTTTCTCCTTTGAATCATCAAAAAGAATGTTAGAGCGATAAAAACATCATATATTCATTATCAAAGTGCTTAACTAAACCGATGTATCGAGCTATTTGAACATTGAAGCTTCATAAACCATATAGGAAGGAAAAGTGATCATATGACTTGTAGAAGCATGAGAACTCATTTGATTTGCAAAACATGATCTCTATAAATATATAAGACTTTGAAATCGAGAGAATCATGTAGGTGATGAATTTTCATTGAAACGTTTTATCAGAACACTTGGCGGGTCAAAAATGAAGAAGATATATATAGCCCTTGTAAGTGTAATCAAGCGAGTTTTCATCCCCCAAAAGCAATTTTACAAATATAATCCAACAACAATCATTATTCACAATACAACTATGCAGAATTCAACAAAACAATCGTAAGCATTTTCTCAGGTTCCGCTGATTGAGATAAAGGTAAATTCTTACCATTTAATCGGTGAGGATAAGTAACAATGATGATAAGCGGGCTAGATAATCCCCAAAATATATAATTTATACAACAAAAACTCATTTGAAGTGAATTTGTGTGAAAATTGCAAAGGAGGCGAAGTTGTGAAATGAGCGAAATGGCGGAATAAAAAAACGAGACGATTTTAACCATAAAATCAATGTAAGGCCGTCGAGGGTGTGTGGCGGCCAATTCGAGCTAGTGGGCGGCCAGGTGATTGAGGGCGAGGTTGGCCTCTCCCTGTTAGCCAGTTACATTTTGTTTAAAAAAAAATCGAAGTTTGAACGAAAATCGATTTTTCACCCCTAAGTTTTAAAAGCGTGCAAAATGCAAGCGTAGACCTCATTCATATACATTATGTCATAATCAAGCTAGAAAATGAAGGTAAAAAGACTAAGCGATAAATGAACAAATGTCCTAAGTTATCTTTTGAGCGGAGATTAAACACATCTCAAATTTTTCGTTTTTTAAAGCGATCCGCCCTTAAAAAAATATCGGATCTCATATGTTTAGTTCGATTATAACGAACCATATTTTTGAAAATTAATAATCACCAGGCTTGTTATCCAGAAAAATATGAATATTTAAAAACTTTGGATATACAAGCCGTAAGAAGTAGTGCTTTCAAATATTTGAAAAATCTTTTAACGGCACTTTAATGAATTCGTTGGGATAGTTTTGAAGTCGATCATATAGACATAAAGCATAGAAAATGTCGAGTCAAAGGAATAAGAAAAGTTAATGAACATACCTCGAATATGTTTGTCAATCAATGTACCTTCCTCAACCTTTGTCAATTTTTGCAATTGGTAGCCATAGAGGTTGAGATGGTTCTTCCATCTTCAATGCTAACTTCTTCAAGATTCTATTGTGAAATATAACCACCTTCTTGGCATTGTTTAACTTGAAGTCCAAGAAAATTAAGCTCCCCATCATGCTCGCTCTCAAATTCACCTAACATCAACTTAGAAAACATCTTGCACTAACATTCATTAATAGCACCAAATCAACTCAAATTTGCACTAATAAGCAATCTTGCCCTTTTTAAAAAAAAACAAGAGTAGTGTCAACTTTACCTCTTGTAAAATCATTTTGCAAAAGAAAAAAACTAAGTCTATCATACTATACATGGGGTACTTGTTTTAAACATAAACAAAACCTTTTATAAAAATCATTTTGGCCTAAAAATTTCAATCCACGGGAGGTTGTTTTTCATAAACTTCTTCTTGAATAAAACCATTTAGAAAAGTGGATTTAACATCCATTTGGTAAAAACGAAATTTTCTTAAAAACAAGAATGGGCAAGTAAAATCACGAAAACTTCAAAAACATCTTTCGGTTTTGCAAATGTTTTATCAAAATCAATACCTTAACTTCTTGACATTACCTTTGAGCTATTAATCTTACCTTGGTTTATCAAGCATTTGAAAATACCAAAAATTCTGCAAAATCTTAACAAGATATCTTGCCGAAGCATAGTAATATCAAACAATAGAGAGCCGCTGATAACACATACCATGCTATCAAGCGAATCATCGAAGTTGATAAGGCATGTAAGTTCAAATAAACATAAAAGCTATATAAGGTCTTTATCGAAATTTGAAAATGCGAGCATATAGTTGAGACCTCATTTAAAAGATGCATTTGAACAAGAGTTTTGACAATAATGAATATGTGCAATCAAATGCATAATTTTGAAAATGATGAAAATCAAATGTTTTATCAAAACAAAAATATAATCATTTGCAAGACTTGGATAAAAACAAGCTTCATAAGAATAGTGCCTTTCAAAAAATCGAAAAATCCTCTTAATGGCACTTATGTGAGAATCTTTGAAATAACTTGAAAAACAAGCACATAGGCATATGACAAAATATATCAGTCATAAGATGAATACCAATGATGAGCGTACCTCGATAGTTTATGGTCTCTCTTGAAAATAACCATTGATGAAAATATATATGTCTACACAATTCCTAACACATCTTGTACAAACATAATGATACAAGTGTAGGCTAATAAATAAGAGATATCGTAAGTGTGCTTATCTTTATATAAAACCGTAGAGATAATAAAAGCACCTTGAGTATGTAAATGCACAAGAGTTGAAAAACAACATTATACAAGGTCTCCTTTTCAAAATATTTAAAAACACAAATATATATTGAAGACATAATTTTAAGAAATATTTGAAAACTCATTTTACAATTAAGGCACAATAAAAACATGCATAATAACAAAATAAAATGCGTATTTAAATGGGGAGATAAGGTTTACCAATTCGCCATTTCCATGGGTTATCTTTGGTCCATTATTGATGATATCTTCCCTTTGAAACTTCGTCTGTTGATGATGGCTTCCGCAGGTGTTCCATTTCCAAGGATTATGTCCTTCCCATTGTTGATAATGTCTTTCTCTTGGAAATTCATTGTGGTAATGTCTTCTCTTTTGATCAAATGAGGCGGTCATTTGATGTCTTCTAGCGGTATAAATTTTCCTTGATTTTTATTAAGTCCAAGCGATATGACATCATTTTGTGGTACCCTCAGTGTTTGGGTCATCGGGATTAGCTTTGAGACTTTTAGGTCTCCAGCAATAATGTGGCTATTTCTGGCCCGACAAGTATTCTTAGTATGACCCTTTTTACCACAATAGAAGCAAGTAATAATTTTAGGAGCATAATGACCAACATGCATAGGGACTTGATTTCTTTTCACATATTTAACAACACTAGGCGTATGATCAAGTCCTTGTTTCAATTTATCACAACTATGAACATCAATAATATCGAGTCATTTTATCGGTACTCAGTTGGATTTTGATAAATCCTTTTTCATGCAATTAATATTCTCGACAATAGTATTATTTTCTTTTTCAAGGATTCTAACTTTATCAAGTGTGGTGGTGTGAGCACATGATAGTGATTAATAGGAAGTAAACAAACTATCCTTTTCATTTTTCAAAACATTGAATTCCTTTTTCAAATTTTTGTATTTAAAAAGTAAGCTTTGGAATTCATTTTGAAGCTCATCAAAAAAATTATTTTGCAAATCATTATAATAATTATGAAATTCATTATCATAAGAAGTAGAAAGGTTTAGACCCTCGTTTTCTTGAAGCCCATAAGACAACGTTCGTTTTCATCGTCGGGAGGTTGTGGGAAGCTCATCCCGTGTTGTTGGTTTGATGTTGTATCCCATTGAGAAGTAGATACTTTGAGTTGCTCCTTTCATTTGCATATCTTCTTAGTATTTTCTCCATGCTTCATGTCTTGATTTAATTCCTTCAATATGATCAAATTCAAAATGGTAAGTGAACAATAAATAATATTAAGAGCTTTACCATTTAAGGAGTTGATTTTCTTCTCTCATCATTGAGCTCTTTGAAGCCTTTGGAGATGTGTGGTGTGTCCATCATCGAATGGATTAACTTCATTAATATTTGTGTTCCAAATATCGAACCCGACCTTGTAGATATCATTCCATTCTTTCTTTCCAAAATGTAAAATTTTTGGAATCAAATAGTGGTGGCTTGGTGGTGGAGCGCGGTAAAGGTAGACTTCATTAAGTAGCCCAGATGATCGTTCCTCTTTACTCGTGATGTGGAACAAGCTTGCCAAGAGTTTGGTTTGATACCACTTGTAAGTCAGCGGCGGCGATAATCTAGAGGGGTGAATAGATTATCTCCATTTTCTCGATTATGCCATCTTTTTGAAACAAACAAGCGAAGACAATAGTAAAGGTGCGGGGAAGTAAATAACACGCGTCGATTTATAGAGTTCAACCCACCTAGGGCTAATCCTCTACCCATAATATCTCGGGATGGATTTCAAAAAGAAAAAAAGATTTTATTACTTACCACAATTAATCTGATACCTTACAACATCACGCTTGAATAGCACCTCACTCTTCTTCAACACCATCTTTGAGATTACCACAATCTTCAATGGCACCTTGTGAAGATCACCACAATCTTGACCTTGAAGAACACCAAATTCTTCAACACCTCGAAAGGCACCACACTCTTGAAAAACACCACCTAGATCATCCAGTGTATTCTTTCACAAGAATACTCACAAGGATGTCTTGTGTTGAATGATGACCAAAATCAGATTACAACTCAATAAAGAATATTAAAATTTGAGTGCAAGTGTAATCAAGAAATAAAGCTTAAACCCGAGATGTGAAAGTGATAAAAATAGGCGATTACAACAAGAATAATAACAATGAAGAGCTAATGTATTTGCTTGAATGTATCTTGTTGTGTTGTAGTATACTATCTTGTTGTGTTTTATAGAAGATGTCTTGAACATGATAGGCTCCTCCTAGGAGATTGAAATCTGTAAAAAATTGTAAGACAAATGAAGAATATAGGCGTAGAAATCAATCCCACAAATTAAGGAAAAGGTATGCGAGTATTCAATGGGTAGATTCTTTGATAAGAAAAGGGTGCGACCGATCGCGAGAGATAATTTTGAAATGAGTTCTCTGTGAATTTTACGGGGGACCAGTCGAACCAGGGTCGGCCGGTCGCCCTATGTCTCTGAACCGGTTGGGGGTGTCAAAAACATGAAACGAGAGAGGATTTCGCCATTGAAGGCATGTTCGGGGCACGGTCGATTTTGTTTCAAAACTCAACTCAATCTGAGTTGCCCTATGGGGCGACCCGTCGGCTTGAAACATAAGTGTTGTCAATCTTTTATCGAAAATAAACTTCAAGAAATACACCGAAAAATAATAAAAATATTTTAAATCGATCGGATATTTGGACAATATTCGGGACATTGTTTTGATGTAAAAACACAATAACACAAAATTGTTAAAAGTGTTGTCAATTTTGTCGAAAATAAACTTGAAGAAATACTCAGGAAATTTGTAGAAACAATTTAAATCATTTAGGAGTATTTGGACAACATTTAAACATTATTTTGGTATAAAAACAAAATCATCAAAATCATGATAAAACCATTTATCAAACACATGATTGGGGTATGATTACTCCGATCGCGGCATTACAACATCGGCGTTATGGCCTTAGATCGGCGAGGGGGTGAAGCGAAAGGATTAGTCTGGCCGTTTCACGCCAAATGAAGATAATCACGGAAGAGAAGGGCATGTACATCTTCCAACAGGAGTTGGGCATCCATTCCCCTTCCCAACAACTGCGCTCTGGCCCTTGGATAACATAAATGATAGGGCCAACTTTTTCTAAACTACGAGGCACATGACGATTGTACATGCCATCTTTGTGAGAAAAAGGCGAAGGGTCAGCAGTGCGCGAGATGATGATGACTTGGTGACGAAGAGATGGAGTATATGAGACACAAAAAGTGGGCTCGGGTAGGAATATCAACAAAGGCGGAGGGCGTGCACGAGCTCTCACGGGGGTGAAGCGCGAGGAGGGTATGATTTTAATGAAAGATTATTAGCCATGAGGAAGCGAGTACAATGCAACATGATGAAATCAGAGCCTTTAGAGTGGGCGGCGCGATGGGAATGTGGCCACCGAAGGGCGGCAAGAGGGAGCTCCTTGAGATGATCACGACGGATGACCCATGGCACATCGCGGGGCTATCATCCACCCCGTAGTAGTGAGTGGTCGAATCCACACTTTTCTTTATTGAAATTCTATCTTTCCTTGTTTGCGATATAATTTCATTCAAGTTTGGGGAGAGAGAGTTCATTTGATTATGAAGGGTGTGGAGATTTTTTTTTTGCATTCATATAGTTGCAAGTAGAGCATTTAGGTTGCATTGCATTAGAAGCACGTTCTGATTTTAGCATGTTTATTGCTTTAGTTGTTTTTTAGGGAGTGAGTAAAGTGTTTTTGTGGTGTGCATTGCGACCGGGGATTATTTGAAATTTTTGTGTTATTTTGACTTGGGTGTTGAGTGCGAATTGATCATGATGAGAATGGATGATATGGAGCATGTGGATATTGAGAACATGGAATTTATGCTTTGAATTACGAATGTGCAAACATGTGAGCTTTTGAGCTTTAAGCTGCTTTTATTATATGCGGTCTTGTTTGTTGATTTAGTGTATCATTCATGTTTATTAAATTCTAGAACTTGCTCACGAAATCTCTGTCAACGCCACATGTTGTATGCGATTTGTGAAAATGATTAAAGGTCATTTTTGTTAAACCTTTCAAACCTTTTGCCTACCAAATGATATTGAATTCCCTAGTTAGCCATTTGGTCTGTTGCCTAAATTTTTGATAGTCATTTCAAGCACTTAACTTGATATATATGTTGCCCTAGACTGAAACAGGCGTATAACGGTAAATAAGGGAAAAGAAATGATGAATACTCATGGAAGAGTCGAAAAAAAACAAAAGAAAGAAAACAAAATCGACTTTATAGATGAGTTAATTATGAATGAACTTGTAGGCTGGGGATTGTGATGCGAGGTGAAAGAAATTTTGACTTCTATAAATGAAAAAAGGGATATGAAAAGTTGATAAGAGCGAGGGGTGATTTGAAGACAAATTGGGTTTAAATGAGGATGATTGATTTGAATGAAAGATGTGCTTATAAGTCTGCACGCTCAAGTTTAAGTCACTCATCTATAATTTCCTACCTTAACCAAAGAGCTTTGATTACAACCAAATGAAAAGTCTTTTGATTCATGAATTGCATACACTCTAGTGGCGGAGATGTGTGGCGATTTGCAAGCTTATGGTAATTCTTCATCATTGACATGATTTGAGGCGTAAACACGTCCTTATACATTTGAGAGGAGAGCATACAACGATCGGTGAAAGTCGTGATTCAAAGCATTTGCCATGGTTTCATTGAAATGTGTTCTATGTTAGATGTTTGAACTTGGTTGATTCGATGCATGATGTAAAAGATAAGCATGATTAGTTTTGTTGTGTTGTTCTTGATTATTGCTTTTCATTCCTCGGCTTGTGTTTTTGTTTATAAAGCATTGGCCAGGTATCGCGGTTTAAGTTTGGGGTTTGATTAGTGTGAGTTTTGCATGTATTTTGGGCATAATTGTGGATATAATAGATTGATAAGCATGCACATTAACTTAGTAAAATGGGCCATATTCTTACAAAGTGGAAAAGATATTACGCTTTGCTTGTTTTGTAGGAATAAAAGCGATATTTGTAGTACTTTTGTGGCAAATTGGAGCATTGCGATAAAGGGCCATCTAGAATCGGCGAATCACGTGAATTTTGGAGGTGAGCAGGAAGAGATCAGGAGCGAGCGGGTAAAATATGGCCATGCATGGGCGGCACTGTGCACATAAACGCGACTTCGTGCGTGTGCGGTGAAGAAATCAAGTTTTGCATGCGTGCCGCAGGCGTTAAATGCGTAAGCGCGACGTGCGTTTGTTCGAGGAAAACAAGTTGCTGCGACAGGCGCGCGAGCTGGTCATGCGTAAGTTCCGCGGCCGTCGTCAGTGTGTGAGTTTGCGATTCAAGTCATATGAAAATAGGTTTGGTCAAAGGAGTATAAATAGAGGCGAGACGGCCCCATATGAGGACACTTTAGCTTTTATCATAGAAAGCACGAGAAAAGAGCAACCTTCTACAGGAGGATTCGAGATATAGATCGGTAGCATCCACATGCTTGAGGATTGAAGATTGATCGAGAGATCATCGATATCACGAGTTTTCTACTCCGTTGTATCTTTTATTTTCACTTAATTTGATATGAATATGAGCGATTTGTCTACATGAGTTATTTATTTCCCATATCGGCTAAATATCTTGTGATTAGGGGTTTGGGATTAGGTTAATTGATACTCTTGTTTGATTAATTGGAATTGAAGTTATTATTTGAAACCCTATAAAGTACTTCTATTTTATTTCTTGTTTTATCAAATGGCCATTGGTTTAACTTGCTTGATGTATTGATTCATAATTCGAGAGATAAGTTTCAATACTAGATCTTGAGTACTTGATATGAATACTTTACATGATTGAGAATGCAGCCAGAAGTATTTGTGAGGATAAGCGATCTTTTATGCTTATGGGAGTTGTTTATCTTTTGTTGGGTAGAGATGTTAACATAGATAATTCAATCAACATTTTTATTGTGTCTCGAGAGAGGATAAAATACTTTTGTGATCATCTTATAGGGAAGACTAATAATAACCGGTTATGATTAATCGGATAATAAGAGGAGATTAACTAAAACGAGTAGCCCTAGAATCCGTTCATCGATGATCTTTTCAATCGAACTCTTTGCTTGTCTTTTTATGATAGAATCTTGTCTCGATTTTATAAAACAACAATCACCTTTCGATCGTCTAAATAAAAATAATAATATTACAATCTTAATACTTAGTGCATGAATTTATTAGTCTCGTGGGATCGGCCTTGCTAACCTATCTATTATCTACACAGTTCACTTTGCAGTGAAGCTAAAAATAAAATGCGAACAACTTGTCTTGCCTCCGCAGAGTGGTGATAGCTTACACCTCGTTTTGGAACGTCAAAGCGAAAAGCAATGCCTCATTATTGAAGTATGACGGGCATGACGGTGACCTAAAGTCAAAATCACGGGACATTCATTTGGCGTTATATGGTAAATGGATTGAGTTTTTGAACAATGAAATTTATGTGAGAAGATGAGGAATCGAAGAAACTGGAAGAAGACACGGAGGAAGATCCGAGGAAGAAGATGGGAGGAAGATGAAGACACGGATCGGTAGAGATAGATGGGTCTATGTATTGCTATAATTGATAAATAAATCCTTATTATATATAAAGATTAGTTGTCCTTTAATTGATCTAATTTATTTGACCATTATATTAGGATATTTAGATTTTAAGTTATATATCTCATCGCGAAATCCATTAATAACCTGGATAAATAATAATAATAATAATATTGCGTATGACCTTAGGAATATGGCTCCTCGTCGTGGAAATCAAGTCAGACGGTGAGAACTCCACTAACACGAGGAAATCAAACCCGCGACTCTTCTTTGGAAATATAATTCTTTGAGTTCCTCAAGGTTTTGAGAACAATAGGGGACAACAACAACAACAACAACGCACAAGTCGGTGAATAGTGCATTACTATCATCCACCCACATTCAATGGACATGATGGCCCGACAATAGTAGAAGAATGGTTTTGAATGCTAGAGAGGATTTTTCAACTTATTGGTTGCCTGAGGAGCGATCGAGAGAGTTGTATGTCTTTGCCTTTCAACTCATTTGAAGATCTTGATCATTGGTGAGAAGGGTATTGGAGGACTAAGACCAAGGAAGAGTGGAATGCTTTAACATGGGATGAGTTCAAGGTGATTGTAATGGAAAACTTTTTCCCACAATCATATCGGGATAAGAAGGAGATAGAATTCCTTAACGTTAAGCGAAGAAACATGGTATCACGAGTTTGAGAGGCGGTTCAATCAACCTAAGTCGGTTTGCTCCACACCTAGTGGATACTGATTTGAAAAAGGCTCTAAGGTTCAAAGGGGACTTGAGCACAATTATCGGGAATATTATCTGCTCAAGGAGATTTGGAGTACTCGGTGATGGTGAGAAAGGCTCATGAGGTGGAGCCAAGTTTCTTTGGGGACGAGGAGGAGCAAAAGTTGGTTGTGTTGTCTAAGAAAAGAAAGTGGGAAGGGGCAAAATAGAATAAAAATGAAAATCAAAATAAACAAATAAAGATTGATTGAAATCACGCCCGAATCATAGCGGACATGCGAAATTGCCCAAAATGCAAGAAGAATCATTTTGGAGAATGTTTAGTTTGGACAAGGAAATTCTTTAAATGTAAGAAGCCGAGTGTATGAAGTCTCTAATTGTCCTCTCTTGAAAGGCTGAGTGGGAAATAAGGGAACAAACATTTAGAGGTAGAGCTCGAATGTATGCTATGACTCGAGAAAGAAGGCGTCGAGCAGGGTCAATGATGTCGGGTATGTTAACCATCTCTAGAATACATGCTCTTGTCTTTTTGCAAGCGGTGCCACACATTTGTTTTTATACGCAAATTTCATGTTATATTAGGACATGAGAGTCTTGAGAGTAAGTGAACCCCTTGAGGTTGGCTTGCCATCACCGGAAATCGATAACAAGCGACTCGGTGAATAAGGGTGTTGAAGTGAATATAGGGGAAAATATCTTACTTATGATCTATACATAATTAAGATGAAGGATTTTGGCGTAATCTTAGGTATGAATTGGCTTAGTAGATATCTCCAGGCATTAAGTGTCACGAGAAGAGATAATATTCAAAATGCCAGGAAATGATGAGATAAATTTTATGGGATTAAGTCTAAAGCGATACCACGAGTGATATCGGCAATGAAGGCAAGAAAGATGTTGAAAAAGAAAAATTGTCAATGATATCTAGTGAGTTTAGTAGATACCTCGGCAATGAAGTGACACTAATGATGTACCAATTGTGCAAGAATTTTTGGATATATTCCCAAAAAAGACTTACAGGAATTCCTCAATCGTCGAGTTGAATTTGGAATAGATTTGGTACACAGGCGACAACATATCTAAGGCGCCCTATGGGATGGCACCAAAGGAATTACAAGAGTTAAAAGTGTAAATCACAAGAACTTTTGGATTTGGGATTCATTCGACCTAGTGTATCATTTGTGGGGAGCACCATTTGTTTGTAAAGCAAAAGAGCGGGTCACTTAGAATGTGTATCGATTATAGAGAACTTAATCGACTCATAGTGAAGAACAAGTACCCATTCGAGGATTGAAGACTTGTTCGATCAATTGAGAAGGTGCCAACACTTTCGCTAAGATTGACTTGAGATCCGGATATCATCGATTAAAAATTAAAAGAGTGATATCCCAAAAGCGACATTTAGAACTTCGATATGGACATTATGAGTTTGTAGTAATGCCATTTAGGTTAAGTAATGCACCATCGAGTATTCATGGACTTGATGAATAGAGTGGTTCATTTGTATCTAGACCAATTAAATCATAGTCTTTATAGATGATATACTTGTATGTTCAAAGAATAAAGAGCAACATAATGAGCATTTAAGAATAGTGCTAGAAACAGCCATGAGGAAAAGTTATATCGAAATTCAAGAAATGTGAGTTTTGGCTAGATCGAGTTGTGTTTCTTGGACATGTAATCTTGCTCGAGGAATTGAAGTGGACCCATCTAAAGTTGAAGTGGTTAATCAATAGAGTGCACCTACGAATGCGAATGAAGTTTGCGAGTTTTCTAGGTTTGGTAGGCTATTATCGGAGATTTATTGAAGGATTCTCAAAGATAGTTGCGCCATTGACTCATTGACAAAAAAGGAGAAGTTCGATGGAATGAGAAATGCGAAGAAAGCTTTTAGGAGTTAAAGTGAAGGCTAACTTATGTAGGTCCCAAGGGTGTGAAGTAAGGTTTAGAAGGGGTTGAATAAACCTTACCAAATTTTCGATTTTAGTCCTTTAAAAATATTCAACGAGTTGACTCAAGCTTGATTGTGTCCTTGATGGGCGACTAAGTAGGCTATTCGGCTAAGTTACCCGCTCAGCAGACTCGATAGAGTTCTTGATAGTATAACTCATTTGCTTAAGCGAATACTTAACTTGGTTGGTTTGGTTTTTAACGTGGAAGACTTAAAACACCCTTTGTTTTGTTTTAAGCTTGTTTTTTAACAACGATTTCTTGGTTATTTATCGGTTGGATAGCAAATAGAATACTAACGTGAGATATAAAGTAAATATGTAGAAAAGTAAATTTCTTTGAAAGTAAATGACACAAATATTTTATAGAGGTTCGAAGATGGGGTAATTCTTCTAATCCTCTCTTCTCCAACTCTAAAGAATCATTATGTAACATATCGGTTTACAAAGTAGTTATCGATCAGGAACAACCTTGATCACGAGTTGGCCTGCTTATAACTTCGACTTCTTCCGAAGCGGCTTGCGCTTCATACATCGACTCACTTCTCAAGTTCTTGGATTTGATCACGAAGCCTCAACAAACTTGATAATGGTTCGACCTTGAACCGCTTCTACAATCGACTTGGAAAGTAGACCCCCCTTTCTTTCTTCAAATGTTTCCTCTTCCAAGCTGGTTGAAGTTATCTCTCTTCACTTGTGTTGGATCGAGTTTCTTGAAATCGAGGCTTGAGGTTGCTTGAATTGCTATGAGAATATTGCGGGTTAAATGCTTGAGTATTGCTTGCTTGTTAGTGGTTCGAGGTCACCTTTTCTCAATAGCTTCCTCGGCCTTTTATAGTGCCCATTTGAAATTTTTTGCGAGAGATAGGGTGATTTCAAATGTCACTTTGTATTTGTTCGCTTGTCTTTTCTTGATGCGCATCTTTGTGATGTTGACCTTTCCTCGTATTAATGGCATTTCGGCGTTTGCGGTGCACGACACTGAGTGCGATGTTTCCCGTTGCCTTATTCCTTTTGCACAATTCGGGCCAAACACTTTAGACATGGCGGCTTTGTCATATTACTAAATGAAGTAATATTCTTGACTTTAATCAACGGATCTAAGTCGGTTGTCTTGACTTATTTGCCTTTACCCGAGGTGACTTGAGTGCGCTCCAATCATTGGATTGACTCATATGTCACTTCAACATGTAGACTTGGCTTCTTGAGTTGACTTGGTGACACTTCTCACGATTGTTCTTGGTGACTCTCCTTGATCGAGTCCTTGTCTTCCTTCATGGCCTTACTTTCGGTGATACACAACGAGTCTTCACGATCCATGATTGACTTCTTCTAATCTTTGACATAGGCTGACTTGACTTAGCTTTCCGATCATATCTATTCAATACAAATTACAAGGAAAATGGGGTGCTAACTTCCTAGTTTAAGTTTTACATGGTATCATCAAAATCTATCAAATAAATTTCTAACAATTTCCCATTTTTAATGATGCCAAAACTTAAAAAAAAATAAGTAAACAATAAAAATATATCGGCGGTCGGTAACAAAGAATCTTTAGAATGAATCATTTTATTGATCATAGCATTCTTGTCCTTCTGAAACTGTTTACATAAGGTATCGGAGATTTTCCTATCTAAAGCTCTATACAAATACATCGATCTGAGAATGTATCTAAGCTAAGTTACAAGGAAATTCTGAGCTTATTACGGAAGACTTACATAGAAATGTATCAAAATACGAAGGGTTCGCGACACACTTGCAATGTCTTTCTTCTTATCTCTCTCTCTCTTGACTCTTGTCATCCTCATCGTCGGCTCTCTTTCTCTTTTCTTTCCTCTTATTTAACCACCATTTTCTCTATTCCCATTAAATGGCAGTTCTCTCATTCTCGGCTTCGGTGTTCTTCCTTGCAACTTCAATGTTCGCAAGGTGATAAGTATCGATCCGATGAGATAATACCTTTCTTCTATGGATCTACAAGCGAGACATCTTTTGGTTTTGGTCGAGGTTGAGAGCCTCTTCCACCACATTATGTCTTCCTTCCTTTCGGTTCCCCTTCCTCTAGGTGTCTTTGTATTATAGTCTTATGCTTTCGATCGGTAGTATAAAATCTGCTACTTATCGGTTGATTGACATAATTCGATCCATACTCCCAATACAAATCTCATGCTTGAAATAGCGTCATTCCCCAAAATAGCCTACGATTCCGAGAATCTTGAATTTCTCAAGCGTCACGGGCTCGAGATCCATCATCGAGCATGACAATTTCTCTCGGGGTTGAATCGCGGCATAATCCTTCATTGGTGGACCACCATATTGCTTCATTATTTTATGAAACGCGAGCATCTTGTTTTATAGCTCTGCCTCCTCAAACACGGCTTCAATGGCGCTTTCTTTTATCTGTCATAGCCCGCTGCGGCTTTCGATAAAGTGTCACGGGAAGCTTGATGAGAATGGAGACGTGACTTCGCCCAGGTTGTGGGGTTTGTATCATCATTTTCAAGGAAGATTTTGGAACTTGTTAGCCCTCGACTTTGTCACCTCGGCTTTCATTATCTCTTTCTTCAATCCGCTTAAGGGGATCCTCTTCCCCTTTTTGGCATCATCACCAAAAGAAAAGTATCCCGGAACAATCATTTGGGAGAAAGTCCGAGTTGGTTGTTCATCAAGTTTTGCTTGGGTTTGCTACATCGTATGCCGTACGAAATTACGGCGTGTGACCTTGGACTCGGCTTTCACTTGTCTTCATTTCGGTAATGAGAAAGTGAATTTCTCATTCATGTTATTCTAAGTCAGGCAATCTCATTCTTATGAAAATGTTGTAAGCGACTCCATGTCAGGCTTGTGGGACTTGTCGATCCTCGCAATATACTCCTTCATACATTCTTTGATACATTGAATTGTCCGCTCCATAATAGCAATTTCGCAAATATGGCTTTAGTGGCGGACTTGCTCGGATCTCATAGATGTTTCTTTGTGCGGCCCGTTTCGAATCGACAACAATCCCTCTTAAATCCGGTTTGAGAGGGTGGCATCCCGATTGTCGATCCCGAGATCGAAAGATGCTTGATGGCATTCCATCTTCTCAATCTCCTCACGGATAGTCTTGAAGGCTTTCGACGAAACTTCATTTCTTGGTGACTAATTTCTTTGGCCACTATGCATCAAAATCAAAGTCATTGGGACAATCGTATTAAGTGGGGATAACGGGCTCTTCTACTGTTTATATTTTCCTAAGTCTCTGCAGCGGTTGACTTCTAATGCGGAAATTCAACGGTGAAGGGATATTAACCTCAAAAACATCATCTCGTACAAATGGGATCCCAGAGTCTTTTTTGTGGAGCCTTCCCTTATTGTTGATGAGTAGTACCGGCTCTCTATGCCTCGGCTATGAGCGTCATCGGCGAATGTCACAATTTATGGGAGCTGTGATGGATGCGTGGTAGTTCTTTGCTTTTGTTTGTGGGAGCTGTGCGATTAACTCTTTCCGGCTAGAGCATTTTGAGATGTTTGCTCGGTGGCGAGCCTCGATTGTCTTTCTGACATCTTCGGTCTCGGTGTTTTCTTCTAAATGAATAACGTGTCCTCGGTTTTATCATCAACGTCATCGGAGGATATGAGACCTTTGTAGATGGCTCATCATCGAAATTGAACCTCATTAAAGTCTTGTCGACTTGGCTTAGCTCACGAGATTAGAACATCTTAATTTGGTCCACTATATTAGATCTTAATCTTTGGGTGGACTCAATTTCATCCTCGACCCTAAAAATGATGTGTAAATATTCTCTTGAGAGTCATAAAGGAACCAATTACCTCTTACTGGAAGCACCTTCAATTTGAGGGATGTTAATCACCTTCATCCTTACCCGGGTAAGTCTCAACCTCCTAAGGCCTTCATTACCCCCAACGGTCTCAAGCATTGCGGGGCCTCTACATTCCTTCAACGATCGCAACCATCTTAGGGTCTTCTACTATCCGCTTGACGAGATCATTTGTCTTAGGGTCTTAGGCGATGGCATCCATCGGAGTCTCAACTCCTTGGATTGCACTTTCAAAGCCCGTAGTTTTAACTCCCAGGCTTCACCATCATTTTGCCTCATTGCGGCCCAGCGTTGTTATCCTTCAATCGGTGACATTTGGTGGGGGCAATTAGCGCTGTCAGGGTCGTTAATGTCACTCTGCTCTTCTGTAAGTTCTTTCTCAACTTCGCCTTCTAACTGCATAGATTTGTCTCCCGGCAACCTCCAACCCTGATGTGGTGGAGAGAGTTTCCCTCTCGGTTGGCTCACTGGCGAGTGAATGATAGTGGGGTCACTCTGCTCACGAGAGCGACTTTTGTTCCTTTGAGTGTTGAGCCACATGGGCGGTTAACACCTTCTTAAGGGGGTTGGCTTGGCTTAGGTGCTGAATTCCCGGCTTCATTGCTAATTCCTTGTAGCCATCCTCTGTTGTGGGGGATGTGGTTGCGGTATATCCCAGTTGCAATCTATTGCGCCACTCCCAAATGATCAATCACGAAGAAGAGTTTGGGGGGCTCTCTGGACCTTCTAGTAGATTTTGCTCGTGCATGGCTGCGGATTCTGCAAAGCTTCTTTGCATCTCGACTTCTGCAATTGCGGCGGTGGATATCCCGGTGGAGTCATAGATATGCTCACGAGTCATTATCTTGTAGCATATCTTGGATTTCTCGAGGCTCTAGATTGCTCTTGACTTTCTCCTTCTCATCCTCCTTAATTATGCGGAGGATATCCAAAGCGATTTTCCTCATTTAGAGGCTGATTGAACATTTGTTAGACGAGGAATTGGAGAAGCTCTTCTTCCTCTCGACTATTGCCTTGAATGATCCAACTTCCATGCCCTCCATTCTCTTAATCGCCTTTGAATGTCGGGGTAGAGTAGAGAGTACATGATTAAGTCATCATCCTCATCGCCTTCATCTGGTCTCTGAATGGCCTCGGACTCGATAGCGTCTGTCCAGGAGTTGAGACAACCTTTTCTTGCACGAGGTTTTGTTGTCTCTGTTGCTTCCATTTTCTCGATTGTTTGCCTTGCCTTGTTGGGTCTTCATGATTCTCTCTTGATCAACATCGGCCCATCTTCTCGGGCTCGTCATCAACTTACGGAGACTATTCTTCTGAACATCGGCCAGTCTCACTTTCCCACTTTGGTTGAGTCTGGATTCATTTGTCTTCTCAAGCTCGGGACGCTTGTACATCCAGTATTTTCTTGGATGGAATCGGAAACCTGCAGTTCAATATTTTCGGGTTCCTCAGCGATAGCCTTCACGATTGCCTTCGCTTGCCTTGCGTGCACTTTTCTTCACGATAGGGGAAGAAATTTGGGGTTCTCCTCTATCTCGAGGCTTCTTTAGGGCGGTGGCTCGGCTACGAGCGGTGACTCGGCTACATGAGTAGGAGCTTTGAAAGATGCGGGAAGCGGGTGTTTTCTTTGTTTTGGGCTGCGAGCGGGGGCATGATTGGATCTGCTCTCTTCTTGGATATTGGCTTTGGAGAGAGAGCATGAGAGTCTTAGTTGTGTCTTGAGATCGAGATGATTCCCCCTCACTAGTATCGGCCTTTACGGCATAAGCATATACGGGCTCGGAAAGGTTCACCTTGACTATCTGACTTATTGGCATGAAAGGGCTTGCCATGGCGGAGAAGCGATGCCCTTTGCCTCCGTTAGATGGCTAATCACCAGGCCATAACCTAATGAGCGACCAAAGACCCATCTTCATTGTAGGTCTGCATTGGCACATTAAGCAATCGGTGAAAACAAACTTCGGCCAGTTGACTTTCTTCTCTTGCATGATCGCAACCATCACGATCAACATGTACACACATTTTGAGGCAGCGTCCATCGGCTTATGGTAGTCATCCTTCAAAGATTCCTTCTTGGCTGTATACACAACCTTAGCACACACTCCGGCAGCAACTTTTTTCCAGCGGCGGCTAAATCGACATCCTTCTCCAGTGATGTCCTTGAATCCCTCCATGGGCAAGAAACAGTGCTCAACAAGGTTTTTGCGGTGAGTTTGATGACCTTTCCATGGACTAATGGCGAATTTCATCATCGGCATCTACTGCATTAATGTAAAACATGGAGACCTCCTCCCGAATCGTATGAGTGAAATGCATCGACAAGAAGTCCTTCAGGTGGACTTCTCGATTTTTACTATCTTTTTACCAGGTTTCATCAACACCTGTTTGATCATCCCTTTGAAATCCACTAAAGAACCGGTGTGGATTTACTTGGAAACTTTGCGTAATCATGAGTTAAGGCCATTTTGAAGTTTCTATTGATTAAAATGCGAGAAATCATGCTTGTAAGAACTAGGGTTTGCACTTAGTTGCGGAAAAATGCTTTGCCTTTCTTTGAAGATGAATAGTTCATGTGAAGAGAGAAAAATGAAGTTTAGTATATAAGGAACGTGAAAGGATGTCTTTCGGATTTTGAAATTTTTGATCAAGATCAACGGTCGAGATTAAAGCTTCAAAGCGCATTAAATTCCCCACATTAAATGCAACATCATTTATATCAATCATAAGGTTTATTGTGCGACTTTTGTCTTGTGAGACATTATTACGTGATGTCATTCTTAAAAACATTCCAGCTTAATTAAAACATTGCGTTTTTGTCACTTAGCTCATAAATGATTCAACTTATATCCAAAGTGACTCAACTCTGCTTCTCTCTTCTCATGATGTAACTCAGCTGTCAGCTAACTTGATACAGCTGACTTCCCGAAAGTTTGTTACACTTGGCTGAAATGTGAAACTTGCTCTTTTTCCATTTTCTCATCTTCTTTCTTAGCTTATTGAGTCTTCTGGGTTTCCTAACTCAACTCAATTAATCATAACTCATTCTTGAGCTCTTCAAACCTTGATTCACACAGAGTCTTTGTGAATATATCAGCTAACTGCTTATCAATTGAGATATATTCTAAGGTGATGTCTTTCTTTTCAACATGATCTCTTATAAAATGATATCTGACATCAATGTGCTTTGTTCTTGAATGCCACACTGGATTTTGAGTGATTGCAATAGCACTAGTGTTGTCACACATAATTGGAATTTTTTTTCTTCAATATCATAATCTCTCAGTTGTTGTCTCATCCATAAGACTTGGGCACAACAGTTGCCCGCGGCTATGTACTCTGCTTCAGCTGTGGATGTAGCTATTGAATTTTGTTTCTTGCTGAACCAAGAAAAACCAATCTATTTCCAAGCATTTGACATGTACCTGAAGTACTCTTTATGTCAACTCTACATCCAGCATAGTCTGAGTCTGAGTAACCAACCAGCTTGAATCCATCTTCCTTTGGATACCATAAGCTGACTTCTTGGCATCCCTTCAAATATCTTAGGATTCTCTTAGCTGCAGTCATGTGGGTCTCATTTGGTGCAGATTGAAATCTTGCATATACACCTACTTCAAAGGTGATGTTTGGCCTGCTTGTTGTTAGATAGAGCAATGATCCAATGAGGGCTCTATATCTAGTTTAATCAACAACTTTGCCATCTGCATCCATGTCCATCTTGACTGGAGTATTCATTGGAATTTTCACGAGAAGACTTCTCTTCAATACCAAATTTCTTCATTAAATCTCTGGTATACTTTGTTTGGCTTATGAAGGTTCCATCCTTCAATTGTTTGACTTGAAGTAAGGAAGAAAATCGACTCTCCCATCATGCTTTCATCTCAAATTTGCCTTGCTTGAGGTTTGAGAACTTGTCACACACTCTTTCTTTGTGGAACCAAAAATAATGTCATCCGTATATATTTGAACAAGCAATATACTCTCTCCATCTTGAATTACGAAGAGTGTTCTATCAACTTTGCCTTTGGTGAATCCATTGTCGATTAGAAATTGAGACAATGTATCATACCATGCTCTTGGTGCTTGTTTCAATCCATACAATGCTTTCTTGAGCTTGTAAACCTTATCTCAATAGTTTTCTACTCAAAACACGGAGGTTGTTCAACATAGACTTCTTCCTCTAATAGTCCGTTTAGAAATGCACTCTTCACATCCATTTGATATCTGGTGAAGTTCTTATGTGCGGCATAAGAAAAAAACATCCTTATTACTTCTAACCTTGCAACGGGCAAAGGTTTCATCGAGAATCTATACCTTCTTTTTGGCAATACCCTTTGGCTACCAATCTTGCTTTGTTTCTTACAACAAATCCTTCCTCATTCATCTTGTTTAAAAAACCCATTTTCTACGAATAACATTTTGATGGGTAAGCCTTTGAACTAATTCCCATACTTTGTTTCTTTCAAACGATTGACTCTTCTTGCATGGCCTAAATCGATGTGTGTCATCTAATGCTTGAGACACATCTTTAGGCTCTATCACGGAAATAAAACAAATGAACATAACTTTATGTTGTGCTCTGGATCTGGTTCTTATGCCATCTCTAACATCTACAATGACTAACTCTGGTGGATGGTCTCTTAACCATCTCACATCAGGTTGGAGTAAGTCAGCTGGATTTAGCGAATCTCGCATGACTAAGTTGTCTTAAACATCTCTTTCATTTTCATTGAGATGTAGATCTTCCAGATGTCTTTGAGATCCAGCTATCTCATCTTCATCTGGGTTAAGTGCTCTCACTTCAGCTTCCACATAAGGACTTTTTTGCATAGTTGGTTGATTCAGCTTATCAGCTAACTCTTCAATGTCTTCTCCACTTACATTAGGTTCATCAAAAACCACATGGATAGACTCTTACGTGGCCGTAGTCCTCTTGTTCAGCACTCTATAGGCTTTACTCTCAGCTGAGTATCCCAAAAAGATACCTTCATCAGCTTTAGCATCAAAAGCCTTCAAATTATCCTTGCCATTATTATGGATGAAGCATTTACATCAACTATCTTGAAATATCTAACATTTGGCTTTCTCTCACTGTCCAAATCTCATAGAAGTCTTAGTCAATTGTCTGTTAATCATGCATCTATTACGAGTATAGCATGTTGTGTTTATGGCTTGACCCCAAAATCTCTTAGGCAATCCAACCCATAACATTGTCCTTACGACTTCTTTGAGAATTTTGTTCCTTTTCGGCTACTCCGTTACATTTGTGGAGTCCGCTACTGTGATAACTCATGAGCAATACCATTTTCAACACAATCTTGAGTTATAATCCCATTGACAAACTCGGTTTCTCTCGAGATCTTATCTTTATAATGGTTTGACTCTTCTCATTTTGAACTCTTCTCATCAGCTCAGGCAACTTCTGCAGTGTTTCCTTCTTTTTACACATGAAAATTGTCCATGTATATCTTGAATAATCATCCACCACCACTAAGGTGTATTTCTTTTCAACGATGCTAGTGGCTCAAGCCGGACCAAATAAATCCATATGCAACAGATGTAATATCCTTGTTGAAGAAGGACTTGGCTTATCCTTGAATGATAATTTGATTTGCTTTCCCATCTGGCATGCATCACGTATACTTTCTTTCTTGTACATTGAGTCTGGAAATCCTTCTATAAGATGACTCCTTGGAAGATTGTTGATTGTCTTGAAATCCAGATGACTCAGCTTCTTATGCCACATCCAACTTGATTCGGTTGTACTCCTTGCTAGCAGACATGTGTTTGGTGTAGCAGTAGACTAATCTACCACATACATATTCTTTTGCCTTGTTCCTTGCAGCACTATTTCATTGGATTCAGCATCTTTGATCCGGCAAATTCCCATGTTGAATCCTACATTATAGCATTTGTCACGGAGTTGGTTGATGCTTAACATGTTGAAATTGAGGCCTTCAACATAAGCAACATCTGTGATCTCGATCCATTTTCTTGATGGATCTTGTGCCTTTGATCTCTCCTTGAGCTTCATTTCCTCCAAATATAACTTTAGCACCTTTGATCTCCTTGAATCTTGACATTTTTTCTTGTTTCTTGTCATATATCGGAGCGACTACTATCCATGTACCAGGTTCCTTGGCACTCGGTACTGTTCTTTGAACTGCGATCAAGGAAATCGGTTTTTTAGGTGTCAGGTCTGGGGGCTAGTGTTATAAGATGCTCCAACCAACCTATAGCCGGATGATGATCGACTCTAGAGATTGCCATCTATCAGTATCATAATCATAATGCACATTAGCAAATTGCTTAGGGGTTCTAGGATCATACAGTTGTCTCTTTTGTATGTATGCTTGTGTGTGTTTTAGCAATTGCTTTCTTGGGATAGTTATGAAATCTCTGAGTGTAGTGCTTGGGTGCATATGTGTGCTGATAATAGCTCTTTTACCTTGGGGATGACCTTTGTTGAGGTTGAGGTCTTTACCATTTTGGCTTGTTTCCCATAGGTCTTTGTTGATATTTCACATTATTCCAATAAGCTTGGTTTGGATAATTTCTACCATTCCCATCATGTGTATTTCTTTGATGAAATTTCCGAGATTTTTGGTAGCTCTGTTTGCTTCTTACAGAGTATTTTCTGTTTGGAGTCTGTTGAGGGACCTATCTGAATTTCTTTTCAGCTGTCCTTTCAGCATACTCTACTGGCTTCTTTCCTTTACCCTTGTAACCAAGGCCAGCATGATTGTGATTGTGCTTCGGAGTGAATGTGGGTGCAACATTTGGTATTTTGGGTTTTTGGAATCCTTCATTGCTTGAAGATCCCTTTTCCAAAATCACTCTTGGAGTTTGACTATGCACAAATGAATTAAATCATATGCCTATCTTGTCTCTACATTCTTTTTGACTCATAATAAGTTCATCCAATGATTTGGATGCTTTTGTAAATGAGGCAATCGCATTTTAAGATCTTTTCTCTCTTTTCTATAGCGAGATAACTCTGCTATGATCTTGACATTTTCGACCTTGACTTAGTGTTCTCATCAGCTATTTGACTCAGAGTACTCTGCTCTTTTGTCAGCTGTGAGTTTTGCTTTTAATCTGGTTGTTTTCCTTATTTAAAAGTGTGTGAGAGGTTTTAATGTGCTCAAAATCTTTCATCATTTTTCCTAATGAATCATAAAGATCAGGTGATGAAGTGTGTGTATCACGATCATATCACACGAATCGAATGAGATGAGTTAGAGTGTACCTCATCTTCTTGATCTTGTTCTTTGGCCATGAGGCATATCAAAGCCTCTTCCTCACGAATCACTTGAGTAGTCGAACTTCACTCTCCACGAGTCTGCTTCTTCTTTGCACTTAGTTAGCTTAGCGGTCTCGGCGACCAACATGGCTTTCTTCTTTTCTTGTCTTCTCTCTCTCTCTAAGACTCTTGCTTTCTTCCTCATTTCTATACTTATTGGTGGTGGATAGGAGCAGTCAACAACAAAAAATGTCCTGGTTGTGCCGCAATTCCAACACAAGTTCTCAGCTCTTTGATCAGCTCTGTCGGTTCTTTGATTATCATCTCTCTTGGGCAGCATGTCCTCCCTTGCTTTGGAGGGTGTTGAATGTCTTACGGAGGTTTCACCCTTGTTCCTTTTGTAGTTCTTGTTAAAGAACTTGTTGAATCTTTTAACCATAAGGGCAATCTCCTCCTGGTCAATGGTCTCATTTAGCTCGACTTTCTTCCCATCACTTGCCAACAATGCGGCTGTCTTGGGTACAAGCTGTTTCCTCATGCTCTTTCGCTTCCGGCTTTCAAACTCATAGGCTTTGAGGTCGAGAATAGCTCATGGTTGGATGTTTTTGAGAGGTCCATTGAATGTCTCGGGGCCATGACCTTCATTTCCCCGTCGGTGGAGGGCCTTGATATCTTCATGCACATCTCCTTTTGAGTGTATTCTTTCCCAAGAGCTAAAAGCTCATTTGTTATCTCTGTGAATCTGGCATCCAACTTATCTAGATTCTCACATGCAAGCATTTTAAAATTTTCTAATTTTTGAACAGCAACAATTAATTTATTCTCCTTTGTAGGTCCCAAGGGTGTGAGTGTAAGGTTTAGAAGGGGGTTGAATAAACCTTACCAACTTTTCACTTTTGGTCCTTTTTAAAATTGAGTTGACACTATCGGATGTGTCCTTGGTGGACACCAATTTAGTTAATCGGTAGAGTTAGTCACTCAACTCGGCTGTTGATGTTGATAGAATAACTTCGATTGTTAAAAAGATGAATTAGCTCAATCGTGGTTTGTTTTTCATTGAAAGACTTAACACCCTTAAGTTTGGTTTGGTTATGATTTAATCTTGGGTTTTAGTACTTAGAGCTTATCGGTTGGATAGCAAATATGTCGAGAATTAAACAAATAAGATCACGAGGAATTAAAGTCTTTGAAATGTAAATGACACGATAAGTTTTTATAGAGGTTCGAAGATGGGGTAATTCTTCTACTCCTCTCTTCTCCAACTCTGGAGGAATCCACTAAGTATTGATCGATATCTGAGTGGTAACAATCTAGATACAAGTCTTGATCACACACGGTGACTCGATCCTTTGGGAATCGATCTGGAGATGCCTTGGTCACTCACCAAGCTTCTCATCCGGCTAGAACTTCTTCACAGGCGTTGCCTTGCTACTACATCCCACTTGCTCAAGCTCTTTGGATTTGATCACGAAGCCCTCCAAAAACTTGAGGCGGTTCGACCTTGAACCTTCCTACAATCCTCAGTGGAATGTAGACCCTTGATTCTTCAAAAGTTTCCTCTTCAACTGATTGAAGTTATCTTTCCTTCACATGTGAGTGTTGGATTGATTTTCTTAAGTAATGTAGGCTTGAGGATTAATCTTTAATGATTTGAGAATGTTTTTGTTCTGATTCAAATGTTTTCTTGAATGTTCGTGGTTCGGAGTAACCTTCTCTCGAGTCATTCCTCAACCTTTTATAGTGATCTTTCAAAAATTTGCCCGTTGAAGAGATAGGCTTATTTTTGAAAGTCACTTGTGGTCGTTGCTTGTCTTGTTGCGATCCTTGGAATTGCCACTTCCTCGTATGAATTGTTCTCCGACTTTTGAGTTCGACATGGTGCGGTGCTTCCCACTGGTTTATTCCTTTTGCACGCTTCGGGGTGAGCACTTCGAGAAAGGTAGTATGGAGGTATTACTTGTTTAAGTAATTCTCTTGATTTATGTGCAACGGATCTCTTTCGATTATCTCGACTTGACCGCATTTCCTTGCTTTCCCCGGGTGACTTAGAGTCGGTTTCAAATCATTGGATGACTCTTGTCACTTCAACTTGAGACTTGGCTATCTTGAGTTGACTTGGTGATACTCTCACTGCATCTCATTTGCTCCTTGATCGAGTTCGTCTTCTCTTTGCCATGCCATAATTTGTCTTTGCGGAGTCTTCCTTCTAGTTTCGGTTGTCTTCTTGCATGTTTAGGCATAGGCGACTTAACTCGGCTTGACCAACCTATTTATTACAATGCGGAGTTTACAACGAAAATGGGGTGCCAACTTCCTATTCTAAGTTTTACATGGCATTCATCAAAATCTAAACAATAAATTTTCCAACAATTTCCCCCTTTTTGATGATGCCAAAACTTAAAACATTCAAAATGTAAATAGCAAAGATACATACTGAGATAGTGCATTCACGAGAGAATGTATCGTAGAATCAATCCTTTTATTGATCATAACATTCTTGTTCTTTTACACAAATTTTTTACAAGGTGTATCAAAGCAAACATTTATGTCTACGCAAAAAAAATAGAGAATTCTGATTTATTACGAAAAACTTACATAGTATGTAATTACATAGTAAAATACATGAAGGGGTGGACAACAACACTTCATCTCCTTTCTTACCTCCTTCTTTCATCTTCTTCACGTAATCTTACGGTCTTCTTCTCTTTTTCTCATCTTGACCTCCTTCTTCTTTTCATATGCCTTCCGGCGACTTCATCTCTTCTTAATCTCTCTTGTCTCTCCTCCCATAGGTGAGTTTGTCTTTTATTTTCTTCTTGATTCTTTTCACATACTCGGCATTGTTTTTAGCCACTTGCAGTTGGCTACTTGGTCAAGACCGGACCCGATCCCTCCTTTCTTGCACGGATCTATGTACTCAATGTTTTTAGGCGAGGCTGGGTGCGAAACCTCTTCCTCCACTGCTGCTTCTTCCTTCCTGGGCGTGTATTGTCTTGGGGTCTTCTTTTCGGCGGAGTGACCAGTGAGTATCCCGTAGTCTGGCGCTGTCGGCTTCTTCACATAACGTGAGACCCTTTTTCCCGATACAAGTCCCAGGCTTGAGCCATAGACATGTTTGCGTATCCTTCACATGCGGCGTTTTAAATTCATCAACTGATCTTGGCTCGGTCGACATCGAGATGGCATAAGTGTCTCTGTCTCTTTGGAATGCCTCCATGTTGTTTTAAGATGTCCATAACTCGGGCATTCAACCTTCCTTCCACTTCCTCCATCCTGCTTCAAAAGCTGTCTTTCTCTTTTCATATAGATGCGGTGTTGGAGTGGCGAGTCATTGGGAGTTTCTTTGATAATATCAGTCGTGACAAGACCTTGTTGGGGTTTGTGCAATCATTAAGGTCACATCTCTCGATTCTTCCCCCTCAACAGACTTTCCTTTCTTTTCCCTTGTAACTTCCTCATTTGTCTTTCCCTTTCTGATTTGCTCCCTCTTTTTCAACTTCCGATCTCTTTAGCGCTTTAAGGTATTCCTCTTCCCCTTTTTGGCATCATCAAAGGAGAGAGGAACCCTGAAACATACTAGCAAGCGAGAAAGTCGATCTGCCGATAGGATTCTGCTTCGAGTCGGCGTGGTGTATCTTTGCCGCGAAACTCAAAACAGTAGCGTTGGATTCGACTTTAAGCAACTTCATCTCGGCCATAAGAAGGCTGAATTTTCTATCCATGTTTTTCTTCCATACGCAGAGCTCATTCTTATTTTGCTCACGCAGCAGCCTTTATCTCGGCGATGTGAGATTCATGCATGTGCTCAATGTGTTCTCTCAATTTCGTCTTTGCATCGGCGTTCTCGACTCTCCCGGACCAGCACTTGTTGAACAATGTTACAAAATATCTAGCTTGTTCCACGCGCATTGTTTCTTCTTGTTGCCACCACTCCCTGATTCGACTATTATGCCTCTCTCCAAGTCGGCGATAAGGTTGGCATCTCTCGTTATCTAGTCTCATGTCCATCGAGGCCTGGTGCCTCTCCATCCGTTCAATTTCTGCAAATAATGCTTTGAACACCTCCCGAACTTCAATCGTTCCTGTTGCGGTGATGGCCAGCGGCGTCAAAATCATAGTCAATTTGGAACGATGGTATCGATGGAATGACGGGGATCGTATGTGGAAGCGCGAGATCGTTTTTCGACTCTTGAGGAGGTCGGGTACCTCCCGAGAAGGAAATGATTCTACAAAGGAATCATCACGGGCAAGGGGATTTGTTCAATGATGAGTGGTGCGCGTGAAGTTCCACTGTGGAACCGAACTCTTTGCGGCTTGGGGAGCTGCTTGATGGAATCTGTTGCGGTGGGGTTTGTTGTGAAGTTGACCCGACTTCTGAGCCTCATCTGTCTCAACGACCTCGTCGGTCTCGGTGGTTTTACGCAATTGAGTTGGCGGTCCTCGGCACTTATCGGAGCGTCATCGGACGATGATGAGACTTCCATGGATGGCTCATCATCAAAGTTGAAAGTTTGTGAGTAGTCTTGAGGTCGACTTGCTCGTGGTTGGAACATCCTCGGTTGAGGCTTTTGGATCGATCACGAGGGATGACTTAGCTTCATCATCTTCTTCTTGATCCCCGAAAAGGTTACATCGGGATTATCTGGGAGTCGTGAAGTGCGCTAATCTCCTTTTCGGATGGATCAATGATAGCGGGAGGGATGTTCTCTGCTTGACTTCTTTACCCCGGAAGTCTCAACCTCCCGGGTTGGCCTTCATTACCTCCTGCGATCTCAACCTGCGGCGAGGCCTGGACCTCCCTTTCGGCAGTGTCAATTTGTCTTAGGGTCTTCTGTGGTGGCATCCATTGAGTCTCAACCCCATGTATTGCACTTTCATCGCCCATAGTGTTAACTCCCGAGGCTGTTCCTTCATGTGCCTCGGCGCATCGGCGGCGTCATTAACCCGAGCGATTGGCACCTCAGGTGAGGCAGTCTCAAGCGTGCGAGCTTAGTTGATGGCAACTTGTTGTGTGTTTTGTGTTTGTACTTTCTCCACTTTGCCTCCTAGATTCGTTGTGGAGTCATCTGCGATCCTCCAACCTTCTGCCGGTGGAGGGAGTTCCCCACTTAGGCTGGAGCACCGGTGAGTGACTTGGAATGGGTTCACTCGTCTCCAAACTCCCTACTGTTTCTCGAGTGTTCGGCCGTTAGGGCGGTGGTAAGACACCTTTATTAGGGGTTGGCTCGACTGGGTCCCTATTATTCGGTTTCATCGCCAGTTCCCTTAATTCCTTTTCCGAGTGGTGAGGAAGTGGTGGCGGCAACAAGCGTGGCAATATCTTTTCACCACTCCCATTGGGTCCAACTCAACGTGTTTTGGAGGACTCTCCTGGTCCCTCCATCATTGTTTTCTCATGAAGAATGCGGATTCGTGCATTGCTTGCTGCATTTGCAACTCTTCTTACGTGGCGCGTGGGGGTCCGATCCTCATCACTATCGATAAGGCGTCAAGGAGATGATGTGTGTGTTACGTGGTGCCGTGATAGGGCGGATGTTGGCCTTCTCACGTGCCTCGGCTTCCTCTGCTGTCTCTCCTTCTCCTTGTCCTTGAAGATCTGCAAGATATCTGTGCGATTTTCTTCATCTAATGCTTGGACCACGATTGTCACTCCAAAAAGTTCATCAGTTCCTCTTCTTCTTCGATAAACTCGGGCCGTTGGAACTCTTCCCTGGATCGACTCAATTTCCACTTCCTCCACTCTGCAGGCGATTTTGGATGTCCGGATAAAGTGGGGATAGGATCATCACTTTCATCTTCTTCTTGTTGTCCCTCATTCCCGGGGATAGAAGGTAGCAATCTTTGGTGCTCCATTACATGCAGCTGCGTCTGTTGCGAGGAGGGGATACGATTACTCAGCAGGCGAGTTAGATTTCTCGGCTACTTCTTGTGTCTCATTTGTTCGAACTACAACTGGGTCTTGATTTGCCTCTGTGATCGCCTTGCAGACTTGCATTATTTCATCAATAATATTTGGAGATTCTACTTCTCCAGCGATCTCGTATCTTTTGGTGAGTGGTGACTCGGCCAGTTTTTTCAAGTTCGGATTGCTTGATGATTCTTCTTCGTCTCTTAGTTCGTACCGAGGAGGGATTTTTGGTTCGGAGAGAGTGTCTTCGAGTCTGGGCGGGGCGGGCGTCTTTGGTGTTTTCTTCGAGGAGCGGCCGTCTTGGCTTATCGATTCTCCTCTTTTTGACGGCCGGTGAAGGTATTTGAGATTCCTTCTCGGCCGTTCTTTCTTCTGGGAAAGCGGGAGACACGAGCTGCGAGGGCGGCGACTTCGGCTGCAGGCGGGAGCAGCGATTTGTTTTTCTTAGCTGCGAGGGCGTGATTCTCTTAAGCGAGGGGCGACTTCTTCATTGGTGGAGAGGAAACAGATGTATCTTGAGGGTCAATCGATTCCCCCTCACTTGTATCGGCTCTCTTGGCGTGGGCTCTCTTCTCGTGCGCCCGAGAGGTTTGATCTGAACATCCTCTTGTTTACATGGGCAGCCTTTCCATGTCGAAGAGGACTCCTTTCACCTCCATCACCGGCCAATCACCAGGCCATATCCCGGGGATCCTCCCAATGCACCATCCTCCTTGAAGTATTTGTTCCTACATTTTGGCGATCTGTTTGTAGACAAACTCAGCCCAGATTTACTTGCTTTTCTTCAATGATCGAAGCCATTATGATCATTTTGCTTTAAACAGTTGGTCAAAGCTGCCAAATTTGATGTCTATGCATTTGGCAACTATGTCCCAACATTTGTGGTAGTCTCCTTGACCCCTTTTTGGTGTGTAGACTATCTTTTTCAAGATAGTCGGTCTTGCTACTTCCTTCCAAGCGGCGGCCAAAGTCTACCTCGGCTTCATTAATTTCTCGTGCTCCTTCCGCGGTAGGTAAGCGATGTTCGCGATCCTTGGCGAGAGATGATGAAGCGCTTCCGTGAGCGAGGATTTGATCCCTCATCGTGAATCTCGGCGTTCACGTGAAGCGTGCGACCTCTTCCACATAGGTCATCGAGAACTCCATCGTCGAAAATGGTTTCGGCCGGACGCGTTTCGAGCTTTTCAGCGATTTTTCTTTATGAGGCGTCATCGGACCCCTGTTTGACCATTCCTCAAATCCACATGAGACCAGTATGGATTTGCTTCCTAGCTTGCGAAATCATAAGTTGATGCCATTTTTCAAGATTTCACGAAAAGAAACTTAGAAGTTGATTTGAATATTGATAGGGTTTTGAGAGAGTTTTGCCTTTGCTTCGAGATAGAAATGAAACGTTTTGGTAATATGTGAGAGAAAAGAGGCGAAAATGGTTTAAGTATGGTTTCTAAAAGGGCGTGCGGGTGGTTTTGAAATGTGATCGAAATCAACGGCTTAGATTTTGCACGCGATTAGCATTTAATGTCTCGAATTTAATGCGGCGACATTTATATCAATCATAAGCTTGGTATGCGACTTTTTGTCCTGTACACATCATCATTATCTTTGCGTCATTCTTAAAAACATTCCCGCTTAGTAAAAACGATTGCGTTTTTGTCACTTTGCTCATAAATGACTCGAAACATCCTTAGGCATTTAACTCTTACCGTCACGATTCTTTCCGTGACTCAAATTGTCGGCTAATTCGGTATAGCCGTCTTTCCGACATAGTGATTCATTTAGGCGATTTTGAGAATTCGATCCTTTTTCTCTTTTTGTGTTTCATTTCTTTTCTTTGAGTCTTACGAGTGTCGGCTTTCACTCAATTAACCCTAACTCATGCTTGAGTTCTTCAAATCTTGACTCACATAATGGTTTTGTGAATATGTCGATAGCCCAATTTGCTCGATTGAGATATATTCCAAGATGATGTCCTTCTTTTCAACATGATCTCTTATGAAGTGATATCGACATCGATATGCTTTGTTCTTGAGTGCAACACGGGATTACGAGTGATTGCAATTGCACTTGTGTTATCACACATGAATGGAATTTCCTTTTCTTCAACTTCATAGTCTCTCAATTCTTTGCCTCATCCATAGGATTTGGGCACAACAATTTTTTGCTGCAGACTATGTATTCTCCCACCAATTTGTAGAGGTGGCTATTGAATTTTGCTTTTTGCTAAACCAGAAATTAGCCTTATTTCAAGCATTTGACATGTGCACGAAGTACTCTTCTGTCAACTCTGCATCCAAGCATAGTCGAGTCGAATAGCCAATTAGCTTGAATCCACCTTCCTTTGGATACCATAAGCCAACTTCTTGGCTTCCTTTCAAATATCTCAAGATCCTCTTAGGCTTTGCGATCATATGGCTCTCTTTTGGAGCGATTGAAATCTCGCGCATACACCTACAATGACAAAGGTGATGTACGGCACGTTGCTTCTTGGTGAGATAAAGCAATGATCCATAAGTGCTCTATATCTTGTTTGATCTATAGGCTTGCCATCTGCATCCATGTCCATTTTGGTGATGTATTCATTGGTATTTTCACGAAGACTTCTCCTCCTTACCAAATTTCTTCATTAAATCTCTCGTGTATTTTGTTTGACTTATGAAGGTTCCATCCTTCACTTTTTTTACTTGGAGTCAGGAAGAATGTCGACTCTCCCATCATGCTCATTTCAAATTTGGTTTGCATGAGGTTTGAAAATTTTTCACATAGCTCTTTGTTTGTGGATCCAAAAATGATGTCATCCACATATATTTGAACAAGCGGTATGCTCTTCTTGTCTTGAATTAAAAGTGTTCTATCTACTTTTCCTTTTGTGTATCCATTCTCAATCGGGAATTGTGACAAAGTATCATACCATGCTCACGGGTGCCTGTTTCAATCCATCTGAGCTTTCTTGAGTTTGTATACCTTATCTCCAAGAGTCTTACTGCTCAAATCCTGGAGGTTGTTCAACATACACTTCTTCTTCCAATAAACCATTTAGGAATGCACTTTTTACATCCATCGATATACAATAAAATTCTTGTGAGTGCGCATAGGCAAGAAACATCCTTATAGCTTCCAATCTTGCTACGAGGAGCAAATGTTTCATCAAAATCTATTCCTTCTTCTTGGCAATATCCTTTGGCTACTAGTCTTGCTTTGTTTCTTACCACGGAGAACCTTCCTCGTTCATCTTGTTTACGAACACCCATTTAGTACCAATAACATTTTGATGGGTGGGTCTTTGAACTAATTCCCATACTTTATTTCTTTCAAACCGATTGACTCTTCTTGCATAGCTTGAATCCAATGTGTGTCATCAATGCTTGTAACACATCTTTAGGCTCTATTTGTGAGATAAAGCATGTGAACATAGCTTCTTGTTGAGTTCTGGATCTTGTTTTGACACCTTCTCTTATATTTCCAATGACAAGTTACGGTGGATGGTCTTTGGCCATCTTACATCGGAGTTGAAGTGAGTTAGGCCGGATTGATCGTCTAGCAGTGTGTTGCTTTGATCGGCTCTCTCGCAATCACTTAGCCGCAAATTTTCCAACATTTTATGAGACTCGGCTATCTCATCTTCATCGAGTTTAAGATTCGGCTTGACTTGACATAGGGACTTTTCTCGTATGGTTGGATGATTCAAACATCGGTGACTCTTCAATGTCTTCTCCATTTAAATTTGGATCATCGAATACCACATGAATGGATTCTCTGCAACCATAGTCCTTTTGTTGTGTACTCTGTGGCTTTGCTTTCGGTGAGTATCCCAAGAAGATACCTTCATCGGCTTTAGCATCGAAAGCCTTTAGATTGTCTTTGCCGTTGTTATGGATGAAGCATTTACATCCAAATATTCTAAAATATGCAACATTTGGTTTTCTCCTGTCCAAATCTCATAGGGAGTCTTTGTCGGATGTCATTTATCATGCATCTGTTTTGAGTGTAACAGTCGTGTTGATTGCTTGACCCAAAATCTCTTTGGTAACCTGCTTGACTAACATGGTCCTTCTTTGCTTCTTTGAGTGTTCTATTCCTTCTTTCTCGCAACTCCATTCTTTGTGGAGTCTGCTGCTGCGATAATTCATGACCAATGCCATTTTCAATACAATATTGAGTTATTATATCATTGACAAACTCGGTTCCTATCGATCTTATTTTGATAATGGTTTGGCTCTTCTCATTTTGAATCCTCTTCATCGACTATGGTAGTTTCTATAGAGTTTCTTTCTTCTTACACATGAATATTGTCCATGTATATCTTGAGTAGTCATCTACTACCACCAAGGTATATTTCTTCCCACTTATCTTGGTGGTTCAAGCTGGACCAAATAGATCCATATGTAGCGGTGCAATATCCTTGTTGAAGATGGGCATGTCTTTTCTTTGAATGATGATTTGATCTGTTTTCCCTTCGGCATCGTCACATATACTTTCCTTCTTGTATCTTGAGTCACGGAAGACCTTCCACAAGATTACTTCGGCAAGCTTGTTAAGTGTTTTGAAATTCGGGTGACTCGACTTTTTTGTGCCCGCAATGACTTGATTCAAATTGCTCTTTGCTAATAGGCAGTCTTTGGGTGTTGCGGTTGACCAATCTACTACATACATGTTCTTTTGTCTGCGCATCCTTGCAACACAACTTCATTTGATTCAATATCCTTGATTTGGCATATACCCATGTTAAATCCAACATTATAGCCCTTGTCACGAGTTGGGCGATGCTTAGCAAGTTGAAGTTGAGTCTTTCAACATATGCAACATCTGTGATTTCTAATTAAGTTCTTCTTGATGGATCTAATGCCTCTTATTTCTCCTGGAGCTTCATTTCCTCCAAATATGACTTTTTCTCCCTTAATTCCTTGAATTTTGACAGATTTTCTTGTTTCTGTCATATGTGCCGGAAATGACCACTATCCATGTACCAGGTTCCTTGGCACTTTCACTTTGTTCCTTGAACACCTGCAATCAAGGAAATTAAGTTTTAGGTACCCATACTTATGCAGGTCCTGAGGGGTTAGTATTGTAAGATGATCCAACCAGCTGTAGCCAAATGATGCGGCTCTAAGGGGTAGCCATCTATCGATTGCCATAATCATAATTAATTTTGGCAAATTGCTTGGGATTCTAGGTTCATACAATTTGTCTCTTTTGTCGTATGCTTGTATATGTGTTTTAGCAATTGCCTTCTTTGGGTAATTGTGGTGTCTCTGAGTGTAGTGCCTAGGTGCATATGTGTCTTGATGAAAGCTCTTATACTTTTGGAATGACCTTTCTTTGAGTTCTAGGCCTTTGCCATTTGGACTTATATTCCATAAAAACGTGTTGATAGTTCACATTGTTCCAATCGGCTTGGCTTGGATATTTTCTACCATTCCCATCATATGTGTTTCTTTGATAGAACTTTTGGGGTTTTTGGTAGCTCTGTTTCTTCTTTCTGAGTAATTCTGTTTGGAGTTTCTTTGAGAAACTTGGTTGAATTTCTTCTCACTGTCCTCTCAACGCACCCAACCTCGTTTTTTTTCCTTTTCCTTTATAACCAAGGCCGTTTGCTTGTAATTGTGCTTTGGAGTGAATGTGTGTGCACCATTTGGAGTTTTGGGTTTTTGAGACACTTCATTGCTTGAAGATCCTTTTTCCAAAATTACTTTTGGAGTTTGACATAACCAGAGAGGAATTAAATCTAAGCTTTGTCTTGTCTCCACATTCTCTTTGACCCATAATAAGACCATCCAATGATTTAGATGCCTTAGTGAATGAGGCAATCACATTTTTAGGTCATTCTACCTCTTTTCTATGGCGACTATTTGTAAGTCAAGCGGCTACGATAATCTAGAGGGGGTGAATAGATTATCTCCATCTTTTCGATTTCGCCCTCTTTTTCCAATCGAATGCTCAAAGATAATAACAAAGGTGCGGAATGTGAACAACACACGCGATTTAAAGAGGTTCAACCCACCTAGGGCCTAATCCTCTACCACCCCAAGTATATCCGGGATGGATTTCGAAAAGAGAAAAAGATTTTATTAATAATTACCAAAATTATTACAACAAAATCTTACACCAACACCTTGAAGAGCACCACACTCTTCTTCAACACCACCTTTGAGATTACCACAATCTCACTTGAAGATTACCACAATCTCCAAAGCGGCACCTTGTGAAGATTACCACAATCTTCACCCTTGAAAAACACCACACTCTTCTTCAACAACACTTTTGAGATTACCACAATCTCACTGAAGATTACCACAATCTCCAAACGGCACCTTGTGAAGATTACCACAATCTTCACCCTTGAAGAACACCACACTCTTCAACACCTCAACAAGAAGATTACCACATCTTCTTACACCTAACACCTAGATCACCCAAGTGTGTTCTTACCACAGAACACTCACAAGGATATCTTGTGTTGAATGATTACCCAAATTCAAGATTACAACTCGATAATTGATAATACAATAGAGTGCAAGTGTAATCAAGAAAAGCCTAGACCTCAAGGATGTGAAAGTGAATAGCTAGGCAAATTACAACAAGAAATAAGACAATGTAAGAACAAGTGTATTCTTGAGTGTATCTTGTTGTGTTGTAGTTTTCTCTCTTGTTTTGTAGCTTCAATTCTTCCTCTATTTATAGAAGATGTCTTGTACATGATAGGCTCCTCTTGGGGACATGAATTACGTAAAAATTGCAAGACAATTGAAGAAAAGAGTCATTAGAAATCAATCCCACAATTTAGGGAAAAGGCATTCACTTGCACAACGGTTAAATTTTCTTTGTCAAACTTTAGGGCGACCGTCGCACAAATAAATAGGCGTTTGAAAATGAGAAAACACATTTACAGGGCGTCGGTCGACGGGGGTCCGGCCAGTCGACCCTATGTCCAAATGGCCGAGCGAGAACCAAAAACGAGTCGAAAGTTACATTTGAGAAAATGCTCCCAGTGCGGTCACCGCCGGTGATCGGCCGACCGTCGACCGCGCCGACGCGCCCGATCGACCGGCCGACCACACCGGTCTACCACCTGTTGACCAACCAACCTTTTTCAAAAAATAGCTTATTCACTGTTTTTCACAATTTTCAGTGCGGATGCCCTATGAGCGTGATTAACCTCAAAACAAAAGTATTGTCAATTTTATATCGAAAATAAACTTCAAGAAATACTCAAAAAATAGTAAAAATATTTTAGACCGATTCGGGAGTATTAGGACAATATTTTAGAACCATTGTTTTGGTGTAAAAACACATTAACACAAAATCATCAAAAGTGTTGTCCAATTTATATCGAAAATAAACTTGTAGAAATACTCCGGAAAATATTAAAACCATTTTAAATCATTTAGGAGTATTTGGACAACCTTTAAAAACATTGTTTTGGTATAAAAACAAAATCATCAAAATCATGATAAAACCATTTATCAAACAATCTCCCCCTTTTTGATGATTACAAACCAAAACAATTTTAACGAGGACGATTTTGAAAACAAAACAATTTTACCGGTTAAAGAGAACTATCCGTTGTGAGCGACAATATTCCATGCAATAAAAACACAAGGATGGGAGTAGAGATATTCAAACACATATAACAAATGCTCCCCCTATCAATATGCATAACAAGAGTTATATAGAAGCAACTTAAACATAAGCTAAAATATTAGCTTTTCGATATTGAGCTTAAGTATCAATAACTTAAAAGCTCCCCCACAAAGATACATCATTAGAACCGTATATAAGTCCATACTACAACCAATGGACCATGATTCATACATAACCATAATGCACCAAGTGGACTAAATATGATCCACAACTTATGGCTTTATGAAGCCATAGCTTATAACTTCTTTTAAGTTAAGCTTATCTTAGCTTTTATGAGCTAATGAGCTTATAACTTGTTTCTCCCCCTTTGGAATCATCAAAAAGAATGTTAGCACGATAAAAACATCATATAATCATATCAAAGTGCGCAACTAAACTGATGTATCGAGCTATTTGAACAATGAAGCTTATAGGCCAAATGGGAGGGAAAAGTCGAATCATACGACTTGAAGAAGCTTATGAAAACTCATTTGATAAGCAAAACATGATCTCTATAAATATATAAGACTTTTGAAATCGAGAGAATCATGTAGGTGATGAATTTTTCATTGAAACATTTTATCGAACACTTGGCGGGCGTCAAAATTGAAAAAGATATATATAGCCCTTGTAAATAAAATCAAGCCAAGTTTTTCATCACCAAATGCAATTTAACAAATATCATTCATCAACAATCAATAAGCTCATCACAAATATATACGAATGCATCAAGAAAAATACATATAAGCCACAAACTCGAGGGTTCAACCCAATTGAGCTAAAGAGAGTGAAATTCTTACCATTTAATCGGTAAAGATGAGCATCAATGATGATAACCGAGCTAGGTAATCCCCAAAATATATAATTCATGCATCAAAACTCATTTGGAGTGAGTTGTGTGTGAAATTTGCAAAGGGACGAAAAATGGCAAAAATGGGTTAAAATGACTAAGGCATGAGACGAGAATGGTTTTAATCCAAAATTTTGCTCCGGGGCGACGGCCGTGCGTGGTTGAGGCGGCCGGTCGTCGTTGAGGCGACGGTTTGCCCTCAACCTTATCAGACCACCTGTCTTGCCGCTTTTAATAAAATCCGAATTTTCAACCAAAAACCGATTTTCGCCCCCTAAGTTTTAAAAACGTGCAAAATGCAAACGTAGACCTCATTCAATATACATTATGTCATAATCAAGCTCGAAATGAGGTAAAATACTCGGCGGTTAAAAAAAAAAATCCGCGAGTTATCCTTGAGACGGAATTAAACACATCTCAAGTTTTTGTTAAAAACGCAATCCCTTAGAAAGTTTTTCGAATCTCAATATATTTAGTTCGATTATGACGAACTATATTTTGAATAATTTTCACCGGACTTGTTATCCCGAAAAATAAGAACGTTTTAAAGCTTTGGATAAACAAGTCATAAGAAGAAGTGCCTTACAAATATTTGAACATTTCTTTTAACGGCACTTTAATGAGATTCGTTGGGATAGTTTTTGAAGTCGAGCATATAGACATAAGGCATATGGAATGTCGGGTCTATAGGAATAATATAAGAAAACATACCTCGAATTTGTTTGTCAACCGACATGCCTTTCTCAACCTTTGTCAATTTCTTCATTGGTAGCCATAGAGTTTGAGATGATTCTTCCTTCTTCAATGCCTAACTCCTTCAAGAGTTCTTTTGAAATATAACCATCTACTTGGCATTGATTAACTTGAAGTCCAATGATTAAATTGAGCTCTCCCATCATGTGATACCATGTTCATCTCAAGTTCACCTACATCAACTTAGGAGAATCTCTTGCACAAAATATCCATAAGTAGCACCAAAAATATTCTCATAAATATGCACAAGCAAACAATCTTGCCCTTTTTCAAAAAACAAGGAGAGTAGTATCAACTTTACCTTTTTGTAAAATCATTTAGCAAAAAATAGCTAAGTCTATCATATCATACATGGGGTACTTGTTTGAAACCATACAAGGCCTTTTACAAAGATCATTTGGCCTAGAAAAATTTAAACCCCGATAGACTTCTACTTGAATAAAACCATTTAGAAAATTGGATTCAACATCCATTTGGTAAAGCTTGAAATTTTCTTAAAGCAAGAATGGGCAAGTAAAATGCAAATAGCTACTAAATGTGCTATGAGTGCAAATGTTACATCAAAATCAATTACCTTCTTATAGAAAATACCTTCGAGCTACTAACCTCGCCTTAGTTCGACCAATGTTGCCTTGGTCATCGAGTTTGTTCCGGAGTGCCCATTTTGCATTTATAATCGTTTGTGATGAAAGACATGGCATCATCTTCCAAGTATCATTTCCTTTTTAGCTCCTCTTGCAATTCTAAAAACCAATCTTCATCTTGAAGCATCAATTGAGAATTTGTCTTCTTCATCACTATTGGGCATCCAAATGATCTAAGGTGTTCATAATAGAACATTTACATCCAAATATTTGGAGTATTTTCTTTTCTACACAACTCAACAAACTCATTAAAGGCATTTCTTATATAAGCAAGAAAAATAGCCCAAGTGTAATAACATGCCTCAATTGTCAACCACAAAATATCTTGCAAAAGAGCATAGTAGTAAGAGACACTATATATATATAGACCATGAAGCAAAAACACATACTTGGCATTTTAGAATATCATCAAGAATCTAATAAATCATGCAAGTTCAAATAAGCTTAAGAAAGCTATAAAGGTCTCTTTTGAAATTTGAAAATCCGATAGCATATAGTTGAGACCTTATTAAAAGAAGTATTTGAACAAGAGTTGACAAAGCAAATATGTGCAATCAAATATCGAATAGTGCCTTTCAAAAGAAATCTAAAAATCCTCTTAATAGCACTTGTATGAAATACTATGAAAAACAAGCACATAGGCACATGGCAATACATATATCGAGTCTATAAGAGTAAGAATAACACAAGTAAACGTACCTCGATAATTTATGCCTTTTTTTTTTTTGACAAATAGTGACGTAAATGGGCATTTGTGAAAAATATGTAAATCCTACACAATACTTAAAACAAATCTAGCACAAATCATAATGATAAAAGTGTAGGCTAAGAGATATCGCAAGTAAGCTCATGCCATAAATATCCATAGGAGATGATAACACACTCTAGTCTACAAAAAATGCACAAGAGTTTTAAAAAACATCATATAAGGTCTTCTTTTTCAAAAAAAATTTTAAAAGCACAAATATATATTGAAGACCTTAATTAAAAAAATAAATACTTGAAAACTCATTTGCAATATAGGCACAAATAAAAACATGCATACTAACTAGATAAAATGCATATTTTAAATGGGGAGATACGGTTTACCAATTACGCCGTTTCCATGGGTTGTGCCGTTCCCATTGTTGATGATATCTTCCCCATGAGAAGTCACTTTGTTGATGATGGTTTCTTTGATCACTCCATTTCCAAGGTTGGTTACCTTCCCATTGTTGATGGTTTCTTCTTCTTTGAAAATCATCTTGTTGATGATGTCTTTGCCATTTCCAAGGATTGTGTTCTTCCCATTTTTGATTATACGCTCTTCTTGGAAATTGGCTTTGTTGAGAATAGTTTCTCCTTCTTTGATCAAATGAAACGTTCATTTGATGTTTTCTTAGTGGCATGAATTTTCTCCGATTATTACTTAAGTCGGGTACCTAATAACACATTGTTTTGTGGTACCCTTATGTGTTTGGGTCCTTTGGGATTAGTCTTGAGACTTTTAGGTCTCCAACAATAATGGAGCTATTTCTGGCCCGACAAGTATTTACCGTATGACCCTTTTACCGCAATAAAAGCATGTAATAATTCTAGGAGCATAATGACCAACGTCTTAGAGACTTGATTCTTTTTCATGTGATTGACACCCTTAGGCTTATGATCAAGTTCTAGTTTCGAATTATCACAACAATCAACAATATTGGTCATCTTATCGGTACTCAAGTTGGATTTAGATAAATCATTTTTCAAGCAATTTATATCCTCAACAAGAGTACTATTTTCTTTCTCAAGGTTTCTAACCTTGTCAAGAGTGGTGGTGTGAGCACATGATAGTGATTCATAGGAAGTAAATAAACTATCCTTATCATTCTTTAAAACAATGAATTCCTTTTTCAAATTTTTGTATTTAACAAGTAAGTTTTGGAATTCATCTTGTAGCTCATCATAATCATTTTGCAAGTCACTATATTCATTTTGCAATTCATTGTCATAAGAAGTAGAGGTTTAGAACTTACCTCGTTTTCTTCTTGATGCCCATGAGGCATTGTTCAACTTGTTCATCATGGGAGGTTGTAGAAGGCTTATCCCATGTTGTTGAATTTGATGTTGTATCCATTTGTGAAGTAGATGTTTTTAGTTGCTCCTTTCATTTGCATATACTTCATAGATGGCTTCTAATTTTTGCCATACTTCATGTGCCGATCGAATACCTACAACATGATCAAATTCCAAAGTGGTAAGTGAACAATGTAAAATATTAAGAGCTTTACCATTTAAGGAGATGATTTTCTTCTCTTCATCATTGAGCTTTTTGAAGCCTTTTGAGGTGTGTGGTGTATCTTTCATCGGAATGGATTCTCCATTGATGACGGTGTTCCAAATATCGAACCCGCAACCTTGTAAATAGCATTCCATTCTTTCTTTCCAAAATATAAAATTTTTGGAATCAAACCGAGGTGGCTTGGTGGTGGAGGTGCCGGAAAGTTGAGCTTCGTTCGTAGCCGACGATCGTTTCTCTTCACTCGCAATGTGAAACGAGCTTGCCAAAGAGTTTGGCTTTGATACCACTTGTAAGTCAGCGCTACGATAATCTAGAGGGGGTGAATAGATTATCTCCATCTTTTCGATTTCGCCCTCTTTTTCCAATCGAATGCTCAAAGATAATAACAAAGGTGTGGAATGTAAACAACACACGACGATTTAAAGAGGTTCAACCCACCTAGGGCCTAATCTCTACCACCCCAGTATATCCGGGATGGATTTCGAAAAGAGAAAAAGATTTTATTAATAATTACCAAAATTATTACAACAAAATCTTACACCAACACCTTGAAGAGCACCACACTCTTCTTCAACACCACCTTTGAGATTACCACAATCTCACTTGAAGATTACCACAATCTCCAAACGGCACCTTGTGAAGATTACCACAATCTTCACCCTTGAAGAGCACCACACTCTTCTTCAACAACACTTTTGAGATTACCACAATCTCACTTGAAGATTACCACAATCTCCAAACGGCACCTTGTGAAGATTACCACAATCTTCACCCTTGAAGAGCACCACACTCTTCAACACCTCAACAAGAAGATTACCACAATCTTCTTACACCTAACACCTAGATCACCCAAGTGTGTTCTTACCACAAGAACACTCACAAGGATATCTTGTGTTGAATGATTACCCAAATTCAAGATTACAACTCGATAATTGATAATACAATAGAGTGCAAGTGTAATCAAGAAAAGCCTAGACCTCAAGGATGTGAAAGTGAATAGCTAGGCAAATTACAACAAGAAATAAGACAATGTAAGAACAAGTGTATTCTTGAGTGTATCTTGTTGTGTTGTAGTTTTCTCTCTTGTTTTGTAGCTTCAATTCTTCCTCTATTTATAGAAGATGTCTTGTACATGATAGGCTCCTCTTGGGGACATGAATTCTGTAAAAAATTGCAAGACAATTGAAGAAAAGAGTCATTAGAAATCAATCCCACAATTTAGGGAAAAGTTGTCTGCTTTGCACAACGGTTAGAATTTTCTTTGTCAAACTTGAGCGGCGTGTCGTCGCAAAAAATAGACGTTTGAAAATGAGAAAACACATTTACACAGGCGACCGGTCGGCGAAGTCGGCCGAATTCGACGACCACTATGTCGGCCGTCGGCGAGAACCAAAAACGAGTCGAGAAAGTTACTTTGAAAAATGCTCCCAGTGTACGTCACCCGGCCGGTCGGCCCGGTCGACCGCACCGTCTACCACCCTGTTGGCGGTCAACCAACCTTTTTCAGCAAATAGCTTATTCACTTTTTTCACAATTTTCGGTGCGGGATGCCCTATAGGGCGTGATTGGCCTCAAAACAAAAGTATTGTCCAATTTTATATCGAAAATAAACTTCAAGAAATACTCCAAAAAATAGTAAAAATATTTTAGACCCGGTCGGGAGTATTAGGACAATATTTTAGAACCATTGTTTTGGTGTAAAAACACATTAACACAAAATCATCAAAAGTGTTGTCCAATTTATATCGAAAATAAACTTGTAGAAATACTCCTGAAAATATTAAAACCATTTTAAATCATTTAGGAGTATTTGGACAACCTTTAAAAACATTGTTTTGGTATAAAAACAAAATCATCAAAATCATGATAAAACCATTTATCAAACACTATTTCTGCTATTAGCTTGACATTTTCAGCCTTTAAACTTTTATTCTCATCAGCTATTTGTCTTAGAGTACTCGGCTCCTTAGCCAATTTGTGAGTTTTGGCTCTTAAGTAAGTTTTTTCCTCATTTAGTAGTGTGTGTGAGGATTTAATGTGTTCAAAATCTTTCATCATTTTTCCTAATGAATCATAAAGATCCGTGGGTGATGAAGTGTGTGTGTCACAGTCACTATCACTAGAATCTGAGTTTGATGAGTTAGAGTGTACCTCATCTTCTTGGTCATTTTGATCTTGTTCCTTGGCCATCAAACGGATCGGGCTTCTTCTTCGAGTCACTTGAGTAGTCGGCTTCACTTTCTCTGAATCACTGTCTCTCTTGACTTATTTGTCTCAGCCAGATCTCTGCAACATTGCCTTTTTCTTTTCTTGTCTTCTTTCTCTCAAGACCTTTCTTTCTTCTTCATTCCTGTATTTGTTGACTACGGGATATGGACAATCAATGGCATAGTGACCTGGTTGCCTACAGTTCAAATAGATATTCAACCTTTTGATCGACTCTTTCCATTCTTGGATTGTCGGCCACTTTGATATTGACTTTTTGATGATTTGTTCTCTTGGTTGGCCTATCTTCCCTTGACTTGGAGGGAGTGAGTGTCTTCGGAAGATTCTCCCTTGCCTCTCTTGTAGTTTTTATTGAAGAACTTGTTGAACCTTTTAACCATCGTGGCTATTTCTTACGGATCAATGACTTCTTTGACCTCGGCTCTCTTTCCATCCTTAACAATTAGAGCAACTGCTTTTGGGTACATTGTCTCTTCCCGATCTTTTTCTTCTCATTTCAAATTCGTAGGCTTTGAGATCCGAGAATAGTTCATGGTTGGAGGTCTTCGATAGGTCCATGGAATGTCTCGGTGCCATGACCTTCATTTCCCATTCACCGGAGACTTTTTAGGATCTTCATACACATTTCATTCTCGTGTATATTCCTTTTCAAGTGCGATAGCTCGTTGGTGATTTACGTGAACCGAGCATCCATTGATCCATTTTTCTCTGCGATCATTTTGAAATTCTCAAATTTTTGTACTGACCCACCGATAATTTATTTTTCTTGATTTGCTCGAGCCTTCACAAATCAATGTTAGCTTGTCCCGATTTCTTTAGCCGTTTTGCATGATTTAACTTTATTGAACATGGCTTTGTCCAAGGTTTTGTAAAGGATGTCCTTGGCTACATTGTCCGGTTGTATCTTTTTCTCGTCATCATTTGTCCATTTAGTTCTTGGTTTTTCAACCATAGGTGGTCTAGGGCAACATCCTCTTCACCTTCAAATTTGTAGCTCTTCTTACAACCGTGTTCACTTTAAGATTTGCGGTGGCCCATCCTCTATCACTATCCACATCTCATCATGTAATCTTTGATAGATGAGCACATACGAATTTTCCAATCTTCAAATTCTTCAATTGTGAACATAGGGATGCGTGTCAAATTTGCTTCCATGATAATAATTTTTAATGATAAAAGGAGTTTTTGAAAACTTAAGTACTAAAACAGACTTTGAAAAGTTTGGAGATCTAGTTCGAACTGGTGCGGAAGGCTCAATGAACCAACCGCTCACGATACCACTTGTAGGTCCTAAGGGGTGTGAGTGTAAGGTTTAGAAGGGGGTTGAATAAACCTTACCAACTTTTCACTTTTGGTCCTTTTTAAAATTCGAGTTGACACTATCTGTTTGTGTCCTTGGTGGACATCCAATTTAGTTAATCAAGTAGAGTTAGTCACTCAAATGACTGTTGAGTTGATAGAATAACTAACTTTGTTAAGATGAATTAGCTCAACGTGGTTTGTTTTATTGGAAGACTTAACACCCTTAAGTTTGGTTTAGTTATGATTTAATACTGGGTTTTAGTACTTAGAGCTTATCGGTTGGATAGCAAATATGTCGTGAGAATTAAACAAATAAGATGCGAGGAATTAAAGTGATGAAATGTAAATGACACGATAAGTTTTTATAGAGGTTCGAAGATGGGGTAATTCTTCTACTCCTCTCTTCTCCAACTCCTGGAGGAATCCACTAAGTATTGATCAATATACAGAGTGGTAACAGTCTAGATACAAGTCTTGATCACACAGCTGACTCGATCCTTTGGGACTCGATGCGAGATGCCTTGGTCACTCACCGGCTTCTCGTCCCGACTCGAAACTTCTTCCACGGTACGGTGCCTTTTGCTACTACACCCACTTGCTCAAGCTCTTTGGATTTGATCAAGAAGCCCTCCAAAAACTTGAGACTGGTTCGACCTTGAACCTTCCTACAATCCTCCGTGGAATGTAGACCCCTTGATTCTTCAAAAGTTTCCTCTTCAACTGATTGAAGTTATCTTTCCTTCACAGATGAGTGTTGGATTGATTTTCTTCGTAATGTAGGCTTGAGGATTAATCTTTAATGATTTGAGAATGTTTTTGTTACATTCAAATGTTTTCTTGAATGTTCGTGTTCGAGTAATCTTCTCTCAGAGTCATTCCTCAGCCTTTTATAGTGATCTTTCAAAAATCTGCCCGTTGAAGAGATAGGCTTATTTTTTAAAGTCATTTGTGGTCGTTGGCTTGTCTTGTTGTAGTCCTTGGAATTGCCACTTCCTCGTATGAATTGTTCTCCCGACTTTTTGAGTTCGACATGGTGCGATGCTTCCCATTGATTTATTCCTTTTCCACGCTTCTGGGACTGAGCACTTCGAGAAAGGTAGTATGGAGATATTACTTGTTTAAGTAATTCTCTTGATTTCTTTTAGTTATCTCGACTTGACTGCATTTCCTTGCTTTCCCCCTGGCAGGTGACTTAGAGTCGATTTCAAATCATTGGATGACTCTTGTCACTTCAACTTGAGACTTGGCTATCTTGAGTTGACTTGATCGATAATCTACTCACCGCATCTCACCGCTCCTTGATCGAGTTCCCGTCTTCTTTCTTTGCCATACTCGGTTGTCTTACAGTGGAGTCTTCCTTCTAGTTTCCAGTTGTCTTCTTGCATGTTTAGGCATAGCTGACTTAACTCAGCTTGACCAGCCCTATTTATTACAATGCAGTTTACAACGAAAATGGGGTGCCAACTTCCTATTCTAAGTTTTACATGGCATTCATCAAAATCTAAACAATAAATTTCCCAACATCCTTAATTTGTTCTAATCCTTCATAAATTAAGGTCAAAACATCTAGATTTCTTTGGTAGATTTGAAGATTTGACTTTGTTGAATATGCCTTTGTCCAACGTCTTGTAGAGTATATCCTTGGCCACATTGTCCAGGTTATATCTCTTTCGATCTTCATTTGTCCATTCAGTCCGAGGTTTATCAACCATGGTTGGTCTATCTTCAAAGAATTCTCCTTGAAAGCTGCAGTCTTTGCTCTTACAATGATGTTGACTTTGTATATTTGCAATGGCCCATCCTCTATCGCAAGCCACATTTCATCGTGTAAAGCAGATAGATGAGCCTGCATAAGAATTTTCCAGTCATCAAAATCTTCCACAGTAAACATTGGAATACGAGTTAGATTTGCTTCCATGATAATAACTTTACTTTACAAATGAAAGACTTTGAAAAACACAAGTGTTAAAACCTTTGAAAATTATTGAGATCTAGTTCAGTAACCAGTGCGGAAGGCTCAATGAACCAACCGCTCTGATATTACTTGTAGGTCCCAAGGGGTTTGGTGTAAGGTTTAGAAAGGAGAGGTTGAATAAACCTTACCAAATTTTCGATTTTAGTCCTTTTAAGATTGTTCAACAGAGTTGACTCAAATCAGTTGTGTCCTTGAGGGACATCTAAGTTGGCTATTCAGCTACGTTACCCACTCAACAAACTCGATAGAGCTGTTGATACTATAACTCGGCTGCTTAAGCCAAATACTTAACTTAGTTGATTTAGTTTTTAATAGCGGAAGACTTAACACCCTTTGATTGATTTTAAGCTTGTTTTTAACACTTGTTTTAGCACTAAGTTAATTATCAGTTTGGATAGCAGATTTAACTAACAACATATATAAAGTAAATGCAAGAATGTAAGTGTTGAAAGTAAATTGACACAAGTAATTTTTATAGTGGTGGGGTAATTCTTCTAATCCACTCTTCTCCAACTCCTGAAGGAATCCACTAAGTAACAAATCAAGTTACAAAGCAGTGAACAGTCTAGAGATAGCCTTGATCACACAGCTGGTTTCTCCTGCGACTCAGCTTCTTCACGAGGCAGCTGCCTGGCTACTTCAGCTCACTCTCAAGTTCTTGGATTTGATCATGAAGCCCTCCGACAAACTTGAAACTTGGTTCGACCTTGAACCTTTCTACAATCCTTCAACTTGGAAAGTAGACCCCTTTTTTATCTTCAAATGTTTCTTCTTCAACTGATTGAAGTTGTCTCTCCTTCACAGCTTATATTGGATCGAGTTTCTTTGAGTTTTAGGCTTGAGGAATATCTTTAAATGCTTTGAGAATATTGCATATTAATTGCTTGAATATTGCTTGTTCGTGTTAGGTTCAGGTAATCAAGGTAACCTTTTTCTCAAATACTTCATCAGCCTTTTATAGTGTACATTTGAAATTTTCCCGTTGAAGAGATAGACTAATTTCAAATATCACTTTGTGTTTGTTGGCTTCTCTTTTCTTGGTCAGCAGCACTTGTGATGTTGACCTTTCTTCGTATTAAATGGCATCACAGCCTTGCAGGTTCTGACACAAGTTGCAGTGTTTCTCATTGGTTTATTCCTTTTGCATAATTATGGGTCAAACACTTTAAGACCTGACAGCTTGGACGTATTACTATATCGAGTAATATCCTTGACTTCCTTCCAATGGATCTAAGTTAGTTGTCTTGAATTGACTGCTGCCTTTACCCTAGGTGACTTGAGTCTGCTCCAATCATAAGATTGACTCAACTATCACTTCAACTCATAGACTTGGCTTCTTGAGTTGACTTAACTGACACTTCACACAACTGTTCCACAGCTGATTCTCCTTCAGTCGAGTCTTTGACTTCCTTCTAGACCATACTCAGCTGACATACAGCAGAGTCTTCTTTCCAGTCTGCATTTGACTTCTTGTAATCTTGACTTAGCTGACTTCACTCAGCTCTTCCAGTCCTATCTATTATAATACAGAATTACAAGGAAAATTGGGTGCCAACTTCCTAGTCTAAGTTTTACTTGGTATCATCAAAATCTAACAAATAAATATCCTAACACGAAGGGGTCGAGGACTAGGACTTTTATTGTTCATTTTCCTACATCGAATATCTGCGATTATTAAAGTAAGGATTTCTATATTGTTTGTATTTATTTAATGTTTCGTGATTGTCTTTTAATAATTACAATATATGTCAAGAGGAAATAAATTCATATAAGATATGGGCCATGAAAAAGATGCGGATCAAAAGTATCTTCGAGGTGAACCCGCAATGCTATATCTTGCAGAACTCAAGTCGGAGAAATTAATGAATTTATTGTTGTAATTATGTGAATGCATTTCATGTTATATTAAATATTGACAGATATATCCCTACTGAGCGAGATGAAGCTCACCCCTATTATTATCATGATTTTCAAGTTGAGGAATCCGGCTGAAGATATGATGTTGTGGATGGTGGAATAAATCATGCTATATTTATATTTAAATAATTATGATCAGACTAAATTTTGGATTAATGTCTTTAATTTGTTTTCCGATTTCTGCTTTGAATGATTATTCGATATTTAATTTGAAAGATGTATTATTATTATTATCATTATATTTTTTTTCCTTAAGAATTAAAAATTCTAAATCAATTTTTTGATAATTATCGGGATCACTTTAATTTATAAAATTGTGTTTTCTTAATAGTATTTTTAGAGTACTTTAATTTCATAAATTAGGTTGTTACAAAGACTAAGTTATAATAGAAGTGATCAAGGGAATTGGAGATGTGATAATGGAGTTTAATTATCACTAAAATACAAAAAAAAAATTGAAGAATGGATGATGATGGGCGGCCAGGTGGGCTAGGGAGGAGAATCAAACATTTGTCTTTTTCTTCTTGTCTTATTCACTCAAGCATGCAAGCTTTCTCAACCCCAAGACAGTCCTTTACATTACCAAGGCAAGCATGAGCCCATTCCCAAGCCCTAAAACAAACACTTGAGAGCCTAAGCAAGAGGGGAAGGGGAGCAAGAAGAGCGGGAGGGGGACTTAAGATGTGTTTATTCCATTTTCATTCCAACACTTAGCACATTTTAAAAGAAAAACCAAACCTCTCTTTCCTACTCCTTAAGGGTCGAAAATTTGAAGAGAAATAGGTAAAAATTCTTCCTCTTCATATCATTTTCTTTTCTTTAAGTCAAGACCTTCTTCTCCCACGTTTAACTTGAAATTCCATCTCTTGCTACTAGAAGAAACGGGCGAAAATTTTAAGGTGGAGAAGAGCTTCAAGTTGTGACTTAAAAGGCTTTCAAGAAGCAAGACATAAGGTAAAGACCTTTAACTAGTACTCTTCCTTATTCCTTTCTATTTTTCCATTTTTTCTTACATTTTGACACCAAAATCTTCCAACCTAGGGGCTGTCCTTAAGACTCTAAGGCTTTGAGAATGCATTACAAGAGGGAAAAATCACCTAGACATCCTACTACCAAAAATCAAAAGGTGGGTGAAAACCTTTCCAAACTCTCTCATTTTATTTTTGCATAAAAATCATGCTAGATAATTTAGTATTATGTACAGATAAGCAACAACAAACTAAGCCTTAATCCCACTATGTGGGGTCGACTATACGGATCATATCGCGCCATCGTTTACGGTCCTAAACCATATTTTCATTTATTTCTAGATATAACATGTCTTGTTTAATAATTTCTTTCTAAGTCTTTTTGGGTCTTCCTCCGCCTCTTTTAATTTGTGTGGGTGATTCCCTACCTTCTAGACGTCGCAAGGTGCATCTAAAGGTCTCTTATAAATATGTCCAAACCATCTTAATCGTGTTTCTCTAATTTTCTCATCTATTGGTGCTACTCCCACTTTGTTTCTAATGTGTTCATTTCTTATTCTATCTAATCTAGTGTGTCCGCACATCCATCTTAACATTCTCATCTCTGCTACCCTTATTTTTTGTTCGTGTTCATATTTAGTCGCCCAACATTCTGCTCCATAAAGCATTGGGGGCCTTATGGCTGTTTTATAAAAATTTTCTTTAATTTTAATGGTATTTTAAAGTCACAAAGGATAGAAGATGCACTCCTTCATTTATTCCAACCCGCCTGGATCTTATGTGTGACATCTTTATTGATTTCTCCGTTCTCTTCAATTATAGATCCTAAATATTTAAAACTCTTTGTTATACTCACTTCATGTCCATCAATTTTAACCTTTGTCTCATTGCTCCTATTGTTTTTACTAAAGTGGCATCACATGTATTCTAATTTATAGTAAAACCTTTTGATTCGAGTGCTTCTCTCCAAACTTCCAGTTTTGCATTTACTCGTTCCCTTGTTTCATCAATTAAAATTATATTGTCCGCAAATAGCATACATTCAGGGATGTATTTTTGTAAGTGTTTAGTGATTTCTTCAATTATTAGGATAAAAAGGTAAGGGCTTAAAGCAGATCCCTGATGTAAACCTATAGTGTTTGAGAATTCACTAGAACTTCTGATGGTGTCCTGATACATGTTGTTATATCATCATACATATCTTTTATGGCATCTATGTAAGCTATTTTTATTCTTTTTTTTCCAATACGCACCATATTATATCCCGGTTAACTCTATTGTATGCCTTTTCAAGGTCAATAAAAACTATATGTAAATCTTGTTTTCTCTCATTGTATTGTTCACATAATCGTCTAATTAAGGGTATAGCTGTTTGATACATGTTTTTATCTTAATTTTGATGATTTTATTTTGTTCACCAAAATAATGTTTTTAAAGGTTGTCCAAATACTCCTAAATGATTTAAAATGGTTTTAATATTTTCCGGAGTATTTCCTCAAGTTTATTTTTGATAATGGACAACACTTTTAATGATTTTATATCAATGGGTTTTTACTCCTATAACAAGATTTCTAAATATTGTCTAAATACTCCCGATTGGTTTAAAATGTTTTTACTGAATTTTCGGAGTATTTTTTGAGTTTTATTTTCGACAAATATTGGACAACATTTACCTCGTGGTCGACCTGGCCGCCCTATAGGCAACCCGTACTGAAGATGTTTTTTGAAACAGAAATTGAGACGGAAGTAAAAATAGGCGGTCGACCAGGTCGACCAAATAGGCGTCGACCACGCCCGTGGGTCTACTGTACTGCAAGTTTGCAATTGAAAGCGAACTTGTTTTCTTTGGTTTTTACACTTAGGGGGACCGGTTGAAGTCGGGATCGACGGTCGAGGTACACGTCGACGGTCGCCTGTAAAATTAATTCGTAATTAGTTTCAAACTTCTATTTTACGTGCGACCGGTCGCCTGTGTATTGACAAAAAAAAATATGACCGTTTGACAAAGGGAGACACATTTCCTTAAATTGTGGGATTGATTTCTAACTTGGCTATATTCTTGATTTTAATTGTATTTTTCTCAGTAGATTTTCAATCCCCAAGAGGAGCCTATGCTTGATCAATCTTCTCCTATAAATAGAGGAAGTTTTGGAGCAACCAATACAACAATTGAGATACAACACAACAAGATACACTTCAAGCAAATACTTGGTCTTTCATTGTTATTATTCTTGTTGTAAATTTGCCTAGCTTATCACTTTCACATCCTTGAGGTCTAGGCTTTTCTTGATTACACTTACACTCTATTGTATTATCAATTATCGAGTTGTAATCTTGAATTTGGGTAATCATTCAACACAAGATATCCTTGTGAGTGTTCTTGTGGTAAGAACACACTTGGGTGATCTAGGTGTTAGGGGTAAGAAGATTTTGGTAATCTTCTTGTTGAGGTGTTGAAGAATTTGGTATTCTTCAAGGTTGAAGATTGTGGTAATCTTCACAAGGTGCCGTTGAAGGAAGATTGTGGTAATCTTCAAAGGGAGATTGTGGTAATCTCCAAAGGTGTTGTTGAAGAAGAGTGTGGTGCTCTTCAAGGTGTTGTAAGTTGAATTTGTATTAATTTTGGTAATTAATAAAATTCTTTTTCTTTTTGAAATCCATCCCGGATATACTGGGGTGGTAGAGGATTAGGCCCTAGGTGGGTTGAACCTCTTTAATTTGACGTGTGTTGTTTACATTCTGCACCTTTATTATTGTGTTTGAGCATTCGGTTGTAAAAAGAGGGCTAAATCGAAAAGATGGAGATAATCTATTCACCCCCCCTCTAGATTATCGTAGCCGCTTGGACTTACAAGTGGTATCAAAGCCAAACTCTTTGGCAAGCTCGTTTCACATCGCGAGTGAAGAGAAATGATCGTCGGCTACGAATGAAGCTCATCTTTCCGGCACCTCCACCACCAAGCCACCACTATTTGATTCCAAAAATTTTATTTTTTGGAAAGAAAGAATGGAATGCTACTTACAAGGTTGCGGGTTCGACATTTGGAACACCGTCATAAACAGAGAATCCATTCCGATGAAAGATACACCACACGCCTCAAAAGGCCTCAAAAAGCTCAATGATGAAGAGAAGAAAATCATCTCCTTAAACGGTAAAGCTCTCAATATTTTGTATTGTTCATTTACTAATTTGGAATATGAACATATTGTAGGAATAAAATCGGCACATGAAGTATGGCAAAAATTAGAAGCCATCTATGGAGTATTTGCAAATGAAAGAAGTCAAACAAAAGCATCTACTTCTCAAAGGGATACAAGTTCATATCTAAGGAACAAGCCTCTTACAACTTCCAATTATGAAGAAGTTGAATGTTGTTTTATGGGCATCAATGAAGAAAATGAGGTATGTCTTAAACCCTCTACTTCCTATGATATTGTCATTCAAAATGATTATAGTGATTTGCAAAATGATTATGATGAACTCCAAAATGAATTCCAAAGCTTACTTGTTAAATACAAAAATTTGAAAAATGAATTCAATGTTTTGAAAAATGATAAGGATAGTTTATTCACTTCCTATGAATCACTATCATGTGCTCACACCACCACACTTGACAAGGTTAGAAACCTTGAAAAAGAAAATAGTACTCTTGTTGAGGATATAAATTGCTTGAAAAATGATTTATCTAAATCCAACTTGAGTACCGATAAAATGACCAAGATTGTTGATTGTTCGAAACTAGAACTTGATCATAAGCCTAAGGATGTCAATCACATGAAAAAGAATCAAGTCTCTAAGCATGTTGGTCATTATGCTCCTAGAATTATCACATGTTTCTATTGCGGTAAAAAGGGTCATACGGCTAATTTTTGTCGAGCTAGAAATAGCTCTAATTATCGTTGGAGACCTAAAAGTCTCAAGACTAATCCCAAAGGACCCAAACACATGAGGGTACCACAAAATAATGTCATATTAGGTACCCGACGAAATAATGATCGAAGAAAATTCATACCGCCAAGAATACATCAAATGACCATTTCATTTGATCAAAGAAGGAGAAACTATTCTCAACAAAGCCAATTTCCAAGAAGAGGATATAATCAAAATTGGGAAGAACATAATCCTTGGAAATGGCAAAGACATCATCAACAAGATGATTCTCAAAGAAGAAGAGATCATCAACAACGGGAAGGTAACAAACCTTGGAAATGGAGTAATCAAAGAAGTCATCATCAACAAAGTGACTTCTCAATGGGAAGATATCATCAACAATGGGAAAGGCGCAACCCATGGAAATGACGTAATTGGTAAACCGTATCTCCCCATTTATATATGCATTTTATCTTAATTATATGCATGTTTTTATTTATGTCTTAATTGCAAAATAAGTTTTCATGTAATTATTTTTTAATTTAGGTCTTTAATATGTATGAGTTTCAAATTTTTTTTAAAAAAGAAGACCTTGCATGATTTTCTAAAACTCTTGTGCATTTAATTAGACTTATGTGATCTATTATCTCTTATGAAATCTTATAGCATAAGGTCTTTTTGATATCTCCTATTACTTGCCTACACTTGTATTTTTGTGCAAACTTTGTCTAAGAATTGTGTAGGATATGTATCTCATATTCATTGGCTATTTCGTCATCAAAGTTTCTTAAACTATCGAGGTATGTTGACTCGTATTTTTCTTAGAACTCGATATTATGCTTATGCACATATCTTTCAAGACATTTCATTTTAACCCCTTAAGTGCCCCTAAATGATTTTGCAAATATTCTCTTAAAAGGGCACTACTTGTTAAGTCTCTATTTTCTCGAATATATGTTTTCCCGAAACCCGTATTTGTTGGACTTGATCCAAAACTATCTTTTTGCAAAGTTTTAAAACTTTTGGGGTGAAAAATCAAATTTTTGAAAATTCTGGAAAAGAAAAATTGCCGATTTGGGGCCAGGTCAAAGCGGCGACGGCCGCCATGCACGCGTCGGCCGTCGCACCCTACCTCGGCCGTCCCCCGTACAATTTCTCGCTTTAAAACGTTCGCCTTCAATTCATTACAGACGCAGAAAATTTTTTTTTAAACCCTAACTGCGAATTCCCCCTTTTCTTCTACTATCTTCAATTCTTCATCAATCCTTGTAATTTTTCTTGCTAATTCACTTCTTTTTGCAAGAACTTCACATATATGGCACCTCCAAGAAATTCTACCGAACGAAATCCTCAAAAGAGGAGAAGGAGGCAAAGGGGAGAATCTTCTTCCAATCCCCAACAAGATGATATTCTACAAGGAGACTATCAAAATTGGCTTACGGAAGAGGAAATTATCGAATTAAGAGTCGGGGTTTCAAAATCGAGCATTCATTGGGACTCTAGTAAGTTATCACTCCTCTACGAGCCTCCCTCTAGAGCTAATAGATTTCGATTCTTAAATAAACTTGCGGAGGAACATTATGAGAATATTGGATTGAATGATAAGAAAATTGCGTGCACTCGTATGGTTCGTTTTCAAGCATTTCATGATGAATTTCCGGATATTAGAGCTTATTTTGGAATTCAAGGATGGGTTTCATTTTGGGATAATCCGTGTTTGCATTATGATGACGAGCTTATAAAACTTTTTTATGCAAATATGTGGATTGTTGATGCTATGGTAGATAATCCGTTGGAACTTCACACTTTTGTTAATGGTAGGCATTTTTCATGGACATTGGCCGATATTTGTAATCACTTTAACGTGCCAAATGATGGAGTAGTCAATGTGGATTGCGCTCATTGGGATGATAACATTTTAGGTGTTTCACTAGATGATGTGAAAACCTTTTTAGGAGTATATCCCGAAGTGACATACTCGGCAATGCCGCCAAATTATCGGATTATATCTATCATTTGCTCATATTGTGTTTGTGGAAAGGAAGTAAAACTTCCAAGTAATCTCGAACTCTTTCTCACCTATAAGATTGTTCGAGGAGAAAGAGTAAATTACGGGGCAATCTTTGTGTATTGCTTGTTGGAATCTAGAAAGCTTACCAAGAAAAAATATACCTTGGGAAATTTGATTTGCCGACTTTTATATTTATCGGGATACCCGGAAAATGAAATGAATACCGAAATTCGTCACAATGATTTTGATAATGCTAACATTCTACAAATGGTAAGAATGCGACGACATCTACCACGGGTTCCTGCCAGAGCCGCTAGGGGACGTGCCCGACATCAACAACAACCTCGGGATGATTTCTTTAATGACAATGAGGTTGAAAATATTGGAAGAGGTGAGTTTGAAGAACAAAGAGATGATGTGGGGAATGAAGAGGAAAATGAAGAAGAAAATGTGGGAAATGAACAAGAAATTAGGGAGGAAGAAAATGAGGAAGGAGATGAAGACGAGTTGGATGTTGAAGATCTAAATCTCAAAGAGAGAATGGCCAAAGTGGAAAGAGGAACATTTAGAGATGTGGCCTCTCTTAGAAAAGAGCTCCGGGTTGTGAAAAAGGAAAATTCCAGTTTGAAAAAGTCAATTGGCAAATTGAAGAAATTCATCAAAGATCTCATTCCCGGAACTTGCTTCTCTTCGGACGAAGATTGATGTTCCCCCCTTTTTCTTTACTTTCTAGCATTTTCGTTGCTTTGTGTTTTTATGAACTTTTGTTAAACTCTCTCGTACTAATAAAATTTGCTTGTCTTATTGAAAGGGTGAAAATTACAAGTTGTTAATGACTTGTTGATGATGATATTTGTGAAGTATTTGATGGTAAAAATACTCTAATTTAGCATATTGTTTGATAATTGGTATGAAGTACTTGATGGTAAAAGTGCTTCTTTTAATGCTTTGATAATTATGCTTAGTTGGATATGTTGGGACTTTTGATATATCATACATGTATTGTTTAAGGCATGACTTGTATTATTTGATGGATGCTCTAATTTTTGGCATTTATAATGCCTTGATCCTTCTTAGCTTATATTATCTCAATTGGGTTGAACCCTTGAGAATCTACTATGTTTTGAGCCTCTTATTTGAGGGACTAATGTTGCATATTATGCATATTATATTGTTAAGCTTTGGAATGAGGTTGATTGAAAATTTTTGGCTTGAAACTTTTACAAGGACTATATACAACCTCTTTTATTTTTCACGCACACAAGGTGTTCGATGAAATGTCGCAATGAAACTTTCAACTTCTACATGATTCTCTTGCCTCAAAATGTCTTAAAATCTTTTTGAAATCATGTTTTTAGCTTACTAATGAGCTTATGGATCTCTTATGTTACATTTCTCCCATTTTCCTTGGATTATTATGCTTAAATTGCTCAATGGTTGATAAACCGTCTCGGTTGCGCACTTTGATATATTTATGATGTTTTTATCATCCTAACATTCTTTTTGATGATTCCAAAGGGGGAGAAACAGGATATTGGCTCATTAGCTCAAAGAAGCTAATAAAAGCTTGTCATAAAAGCTATAAGCTATGGCTCATAAAAGCCATAAGTTGTGATTTGTTCTTAGTCCAATTGTTGCTTGATGGACTTATATAATTGTTTAATGATGTTTTGTGACAGGGGGAGCTTATAAGCTCTTGAACAATTTGTAAAAGCTAAAGCTTTTAGCTTATGGAAAAATTGCTTTTACATTATTCTTGATATGCTTGTTGATAGGGGGAGCTTGTGCTTATTATTGAATATATTTACTCCCTACTTGGTTGCTTTAATATTTTTGGAAATTTTGGTTGCTTCCAAACGGTCAAATGTTTTTACCGGAAAATCATTTCTAAAATTGCTCTCTAAGTTTGTGTAAAAATTATTTTGGTTTGTAATCATCAAAAAGGGGGAGATTGTTTGATACATGTTTTTATCTTAATTTTGATGATTTTATTTTGTTCACCAAAACAATGTTTTTAAAGGTTGTCCAAATACTCCTAAATGATTTAAAATGGTTTTAATATTTTCCGGAGTATTTCCTCAAGTTTATTTTTGATAATGGACAACACTTTTAATGATTTTATATCAATGGGTTTTTACTCCTATAACAAGATTTCTAAATATTGTCTAAATACTCCCGATTGGTTTAAAATGTTTTTACTGAATTTTCGGAGTATTTCTTGAGTTTTATTTTCGACAAATATTGGACAACATTTCTGTCTCGTGGTCGACCGGTGTCGCCCTATAGGGCAACCCGTGCACAAGATATTTTTGAAACAAATTGAGACGGAAGTAAAAATAGGGGTCGGCCGGTCGACCAAATAGCAGTCGGCCGTCGCTCGCAGGCGTCGGCCGGCCGACGGCAGGCACTGCAAGTTTGCAATTGAAATAGAACTTGTTTTCTTTGGTTTTACACTTAGGGGGACGGTTGAAGTCGATCGACGGGTCCGAGGTACACGCCGACCGGCGCCTGTAAAATTACGTAATTAGTTTCAAACTTCTATTTCTCGTATGCGACCGTCGCCTGTGTATTGACAAAGAAAAAATATGACCGTTTGACAAAGACACATTTCCTTAAATTGTGGGATTGATTTCTAACAGCTATATTCTTGATTTTAATTGTATTTTTCTGTAGATTTTCAATCCCCAAGAGGAGCCTATGCTTGATCAATCTTCTCCTATAAATAGAGGAAGTTTTGGAGCAACCAATACAACAATTGAGATACAACACAACAAGATACACTTCAAGCAAATACTTGGTCTTTCATTGTTATTATTCTTGTTGTAAATTTGCCTAGCTTATCACTTTCACATCCTTGAGGTCTAGGCTTTTCTTGATTACACTTACACTCTATTGTATTATCAATTATCGAGTTGTAATCTTGAATTTGGGTAATCATTCAACACAAGATATCCTTGTGAGTGTTCTTGTGGTAAGAACACACTTGGGTGATCTAGGTGTTAGGGGTAAGAAGATTTTGGTAATCTTCTTGTTGAGGTGTTGAAGAATTTGGTATTCTTCAAGGTTGAAGATTGTGGTAATCTTCACAAGTGCCGTTGAAGGAAGATTGTGGTAATCTTCAAAGGAGATTGTGGTAATCTCCAAATGTGTTGTTGAAGAAGAGTGTGGTGCTCTTCAAGGTGTTGTAAGTTGAATTTGTATTAATTTTGGTAATTAATAAAATTCTTTTTCTTTTTGAAATCCATCCCTGATATCTTTGGGGTGGTAGAGGATTAGGCCCTAGGTGGGTTGAACCTCTTTAATTTGACGTGTGTTGTTTACATTCTGCACCTTTATTATTGTGTTTGAGCATTCGGTTGTAAAAAGAGGGCTAAATCGAAAAGATGGAGATAATCTATTCACCCCCCATCTAGATTATCGTAGCCGCTTGGACTTACAATAGCTTCAATTGTGGACCTTCCTGACATGAAGTCAAATTGATTATCTAATATACTAGTTTCATTTCTTATTCTTACCTCTATAACTTTTTCCCATAGTTTCATTGTATGACTTATTAATTTAATTCCCCTATAATTAGCACAATTTTGTATATTCCCTTTGTTTTTATATATAGGTATCAATATATTTTTTCTCCATTCATTAGGCCTTTTCTTAGTTTTTAGGATAAAATTAAATAATTTAGTATTTGTACAAATCTTGTTATAAAACTTTCAGTATTTATACAGAAAATTTTACAAAATATATATATATTATGATTTTTCTTGCAAAAATAATAAATTTTGACAAAATTGCTCTTTATTATGCTTCCAGGGGCCTTATTACTATGCATGTCCAAAATAACTTAGAAATGTGAAATATATATATTTTTACATGTTTATATATTCTGGACTTGAAACTTAGTAAAAATTCGAACTTGGAACATTTTTGTAATTATTGCAAAATATAGGGCCAAATGTGTAAATTATAAAATTGTGAAGGACCTCTCTGGAAATTCAAAATTTGGACCTTATAACACTGTAAATGTTATATTATAAGTGACATAAAAATGGAGACCCTTCGGGTCAAGTAAATGCAACAAAAAACTAATTAGACACTAAAATGGCAGCTTTTAAAAACTTAAAGGACCCCGCTGTAAATTTCAAAAAATTAGAGAGTCACTGCCCCAAAAATACTAAGGACTTATTTTTAATAATATTATTGACTCTTAGTCCAAATTTCATAAAAAACGGATTTGAAATAAGTCCTTAACATCAAAATCAATTTTGGGCTAAAAATATAGTTTTCAAAAATAAGGTACTTAACCTGCGAGATTTCCAAAACTGTTTTTACCTCAAATTAATAATGTCCTAAAAAACATTTAGACTTGGAATCACATTAAAACCCTTTCCGGTTTAAGAGATATTTATTTTTAAAATATTGGGCCGAAAATATTATTTTTGGAAAAAGTAAGGGTTGATCGGTAAATTTCAAAAAACTGATCCGGGGACCCTAAAAATATAACTTTTTGGAATTTTTAGAAAATTTAGGGACTAATCTTGCCCTCGTTCTGAGTCCGGGATCAAAATTATTGAATTTTACAATCGGTATGAAAACACCTTCCTTAGTAAAAAGGATTTATTTTAAAATAAAATCACTAAGGACCTAGAAAATTCATATTTTCAAAGTGAGTTTACTTATATTAATTTTAGACATATTTTATAATTCTCAACGAAAATTATATTTTTATTTATTATCCGATTTATTAGTTGGACTTTCTTACCCGGATAAATACACGAACAATAAGGCGACTTCCTCGCCCGAATAATCTGTAAATTTACAATATGGACTTCTGTATAATATACCGAACCCAATAAGATATCCGACTAGATTATCCACCCGGTAACTAGACCACAAAATTGGACTTAGTTGACTTAATACAGGATTTTGTGTGTCTATGAACACTCCGATTTCTCTGACTGACTGGCTAATCGCTCGAATGAGCAAACTCCTGATTGTATCTATGGAATGGATAAGTCGTGTATGGGATGGGTAGCTCGGCTGCAATCCCGTACCGACCTCCATCGTCCAAATTCCAACATCTAGCCGGATAGGAGAGTCTGGCGGGTGATTGTGTTGTAGACTAGGTATAATCATGATTATGACGATCTCCGGGCTTAGGTGTCCCCACTGTGGAGACATCGTGCCTACTAGGTTAGCGATTATGGCCCTATCCATTGGAGGGATAATGTAATCTATTGGGGAGTCGATGTTCGATCAACATTTATCCGCCAAATAAAGATGGTCTGGTTGTGTCACATTTGTGCGCAACATTTCTGATTGATTTCTAGGTTGGCGTCACACCTCCATGCGCAATCACTACTGTTAACTGATATCTAACCGATTTGACTTGTTAACTCATACAATTAATTATTAAGAATATGATAATGACATATGCACGTTTCATGCATAAACTCCATGAAATGATTTTCTTGCATAACTGTAAGCCTCATTCGCACACACGCACAACACCCAATGATAATTTTTTCTCACTCCCACCCGTTTTCTCAACCAGAGGATGAGGACCCGCTTCAGGAGGACAACAGTGAAGATTATGAAGCTACGGATTAGCTTTCTGTTTTATTTGGCAATTATTTAAGACAATTTAAATTTCATTTTGTAATGGATGAATATCAAGTAATTCCTTACGTAATAGCCGGGCGTAGGACCCGTAAGAACGATTGTGACCTGGATTGTATTTCACTTTTCTGTTCGCTGTGACTGTACCAGACTTAGTCTATTTCAATATCTATTCGTATTTTGGGAATTGCTATTTATGTTTGGATTATAATGATGAATAAATGAGCTGGCTTGTAAACCAACATAAGTTCGATAGTCTTGTATGTTTTTATCATGATTTTGATGATTTTGTTTTATACCAAAACAATGTTATTTATATGTTGTCCTTATACTCCTAAATGATTTAAAATGTTTTTACTAATTTTTGGAGTATTTCTTAGAGTTTTTAATTTGATAAAAATTGAACAACACTTTTGATGATTTTGTGTTAATTGGTTTTTACACCAAAACAATGTTTATAAATGTTGTCCAAATACTCCCAATTGATTTAAAATATTTTTACTAATTTTTGGAGTATTTCTTGAAGTTTATTTTTGATAAAAATCGGACAACATTTCAAGATTGGAGGTCGACCGGTCACCCAAAGCGTCGACCTGTACCTGAAGAACACGAACTTGAAACAAATTAGAAATAGAAACATTTTCTGTACAAAAAAAGAGGAGGGGGACCGGTCCACCTAGGGGGCGACCGGTCGCACCCCTCGTCGACCGGTCGCACCCCCTGCAACCCCTACCTGGATCGCACTATTTTCATTCAAACGTTCAAATCTTATACGAGAGCGACCGGTCGCTGCTGGCAATCTTTTTGACAATGAGAATTTGTACTGTTGAACTCCTTGACAAAGAAGATTTGCTTTTCAATTTTGTACAATATTTCTACATCTTGTGATCCTCTTTTTGTAGACAAAAGTGAAGAAGAAGGAGCCTATGTTGGTGAAGACTTCCCTATAAATAGAGGATGAATTGAAGACACAAAATATAACAACACAAGCAAATACACAACAAGAAATCTTCAAATTTCTAAGCTTTCATTTTCAACACTCTTGTTGTATTTATAGCCTAAGTATTTCACTTTCACACTTTGAGGTCTAGGCTTTATTTCTTGATTACACTTGCACTCAAATTGTAATATTCATTATTGAGTTGTAATCTTGATTTTTGTCATCATTCAACACAAGGCATCCTTGTGAGTATTCTTATGGAAAGAATACACTTGGGTGATCTAGGTGATAGGTGTTTCAAGAGTGTGGTGCTCTTGAGGTGTTGAAGAATTTGGTATTCTTCAAGATTGAATATTGTGGTGATCTTCAAAGGTGCCGTTGAAGGAAGATTGTGGTAATCTTCAAAGGGGAGATTGTGGTAATCTCCAAAGGTGATGTTGAAGAAGAGTATGGTGCTCTTCAAGGTGTTGTAAGTTGAATTTGTATTAATTTTGGTAATTAATAAAATTCTTTTTCTTTTTGAAATCCATCCCGGATATACTGGAGTGGTAGAGGATTAGACCCTAGGTGGGTTGAACCTCTTTAAATCGACGCGTGTTGTTTACCTTCCGCACCTTTATTATTGTCTTGGCGCATTTAACTCGAAAAGGAGGGCATAATCGAAAAGATGGAGATAATCTATTCACCCCCCCTCTAGATTATCGTAGCCTCTTGGACTTACAAGTGGTATCAGAGCCAAACTCTTTGGCAAGCTCGTTCCACATTGCGAGTGAAGAGGAACGATCATCGACTACTAACGAAGTCTACCTTACGGCGCCCACCACCAAGCCACCACTATTTGATTCCAAAAATTATACATTTTGGAAAGAAAGAATGGAATGTTATCTACAAGGTTGCGGGTTTGATATTTGGAACACGGTCGTAAATGAAGAATCCATTCCGATGGTGGATACACCACACATCTCCAAGAGCTTCAAAGAGCTCAATGATGAAGAGAAGAAAACCATCTCCTTAAATGGTAAAGCTCTTAATATTTTGTATTGTTCACTTACCATTTTGGAATATGATCATATTGTAGGAATTAAATCGGCACATGAAGTATGGAGAAAATTAGAAGAAGTATATGCAAATAAAAAGAGCTACTCAAAAGCATCTACTTCTCAAAGGGATACAACAACATGGGATGAACTTACTACAACTTCCGACGACGATGTAAACGAACGTTGTCTTATGGGCTTCGAAGAAAACGAGGTAAATTCTAAACCTTCTACTTCTTATAATCATGAATTACATAATGATTATAGTGATTTGCAAAATGATTATGATGAGCTTCAAATGAATTCCAAAGCTTACTTGTTAAATACAAAAATTTGAAAAAGGAATTCAATGTTTTGAAAAATGATAAGGATGGTTTATTTACTTCCTATGAATCACTCTCATGTGCTCACACCACCACACTTGATAAGGTTAGAAACCTTGAGAAGGAAAATAGTACTCTTGTTGAGGATATTAATTGCATGAAAAATGATTTATTAAAATGCAACTTGAGTACCGATAAAATGACCACAATTATTGATGTTCATAAATTGAAACAAGGACTTGATCATAAGCCTAATGTTGTTAATTATATGAAAAGGAATCAAGTCTATAAGCATGTTGGTCATTATGCTCCTAGAATTATTATTTGCTTTTATTGCGGTAAAAAGGGTCATACGGTTAATACTTGTCGGGCTAGAAATGGTTCTAATCATTATTGGAGACCTAAAAGTCTCAAAGCTAATCCTAAAGGACCCAAACACTTGAGGGTACCACAAAATAATGTGATATTAGGTACCCGGCGTAATAATAATCAAGGAAAATTCATACCGCCAAGAAGATATCAAATGCCCGTATCATTTGATCAAAGGAGAAGACACCACCACGATAAATTTCCAAGAAGATGATATAATCAAAAATGGGAAGAATACAACACTTGGAAATGGCAAAGGCATCATCAACAAGATGATTTTCAAAGAAGAAGACACTATCAAAAATGGGAAGGACAAAACTCTAGAAATGGGCAAAATTGGAGAAGGCGTCATCAACAAGATGATTTCTCAAGAGGAAGATACTACCAACAAAGGGAGAGACATAACCCGTGGAAATAGCGAAATTGGTAAACTGTATCTCTCCATTTAAATATGCATTTTATTTTGTTAATTATGCATGTTTTTATTTATGTCCTAATTGCAAATGAGTTTTCAAATATTTTTTTAAATTGAGGTCTTCAATATATATTTGTGTTTTTAAAATATTTTGAAAAGGAACCTTGTATGATGATTTTATAAACTCTTGTGTTTTTCTTAGAACTTGTATGTTCATTATCTCTTATGAATTTTTAAAGCATAATATAATTGTGATATCTTTTATTGCTTTAGCCTACACTTCCATTACTATATTTTTGGGCAAAATTTGTTTTAAGAATTGTGTAGGATTTATATATCTTCATCAATGATTATCTACTCATTATTTGACAAGAGAGACATAAACTATCGAGGTACATTCTTCATTGTTATTCATCTCATAGACTCGATATATTTTTGTCATATGCCTATGTGCTTGATTTTCAAGATATTTCATAGTATTTCATACAAGTGCCATTAAGAGGATTGTTTCGAATTTTTGAAAGGCACTAATCGTTAAAGCTTGTTTTATCCGAGACTTGTAAAGGATTATATTTTATTTTGATAAAACATTCGATTTTTAATCATGCACTTGATTGCACATATTTATATACTCTTGTTCAAATACTTCTTTCAAATGAAGTCTCAACTATATGCTCTCGGACTTTCAAAAATTTCAAAAGATACCTTATATAGCTTTCTAAGCATATTTGAACTTGCATGTTTTTTTTGAACTTTTGATGATTTTTCCTAAAGCATAGTATGTGTTACTTATTATAGTGTCTCAATGATTCAATATTACTATGCTCTTGTGCAAGATATCTTGTTAAGATTTTGCAGAAATTTTTTATATTTCGGGTCAAGTTTGATGACCAAGGCGAGGTTAGTAGCTCGAGGGTATTGTCAAGAAGAAGGTATTGATTTTTATGATACATTTGCACCCGTAGCATATTTAGTAGCTATTCGCATTTCACTTGCCTATTCTTGTTTTAAGAAAATTTCAAGCTTTACCAAATGAATATTAAAACCACATTTCTAAATGGTTTTATTCAAGAAGAAGTCTATGTAAAACATCCTCCGGGGTTTAAAATTTTTTAGGCCAAATGATTTTTATAAAAGGCCTTGTATGGTTTAAAACATGTACCCCGAGTATGGTATGATAGACTTAGCTATTTTCTTTTGCAAAATGATTTTACAAGAGGTAAGGTTTACACTACTCTCTTTTGTTTTTGAAAAAGGGCAAAATTACTTATTAGTGCAAATTTGAGTTGATTTAGTGCTACTAATGAATGTTTGTGCAAGATGTTTTCTAAGTTGATGTTAGGTGAATTTGAGAGGAGCATGATGGAGGAGCTCAAATCTTTTCATTGAACTTCAAGTTAAACAATGCCAAGAAGGTGGTTATATTTCACAATCAAAATATACAAAAGAACCTTTGAAGAAGTTAGACATTGAAGAAGGAAGAACAATATCCATTCCTATGTCAACAATATCAAGATGAACAAGTTTGAGAAAGGCATATCGGTTAACAAACCAAATTCGAGGTATGTTTATCTTCGTTTATTACTCCTTAGACTCGACATTTTATATGCCTTATGTCTATATGCTCGACTTCAAACAATCCCAACGAATCTCATTAAAGTGACGTTAAAAGAAATTTTCAAATATTTGAAAGGCACTTCTTCTTATGACTTGTGTATCCAAAGGTCTTAAACGTGTATATTTTTCGGGATAACAAGTTCGGTGATTATATTTTTTCAAAATATGGTTTGTTATAATCAAACTAAACATATTGAGATTCTACGTTTGTTTTTAAAAGGGATTGCGTTTCTAAAACGAAAAATTGAGATGTGTTTAATTCCATCTCAAGGATAACTCGCGGACTTTTGTTTCAGTATACAGCCGAGTCTTTTACCTCATTTCGAGCTTGATTATGACATAATGTATATTAAATGAGGTTTACGTGCATTTTGCACGTTTTCAAAACTTAGGGGCGAAAAATCGGATTTTTGGATCAAACTTCGGACTTTTGCAAAACAGACGGATCCAATGACCAGTTGGGGTGAGGCCGACCGGTCACCCTATACTTCGACCGGTCGCCCACACCCCAGACCGGTCGACATGAGCCATTTTTGTGTTAAAATCCTCTCTGTTCTTATTCTCAGCCATTTTGGCTCTTTTGGCTCATTTTTCGTCCTCTTTGACATTTGCACACACAATTCGCTCCAAATGAGTTTTATTGCATAAATTACATATTTTGGGGATTATCTAGCTCCATTATCATCATCATTACTCGTATTCACCGATTAAATGGTAAGAATTCTACTCCCTTATCTCAATTGGGTGGAACCCTTGAGAAAATGCTTATATATTGATTTTTGTTGAAATTCTTACATAATTGTGTTGTGAATGATGATTGTTTATGAATGATATTTGTAAATTTGCTTTTGGTGATGAAAAACTTGGCTTGATTACATTTACAAAGGCTATATATATCTTCTTCTATTTTTGACGCCCGCCAAGTGTTCGATAAAACGTTTCAATGAAAAATTCATCACCTACATGATTCTCTCGTTTTCAAATGTCTTATATATTTATAGAGATCATGTTTTGCAAATCAAATGAGTTTTCATAAGCTTCTACAAGTCGTATGATCGACTTTTCCCTCCTATTTGGTCTATAAGCTTCAATGTTCAAATAACTCGATAAATTGAATAAATTCCGCACTTTGATATGAATATATGATGTTTTTTATCGTGCTAACATTCTTTTTTATGATTCCAAAGGGGGAGAAATAGGTTATAAGCTTATTAGCTCTAAGAAGCTAATATAAGCTCATGAAAGAAGCTATAATCTATGGCTTCTTAAAGCCATAAGTTGTGGATTATACTTAGTCATTTTGATGTATTATGAACTTTTATGTTTGACTAATAATGTCTTGTGACAGGGGGAGCTTATAAGCTCATGGAATTCAAGCTTAAGTTGTATAAGCTAAGCTTTTAGTTGTTGCTTCTATACTTACTCTTGCTATGCATGTTGATAGGGGGAGCTTGTGCTTAAATGATTTTGAAAAATCTTTGCTCCTATCCTTGTGTGTTTGTACTTATGATTTATCTTGCTTGTAATGGTTTTTTGTTTTAGACCGGAAAATTATTTTGTTTTCAAAATAGACCTCTTTAAATTGTTTTGGTTTGTAATCATCAAAAAGGGGGAGTTTGTTAGATAAATATTTTTATCATGATTTTGATGATTTTGTTTTACACCAAAACAATGTTATTTATATGTTGTCCTTATACTCCTAAATGATTTAAAATGTTTTTACTAATTTTTGGAGTATTTATTAGAGTTTTTAATTTGATAAAAATTGAACAACACTTTTGATGATTTTGTGTTAATTGGTTTTTACACCAAAACAATGTTTATAAATGTTGTCCAAATACTCCCAATTGATTTAAAATGTTTTTACTAATTTTTGGAGTATTTCTTGAAGTTTATTTTTGATAAAAATCGGACAACATTTCAAGATTGGAGGTCGACCGGTCGCCCAAAGCGTCGACCAGACTCAAGAACACGAACTTGAAATGCAGTTAGAAAGCGAAACATTTTCTCAGTACAAAAAAAAGAGAGGGGACCGGTCCACTTAGGGGCGGACCGTCGCACCCCTCGTCGACCGATCGCACCCGCAACCCCGCCGGATCGCACTATTTTCATTCAAACGGCCGAAATCTTATACTGAGAGAGCGACCGGTCGTCATTTGGCAATCTTTTGGAAAGAAAATTTGTACCGTTGAACTTCTTGACAAAGAAGATTTGCTTTTCAATTTTGTACAATATTTCTACATCTTGTGATCCTCTTTTTGTAGACAAAAGTGAAGAAGAAGGAGCCTATGTTGGGAGCCTATGTTGGTGAAGACTTCCCTATAAATAGAGGATGAATTGAAGACACAAAATATAACAACACAAGCAAATACACAACAAGAAATCTTCAAATTTCCAAGCTTTCATTTTCAACACTCTTGTTGTATTTATAGCCTAAGTATTTCACTTTCACACTTTGAGGTCTAGGCTTTATTTCTTGATTACACTTGCACTCAAATTGTAATATTCATTATTGAGTTGTAATCTTGATTTTTGTCATCATTCAACACAAGGCATCCTTGTGAGTATTCTTGTGGAAAAAATACACTTGGGTGATCTAGGTGATAGGTGTTTCAAGAGTGTGGTGCTCTTGAGGTGTTGAAGAATTTGGTATTCTTCAAGATTGAATATTGTGGTGATCTTCAAAGGTGCCGTTGAAGGAAGATTGTGGTAATCTTCAAAGGGGAGATTGTGGTAATCTCCAAAGGTGATGTTGAAGAAGAGTATGGTGCTCTTCAAGGTGTTGTAAGTTGAATTTGTATTAATTTTGGTAATTAATAAAATTCTTTTTCTTTTTGAAATACATCCCGGATATACTGGGGTGGTAGATGATTAGGCCCTAGGTGGGTTGAACCTCTTTAAATCGACGCGTGTTGTTTACCTTCCACACCTTTATTATTGTCTTGGCGCATTTAACTCGAAAAAGAGGGCATAATCGAAAAGATGGAGATAATCTATTCACCCCCCTCTAGATTATCGTAGCCGCTTGGACTTACAAGTCTGTGTCACGACTTCCGTTTAGGGAATGACATTAGGCTCTCTAGCTCATGCACTAAATTGAATCATTACATAATGAATTAATCATATAATCATTGCTTACATCATTACTTAATGATATAATCATTGTTGGATTTCACAATTTTTAACAGATAAAAAACTGTTTAAATAGAGTGCCGATTTTTATTTCAAAAAGAAAAACATTAATAAAAACGGTGAAGGCCAAGAAGACTTTAATTTCTTTTAAAATGAAAACCAAGTGACATAATAAAAACGGCAAGGAGCTTAACGATTTAAATAAAACCGGTAGCCGTCTTTGACTATTATTTTAAAGCTTTTTTTTTCGGTTCATTTGTGTAACTCATTAAAAAAATACAATAATCTGTTAAAAAAGCCGAAGTTACATATATCGTAAATATTCTTGTTGTCTTTAAATTCATGAAACATTATAATAAATAACATCCATTAATGTCTTACGGTATAAAAATATGAAAATGAACACCATATGTTTGAAAATGAACATTTCATTTTGTAAAGTTGAATTAAAATTCTTAAAAATCAAAACAGTGGTACTTTTGTTAAAAATTTGATAAAACGATTTTAATTGTTTAGTAAATATCAGAAAAAATAAAAAAAATAGAAGATAGAATACTGATAAGTGCTCCTGGCAAAATGCAGCTTGACTCATGGGTTGACCCGAGGTTTGGACTGGACCATTTTTTTCTAGGGGAAATTACACAGAATACGCTGTTTTTTTGTACCATTACCACACAATACGTTCTTATTACTCTTGTGCCTATTTTTTTACTTTTGTACCTATTTTTTTACATTCCTTGCTATTTTTTTGATTATTTTTAATTTTTTTTTCGTTTTTTTTTTTGGTTCTGTATTGTTTTATATGTTCTATAAGTTGTTTCGAGGTTGTTTAAATTTGTTTCATTATTGTTTCTATGTTGTTTTTTTGTTGTTTCGATGTTTCAAAATAACTGTAACCTATTTTTTATGTTGTTTTTTTCATATATTATTTTGTACATTGTTTCTATTGTTTCGGTGTTGTTTTATATATTTTTAATGTTGTTCTAATAATTGTTTTTGTTGTTTTCATGTAGTATTCAATGTGTAAATACAATTTTTACCTATTTTTAAGCTCTTTTTATTCATGTTGTGTTTTAAATATTTTTTTACGTTATTTCTGGGTTGTTTCCATACCCTTTTTAATGTTGTTATGATATTTCTTTGTTGTTTCAATGAAGTTTTCGATGTTTAAATACAATTTTTACCTATTTTTATTAAAAGAAACATGTTAGAAACAATGTTGAAACACAGAAACATGTTTGAAACATGTTAGAAACATGTTAGAAACATGTTTGAAACAATGTTGAAACACAGAAACATGTTGAAACATGTTTGAAACAAAGCGTAAAATTTTCCGGGAATTTTTGCTGGAGCGTATTGTTGTGTAAAAAAAGAGCGGGGAGCGTATATTTAGGTAAATTTGCACTGGAAAGCGTAAATTTAGGTAAAATTGCATAGGAAAGCGTAAAAGGCTGATATTAACTTAAAAAAGGTGGGTATTTTTGTCATAAGCCCTTTTTTCTACACCCAAAAAAGGTTGGGCCTATTTGGCCCGGTCCGATTTGGTCACGTGGGCCGGGGTTAGCTCGACTTTAGCCCTGATCCGGTCGTTTTTATGTACAAAATGCACACATAGGTTGGATAGAGGCATGCATTCTCGCGGCCTGCCCAAAATCGGGCCAGCCCGATCCCGCCCATTTTTTTCAAAAGCCTAATTGGTTTGGGTTGTGCCAGCCCTGCTCATATGCAAATCCAAGTTCCACGGTGATAAGTGTCTGCAGGCGCGCTTTCAAAAAAAAAAAAAAAAAAAAAAGAGAAAAAACTTGTATGAGATTAAGGTTTCATGGGCATTATCCATGAGACGAATCCTATATATAAATAGAATTCAAACCTAAACCCAAACCCATAAAAAATCCATATTTTTGTGTTTTGTATGATTCGTCTAATGAAATTAAGTTTTTATGAGACGGGTCTCACATAAGAGTATAAGACCACCTATAAAAAAGGTGTCTGTGTAGTTTTGATTTATTAAAATACAAAAAATGAGGCCCATTTAATTGAATTTAATAGGGTCGAAATCTGATAAGTATTATTAAGACCAACTCCAACGGGGCGTTATCCCAACAAAAAACTCCAAAATGAAGCCAAAACGCTCCTCCAACCCAGTGCCAAATTGCCAATATTTGCGCTAAAATGAAGTTTGATACTGATCTTTGCGTCAAATTTGGCGCAAGATCAAGTATTTCACGCTATCTTTTTTTTTTTGTTTTGTTTTGTTTGATTAATTAATAGATTTAATGGTCTTTGAGGGATAAAAAATGAAATGGAGATTCATTATTTAATTCATATTTTCTAGTAACATTAATTTATTTTTATTTTATATACATGAATATTTTCAATAAAATTCAATTTATATTTTAAATAAAGTATTTATAATTATTTTATATAAGTATATAACTTATTACACTATCAATAAACATTTGATTTTAATATAAGTAAATAACTCATTACATTATCAATAAATATTTGATTTTTGTCATAGTATATAACTTATTATATTATCAATAAATATTTTTTTAATATAATTACAAAACTTATTATATTATCAATAAATATTTTATATAAGTATTTATATTTATTAATAAATATTTGAATTTTAATAAAATATTTTTTGTATTAAAATAATATGGAATTAATGGAATATTCCTTTTAGTGCAAAATTTAAAGTAAATGGGTTGGAGATGACTTTTAGATTTAGTGCGAAATTATACTAAAATAAAATTATGGGTTGGAGATGGCCTAAAGATTGATTAAGCCGAATTTAGTTGCCGAAGCCGCCAATGGATTTTCATAAGCCGATTGAGCTTCTAAATACCCAAAAGACAAATCTACCCCTAATTTTATTAATACGACGCCGTATCACATAATCCTCAGAGAATTAAATCATCTTTCTCCGGCACCAAAACCCTAAACCCTAACCCGGCTCCATCTTTCCAAGTCTGTGTGCTCCTCTCACTCACTCCACCATCACCGCCTCCCGCGCCGCCCCACGCCACCGCCACCTCCACCGAAGGACTTTTGGGTTGTCAGCTCCGTGAGTCGACAATTACGTGAAAATTTCAGACAAACAACGCAATGGCGGGAACCTCGATTTCATCCCAGCTACAGGCAATTAAAACCATCCTAAACGTCTCCACCGATCCTGAACCCGGTAAGAGGCGGCCGATAACTCGTCCTTCAATTCTATTCGATGCCAAAGCTGCTGCAGATATTGACCTCGACACCATATTCAACATCGCCCTCTCTGGTATTAATTAAAACAGCACGTTTTCAGCCAGAAGATTCAGTTTTTCCTATTCGGAATTGCGCAGTTTCGTAGTTCTAAGAGTCTTTATATTTGTTTTAAAACAGGTTTGGAGGTTTTAATAACTATGGAGGAGAGGTTTAGGAATTACAAGAATGATTTGTTCAGTTACCAGAGTAAGGAGCTAGACAGGGAGTTGGTTGGCCAAGAAGAAAACAAACGAATTAATGCATCCATTGGCTCTTATTTGCGATTATTATCCGGACATCTTGAGTTGCATTCGGCTTTGAAGACGCTGGAATATTTAATTCGTAGATACAAGTATGCTTTCTGCCTCTATGCAAGCACGCTTCATTTTCAAGGAATATTTGCTTCTAGCTTGCGGGTTCAGAACCTTTTGATTCTTTCACATTTATTTCTTTTGGTATTGTAGGGTTCATGTATATAATGCAGAAGACCTGATTTTATGTGCATTGCCGTACCATGACACACATGTATTTGTTCAAATAGTGCAGTTAATTGATACAGGGTAAGTCTGTATTATGATTTCCTTTTGAGGATGTATGGAACTATAGGACTCTATGCCTTCTTCATTTTTGTTTCTTTAGTTTCTACATATTATGATTGTGAAAGCGATCCAGATAAGTGATACCAACACATCATATCTATTTAATGTTGGTGGTGCAGGAACAGATGGAAGTTCCTTGATGGAGTTAAAGCATCAGGAGCACGACCCCCTAGGGATGTCATTGTTCAACAGTGTATTCGAGATATGGGGGTTTTGGAGGCTATTTGTAATTATGTGAGAACTTGTTTTGGGCTTATAGCTCCTTGATCCTCTTATATCCGACCTATCTGAGAATCTGAAACTGTTGAATTTTTCAGGCTTCACCTGTGAAAAAGATTCAACCGTCAAAGCCTGTGATCGGATTCTGCACAGCAGTTGTTTTTGAGGTTTTGGGTCTTGTTAACGTTGATAGTGATACTGTGAGGAGGATTCTTCCATATGTCAATTCTGCGCTGCAACCTGGTGCCAGAGGAATGAACCAGAAGGTCAAGTTCGGACATGCCAATTTTTTGTGTTCTCATATATTGACTATACAAGTTATCTGACTATAAGGAAATTTTCTTTTCACATGTACAGGCTGGAGCTCTGATGATTGTGAGTTTACTAGCCCAAAAGGCAGCCTTGGCACCTAATGTTGTCAAAAGCTTGTTGCATTTGGTGGCTGACGTAGCTAGGGCAGCCTCTAAAGAAAGAGGTGACTTGCAATGGTTGCGCATGTCATTTATGACCGTAATCAGCATTGTTCAGGTATTGATTTTTTGTTTGAACTTTTAATTGGTAAATTAACTTACAAAAACTTAACTTCCTCATTTATGCATCTTAGAACTAGCTTTTGTTTCCTTCAATTGTGGCGTTATTAGCTGTGATGCAACATGTGTTCCTTACAGTTAGCTTGTTTAGTAGGTCTGAAGTATGGGTGTTACCTGAATGATCATTAACATTATGTTTGTTGTCTAGCTTCAATCTGTAGAATTGATTCCCAAGAAGACTCTGGACGTCTTAAATGGACTCAGGTAATCATTAATATTCACGCATCTATGTCCATTGGCAGGGACTGGCACAGATGCTGCTCTTAAACTTGAAACATTCGAAATTGGAGTTTCTTAATTTTTTTCCCCTCTTGATTTGAAGGGATGTTTCGGAGATTCTTTCTGGTTTGACCAAGGTCTTCAACATTGATAAGTTCTTAGCTGTGTTTCTGGAGTCCTTACTTGAGCACAGGTTGGTGATGATTTTATACTTTTACAGATCATTTTTCTAACCCTTATCTTGTCAAACTAAATAGTTTGCTTTGCAGTGCTTCTGATGATCTTTGCAGTCGTACTTTATTGTCAATAATAGAGACTGTTCCTATGAAAGACTGTGTTAATCGCATAGTCTTTAGACTTCTTTCTATGCGCATAAAGATATCTCAGGGCAAGATTAATTTGGTATCATCTGAATCAGGTTTGTAATTCTGCTCATTTAAACTTCTAGACCCTACTACTTGATTTGCTTTTGCATAGTGATTTTAGATTTGGTTTATGCTTCCAGCAGGATCAGTTTTGCTCTTCTAGTGTTATTTTTTGTTGTGTAATTTGGCCCGTTTTATCAGGGAGCCAAGGAAAACAAATTCTGCTTTCTATTTGTGAGAAGTATCCATATGAATCACAAGGAGCTTTCTATAGTTTTTTGAAGGTTGGTTCGTCCCCCTTTCTTTGTTTTGGTTTCTGTTTTGGTGAATGGCACTAATTTTTTTTTTTGGTTCTTCGTATGAAATTTTATAGGACACTAAAATACAGTTCAAGAAAATCAATTCAAGCTATGGTTTACTGTGCGAGATATTAGATGAGCATTTGGACTCATCACAAGAAATACCCGATCCAAAATTATTTTTTGCACTGGAACACTCCGAGGTATTATTATTCTTTGACATGGTGTAAATTGGACAACATTTCATAATTGAAACCACATAAATATTATACCTTTATTCTTTATTATTTTTTTCTTAATATTTTCTGAAGGCTTGCTCACTGATTTAGTACCACTAATATTGGTATTAAGTTCCTTAATTACTTGCCATTTGAGTATTTTTACAGGCGGGGATTCAAAGTCAGCAGTCTTGGGCTTGGATGTAGACAATGTTCTGAGGGAGAAAACTGCTGGCTCGAAGGTAACCTCGTTGCCTTTCTCTCAATTTGTATTGATATTAGATTAGTTCTTTTAAACCCTTTCAAAAGTCCAGCATGCCCTCTGCTGATGTGATTCGGATCTGCAAAAGATGTAGTGGAAGTACAGTTGACTTTCTGGCAATATTTTCCCCCCACTGCACGATACTCTTAGCAGCAGTAGTTGTGAGGCTTCTCTCAGTCTGTTATATGTTGATCATATTTTATTTGGCAGCCTTTGGCAATAGCTGGAAATTGCTTGTAGCTGTCTCTTGGTTAGTCCACTATAATGTAGATTCAAGTTCAGACTTCAGACCAATTTCCACATTTATTTAGCTTTAGTTCACCCCACTTATTTTCATTATCTGTTTTGCCTCTGAAGTAAATATTCATATGCTCATCTGATGGACCAAAGTATCACTTGTTGTATCGTGCATTTGATTCTCTTGTAAGTACTTAAGATTTAGTTGATGATACAATTGGATTATTCACCAACCATTTATGCCTTTCCCTTTTAAAGTTTAAAGTTGCAAAGCGATCTTGATACTAGTCCTTTAAGTGAATTTCAAATTGTAATCTTTATCCGATTTGTCATAGTCACTTGTGTTTTTTGTTCACGTGGTAAGCTCTATATTTAGATACTTGTTTAAGCTCCATAGTTATTTTTATTATTTCTAATATGTTTTTTTGACTGTTTGCCCAGAAGTTTGATGCCATTCAAGATGCACTAGTTCGACGGCTTTATGATGATGACCTAAATGTTGTACTGACGGTTCTGAGTTTGAAGAACTTACCCGAAATATTAAGTTCATCACTTCTTACTGAAGCACTCGAATATGTGCTTCAAAGATGCATTGAAATCTTGCTGCCAAGTGAGATGCTGTTATCTTGATGATTTTTTGGTTTTGTGTACACTCTCTTGTTCACTGTTTTAAAGATCCTGAAATATTTGAGAAAAGTGAAAAACTGTCAATTAGCACTAGTAAATAAAAATTACATGTGTGGAGATGTTGGTCACTCCTTTATCTATCATGAAATCAAGATTAGAAGGCTTTAATGGGAAGTAGTAGGTATTCGAGTTGGTTATAGATTGTTTGTGTGGACTTCTTGTTTAGGTTGTTGTTAGTGTTCTGCCTTTATATTGTGGGTGGGTTTAAGAATTTGATTTTTTTAAAGTGAAAATGGAATGGGCTCCGAAGTTAAAGTTCTAATATGAAGTTAAGTCAGTTGAGTAAGAGTGATAATAAAATGTTCCTTGTTGTCAATCAGAAAAACTTAATGTTTAGCCATCGGAAGATGAAACCTGTTGTATAGATCAAGCAATAACATCATTCACGTTTAGCCATAGGAAGAATTTTTTAATCGTATTGATCAAGCAATAATAATCAGGCCATGCATACTTACAGTTTTATAGGACTCCAAGATTGGTCCTTGAGTTTAGTCTCATATTTGAGGAAAATCACACAGAATGGGATGAATAGAAAAGGCTTATTTGTGCAGGAGTTGGGAATTCTGTCACTTGGTTATTTAGCATGTATTGGATCAACTTGTTCTCATTGCTTGTTCATATTGCAGGTTCATTAACAAACACATCTCTCCCGATAATGCTGCTTCCTTGTGCCTGCAACAAGTTATCACAAATTTCAAAGATCAGGATCGATATGCAACAACATTAGCAACAACAATCTTTCCCTTACTTCTAATTCGACCTCAGGTTTCTTTATTTGAAATATTCTTGTTGTTGGCAAAATGAAATTTGAGACATCTGGGAAATTTATTTGCTTTGCTGGCTAAATTTTATGTTTTTGCTGTCTTAACCAGACTCAGAAGTCAAACTTGAAGGCTTTGGAATCGGCTAAAGAATTAAAATGGCCTTTCTATGAGAACATTGCAACTCTTCCAGGGTCAGATAAGGTAAACAGATAGTAGAAAAGGAAATGCTAGCGGATAATACTACATCTCTTCACTTAGTGATTTATTACTTACAACAAATGTGTTTTGACTTGACAAAAGAAAAGATTGGCTCTTTTGATTTTCTTAATTAAACTACTGCAAGATGGTGAAGGATTGTAGAAGTACTTGCTTATTTGTAGAAGTTAAATCAGTGATTTGTGGACCTTTTTCTTGTGAACTCATTCTTTAGTAGTGCTGTTAGAGCCTGAGGAGTACAAGTTGTACCTTTTCACTTGCATCCTTATCATTTGTATTTTTCTTGTGTTACTTTTTAAGGAAAGATATTTACAGTATGTTTCATCATTCCAAAATCACCTGAAATAAATGATATTAATTCTTAAGTCAAGTAAATGACAGTTTGATTGAACTATCAAATGTTTAGTAATTAGTTTGTTCCTATTTTCTGTCAATACTTTCAGTGCTCATTTGATTAGTCTATACTTAGTGCTTGTCTGGGAGCACTTTTCAAATGGGCTTTTGGATCTAAAAGTTCATTTCCATAATAAAAGATGTTTGGTAGTTAATTTAAAATGGACTTTTGGATAAGTCACTCCTCCAAAACGTCCATTCTTGAGAAGTTAGAACTGCAGGCTTTTTGAGAAGTCACTTGTTAAAAAGTCCATTTCCAAATGGATTTTGCATAAATGCTCCCAAACATGCACTTAATCTCTTTGTAATTGGCCATCTACATAATCTCAATGTAATTTGCATGGAATATATAGTAACTTGATTTGGATAATATTGAGAGGGAGATAATTATTCCCAGATAGCTGGATTAAATTTTAGGGCATTAGGTGAAAAGCAAAGGGACAGCATGGATTCCTTGACTTACTCAGGAATATTGTTTTTCCAAGATAGATGGACCTAACAATGGTGTTGTGGGTGCGATACTACATTGATATTGTGGGAGGAAATTTTGGGGGACGACACAAGGAAAGAATGTAGCTGTGTGGAAGGCCGGTCATCAGGAAGTGAAAAACAGGACTGTGCTGTCTTGTCATCTGATGAGAGACATGTTATTGAGTTTTTTTCCTTGTTCATTTGTTCATGGCATCTCAATTTTTAAATTTCAATTTAGAATTAGAATCCTGTATGCATCTTTGAATTTCTCATATCGGCGTGTAGGTGATGGTGTACATTGGTTGTTTTGAAGGGAGGGTAACTGTTGGTTCAGAACAATTGTAACCCTGAAAAAAAAGAGATGTTTCAACAACTTTATGATCAACATGCAGTATTATTTCACTGAATTGATTACGTAAGGAGTGTAATGGTTGATTAGAAATTGATTTAACTTGTGCGTACAGTTTTACTGGACATGAAAACCAATATCAAATAAATATTGATTATGGATACAGGATACCATGAAGGGACATAGCTGTTAATTTACATTTACCGTGCTCTTCACATTTTTTCTTCTTGAACAGGGAACTAGGATCACGTAAATTGTGGTACCTATTGACTTAGTATACTATTCAGAATTGCTAATTTTCTTATTATTTATATGTGAGGTTTGATTGAAGTACTTCAAAGCTGAGTATGAATATATATGATAATATCTTCTCTAATTCTGACTGAAATTCCTTAGGAAAATGTATATATGCAAGTGTTATGGTACTCTTTTTGTTAGTTCCAAATGGATCCTGTTTCAACCATGAAGCTTGGATAAAAAGAACTCGTGTATCAGAGATTTTTGTATTGGATAAATTCATAAACTTTCTGTTCATATCTTTCCTGCATTACTCTGGAGTGGTTCCTTGGTACATAATTAGGCATTTTTGGCAAAGACTGCAGCCTTTGAGATGAATTTTCAAGATATTGTTTATTGGCAACTTAAACATTATTACATTAAAAATACACCTAAGTGCATATAATGTCTGTTAATAATATTGCACATTCAGTTGTGTACAGAATGTAATTACGTTCATATGAACAGTATGCCCCTGAACAAATTTATTTTAAAGAATAGCTCTGGTTCTATTTGTCTTTACCTTACCATCTGAAAAAAGGAAACTGTATTCTATACTCATCTGACTTCAAATTTGAAATGGTTGCAGAAATTGGATCTTTCAGACATATCTTCAATTAATGTCGAAAATGTCAGTAAGTTAGCAGAGACATTCTCATTAAGCCCTGAGGAGTACATGCCTTGGCTTGCTAAATGCTGCAACTCCCATGAGCTTTCAAAGACATTATTCTTCTTGGTGTTGTTTCAGTCATTGAAAATAATGCAAATGGGTAAATATGCTTCTCATATTTCATGTTTAAACATTTCCCCTGCTGTATGGAGTAGTGAATGCCCTTTCTATCATTTAATGTTGCTGTTGACCTTTGATGTATAAATATATGGCAATTGCCACCACCTTTTTGGATTGCCTAGAAGTTAATTCACTACATTAGGTTGGATTCAAGGATCCTTTTAATTTCTGGAGTTTGCTTAAATAATAAATATGCAGTTCATGCGAGCACACCTCAGTTATATTGGTTGCTCACACTCAATTTTTTTCAGAGGTGGTGATAACTGAGTCTGTTAGTTAATTTTCGTGTGTGCGAACTCAGAAAACAAACTGAAAAGGTTCTTGTTTATACCAGTTCTTCTGGTCGTTGTTCTATGTTTTTCATGTCTATCAGTGATTCCCTGACCCTATTCTTGAAATCTGTTTGATGTGGGAAATGGTACAAAGTTTTAATTGGATTATTATCCTTCAAATGAAGCCTTCCCTAAAGTAACATTAGCCTGTCATTGACCATGGCAGACATTTGTTTATGACATCAGTTGTGGATTGAGCAAGGCTCCTAGTAAGATGGAATTAAGATACCTTTCTCCTGGTCTATTTGCTCCTTGAGAGAAATTCACTACATTCACTTGTCCAGAGGTTACAAACTTTATCTTGGATCATTACCATGTTTTGCAATGGCAGTTCAACTGAAGCCTTCCCTAAAGCAACATTAGCTTGTCTTTGACCATTGCAGACATTTGTTTATGACATCAGATGTGGATTGAGCAAGGCTCCTAGTAAGATGGAATAAGATACCTTTCTCCTGGTCTATTTGCTCATTGAGAGAAATTCACTACATTCACTTGTCCAGAGAGTACAAACTTTATCTTGGATCATTACCATGTTCTGCAATGGCAGTTCTTTAGCTGCTTGTTTCCCTCTTTATCAGTGAGAGTGTCACGACATAGTAGATAGTTTCATTTTTAGCATCAGTTGTCTGTCTGTTCTTGTAGCCGTTATTTTTAGGTCTTTTTTTAAAAAACTCTCTCCAAGTTTTTGAGTGAAACATGGTCTCGTTCTCACAGATGTGAGTCATACATCAGTGTGGATGAATTAGAATGTTGTGCTTTCTTCTCCTACTATAATGAGATGCATGCTTAATTGCATTTATTATCCATGTTCAAGACTGCTACTAGATCTTTCCTTTAGATTTCTTCTTTTGAGATTTACAGCAATTATCATAAATTTAGACTGCAAATGATGTTTTGCAACGAATTCTGGAGGTACCATGCTTATTTTTCTGCCCTCTTTGACTTGGCAGATGTTGGCCGATTTTCTGCATTTTTTGATTCTTGTTTCCCAATTGTAAAAAATGAGTGGGAGATGCTAGAGTCTCTGGGGATATCTGCAGAGCAGGTATTATAATTTTAGTATTGCTCTATTCTAATATGATTTCTATTGTAACATGGTAACTCCTGACACTCCATTGTATCAACCAGTCCAAGAAAAGAATCCTGGATGGTGATTGCAAAGGAGTCTTAGAAGATCTTTATGACACTGACATCAAAGACCTCAATGCTGAGATTCTTGCTTGCCTGTTTTTGAGGTTATCGGAAGCTTTTATTGCAACAGCACCTGAGGATGTGGCTTTGGTTGGTTATTCTTCACATTTTAGTAAGCTGTATTCTGTAGCCCATCCTGTGGCATTAAACTTGCATTTGTTGCAGGATATGAAGGGGAAGTGGGTATCCACGCTTCAGGATCTATTTGTGTTCTTTGTTTGTCACTCTAAAGATGTTTTCAAGAAACATCTGGAGTACCTATCTACGAAGTGCAAGATCTCTCTGACGCAAATAATGTTGAAACTGTTCACGGAAGAAGGTTTGGCTCTTCGTCTTTGTTATTTTTGTTCTCCTTTTTTGTTTCGTGTTCCCGTCAGTTCTCCTGGATATAGCTGATGAGCATAGAATTATAAATGATTTTTAAGAGGTGAAACATGGAGTGCACGGACATTTTTTCACGTATCTGTAGGAGTACACAAAAGTACAAAAAAAAAAAAAAACAGCATTACAGGAACAATGTGTACATGATCAGTTTGATTTTTGATTGGCTGAAAACCAACATGGAACAGTTAATTTAGTATGTTTTAGATGAAGACTTCATTGAAAGAATTTCCAGATGCTAGTATGTGACTTATCTTAAATGGATGTGTTAATAATACAGTCAAGTTTTGAAAAATTAATTATAAAAACTGCTACAGTTGTACATTTGATTCATATCTTACGCCAATGAGAAACTTTATGAGTTCATTTGAGTATCTCCTCATTTCTTAAAAGTGATCTGTGAATATCAAGTTCAGTGGCTTGAATATTGATGTCATACTTGTAATATATGACATATTTGCTATATTTATCTAATTCAGTGGGATATAATAAAGTAGGGATGGCATTTATGATTTACGGTTTACACATTTTCTAAAATTGTTTCGGTAAGTATGCCTCGAAATAGTTCTTCAAGGCTGAGTTTGACAGGGGTATTTTTGGGATGTGTGGAATTTGACCTAATAATTTTGTGTCAATACAAATAATCTTTTCGTGGAAGTTCTATTAAGGGCGTGGACCTCTTATTTTATCGGTCTTTAGCTTTAAAGAATGTTTGCCCTTTTAATATTTTCAGAATTACTTTATTTTTTTTAAGTTCTTCATTCACATAGAAGTTTTCTTTCATTAAAGACTTGTTATCTAATTGCCTTTCTTGTTTGGGTGCTTTAAACTCTCAGGCATTCCCCATGCTGCTCAAATTGAGAGTCTTCAGTCTTTCTCAAATATTTGTTCTCAGTTTGATGAGGGTTCGGCCCTTCAGCTCCTTGCTGATTTCCCTTCTGTTCTTGTTCCACTATCAAGTGATAACCAGGTTTTGGAACTTTATTCTTGTTCCACTTCTGTTTGCTTTTGCTTTTTATTAGCTTATAATGCAACTAGTATTATGGATATTCTAAAATGTTTGGATTTGATTGGTTCTAATTAAGTAGTACATGAACCATGTGAAACTGACTCTCTTCCCCTCTCTCTCATATCTAGAATGTACGGGTGGCTGCCATGAAATGCATTGAAGAGCTATTTGCGTTGTGGTCTCGTATGGGCAGGAATGGTATGGAGTTATATTGTGAGTTTTCACTCAAGTTCCTCATTTCTTTATCTGGCATTTGTAACCCTAATATTGCAGGCAACAATGGAGCTGGGTTGCATTTTCTTGGGGAGCTATTGTGCTTAATTATTCAGCAGAAGATGATGATACTATCGGACAAAAACGTTCTTACCTCTTTCTTCACCACCGTGCTTAGTTCATCATCTGAGAGCCTTTTGGTGCAGCGGTCTGTTGGGAAGAGGTTGGCATTTGATCTGGTTGATTTTCTGTTACCTAGTTACAGCCCCCTGATTGAGACCTTATTATGCTGATGCATAGTGTAATATCTGTTGACGATCCTTCATTGAGAAGAACTCTATTAATTTTCCCTAGGTTGTGAAGAAAAGAAAAGAAACCATTTTCATTGCCTTGGGAGTTGGGAGACTAACATTTGATCTCATTGAATTTTATCCATAGGAAGTTGATCCAGTCTTCTTTTATGATCCAACTGTTTGCTTCTTGTGTTGTTCGTTATAATGCTTTTGACATGAATATTCAGATTTGACGAATCCACCAAAAATGACATCCTAGTTTTCATGATCAGCCATGCTCTTGGGCTTCCTGCCCATGCAAAGGTTGGTTTATGTTTCTTTTTTTTCTTTTCCCCCTTCTCTTTTGTTGTTTCTTAGTTGCTTCTTCTCAGAATGAATATCAAACTGAGAGAGGACATGGGTTCTAATGTGTAAAAATATTCAAGATTTGGGTGCATTACTCAATTAGTTAACTGAGAAGTCACTTCTATTTTTCTCCGTGGTCTACATGGCAGCTGAAGATTCTTTCTTTGATCAAAGGCGTGGGAAGTAAACTCATGTCTGTTTCTGGGGTGAGGTCATTATTGAATGATCTTTTGGAAAGTCGTCGTCAATATTATCTTGCGGATGTCAAACTATGCCATAAGTTGTCGCAAAGTGAAGTTGACATATTGTGCCTTTTGCTGGAGGTAGATTTTCTAAGTTATGTTTTGCCATTATGTTTATACCTAAAACTTCAACAGATTTGTCATAGATGAAATTTATGCATGTCTCAGAGCTGTACCAGGCCAAACGCATTTCTTGAAGGGCATGATTTTGGGGACTTCATATTAAAGGCTTTATGGGTCAGCAGCATTTGTGTTTACTTGCTTTTTTACTCACTCTATTCTTTCATGGTATCTGTTGAGATCTTATGAGTGTTTGAACTTTTAGGTAAATGGTGCTGAAGACTCTGTTGTTCTGGAGCCATGCATGACAATTTTGAGAAATCTTAGCAGTTCCCTTTATGGAGATATGAAGGTTGAAACACAGGTTGAGTTCATCTTCCCCATTTAACTGGATCGACTATTTTGCATTTATGATATGTAATGGTTGATTAATTACATAGGAAAAAAGCTGGTTTGACTAAAAAAAAAAATCATACTGAGTGCTGCTATTTTGTGGGCTGTTAATGTTTTTATTTGTTGTTTTGTGCTTATTTTTGCTGATCGTTAATTTATGTAAATGAACCTTTAGTAAGATAAAGTACTGAGTACTGGAGATATAAGAAACTCGATGATGATACCTGGATTGACTTGATTGATTGTGGTAAAACTGGGTTCCTGACTAGGTGCTATGTTAAAGTTTAAGAACTGGTCTTCACAGAATGGGGTAACTTGTCAAAGTAAGTTTTGAGTAATGGCCTTGTAATTAGGCTAATTCTAAAATTCTCACTTCAACAAGGGTATGAGACATGCTGATCTTTCACATTAACTTGGAAAGTATATTAAAGATTTGTGATATCTTTGAAACTTCAAAGAAAAAGTTGGTGCACCTAATGTTATTCTCGAATTGAACAGTTCACTTTCAATTGGAGTTCTCATTCTAAGGTAGTACTTTTCAGTAAACTCAGGTTCAGAGGTCCAATAATTTGACTTTTGACGCACCTGACCGTAACATTTGGAATCTTTCTCTACCATGTCCTTTAGAGTTGCGTATTGCTGCGCCATGTTAATCTTAAAATCTTTTGTTTTAGTAAGGTATTTCACATTTCTCCTATCTTTTTAAATTACTCAGCTGATAATAATTTGGTACTATATTCATCTCCCTCCACCTTATCAGTAGGACACGGATCTCGGTGCTAGCATACGCCGTAATCGACTCTATTCATATGAGTGAAGTTAACCTGTTTAGAGAAATAACTTCATTGTGCTTTACTCTGTCATTCTGTGTTGGGAATCATGGACTGCTAAAACCTTTTTTCTCTCCAGAAGAAACTTAAGTGTCTATATGTATGGTTGTGGTTCTGATCTCATTTTGTTTTGTTTTGTCTTTCTGCAGGAGCTTATCTTCCGAAATCTTTTAGTTCTATTTAGAAGTGCCAATGCTGGTATACATAATGCCAGTAGAGATACCTTGTTGCGAGTTAATGTATGTCCCCTCACTCTGTTTTCTATTTTCATTTTTCCTTTTCCATGTCAATAAATAATTTCATGGCTCGTGATTGCATTATATTTGAACTTGTATGAATTGCACTAGATTGACCTTGCTACAAACTGAAATCATAAGTGTAGTTATGGATCTTGCCTGTCCATGATAACACCCTGGTACTTTCTTGACTTCAACTTCAAGTCTCGGAAGCCAATCCAAGGATTTTGTTATTGGAGATTTTACAACAGTGCTCAAACTTATGTTTCATATTTATTGGTTTGTATCCACGAAAGATGACTTGCCCTGAAATCTTGCAGCTAAATTGCTCCATTGTTGGACGGGTTCTTGATTCCATTTTGGATCAGGAAACTTGTTCAGTTGGCTCAGCGCATGGGAAGAAGCGAAAGAAATCAGTCAAACGGCAGGATCCTTTCCAGTGTAATGATGCAACCCAGAACAGAGAAAGCACACTATCTTTGTTGAGTGCTTTTCTCGATGTGTTGCTAATGAAGAAAAACATAGATAACAGGTCTGCACATTTCAACTTCGGCACATTTGTGATTGGCATGCTTTCATTTACCTGTCTGATTTTTCTTCTGACTGTTATTGTCTATGCTGATCTAAGCTGATCATATTTTGTAGAACTTCACTTGTTGGTCCCTTATTTAAGCTGCTCCACTTGATATTTATGGATGATGAATGGATGCTTAAAGCTGCCTACCGTGATAAAGCATGTATGGATTCATCTGGTTCTCCCCAGGCTGTTTCTGATACTACAGCTTACATTCAGCAGACTCTGCTATTGACTTTGGAAGATATCAGTGCTTCCATAGGGAATGATATTCCACAGAAGGTTTTCTCCTTTACTTTGTCTCTCTCTCTCTCTCTCTCTATATATATATATATATATGTATATTGACCCAACATGGCTTCTCTTCTTTCTGATCACTGGTTGCACTTGTTTCATATCAGGATGTCAACCACAGTTTTGACTTGCGATTGTTAGTCAGTTGTGCCCGTTCTTCAAGCGATGCCGTTACCCGTAATCATGCCTTCTCGTTAATAACTACTCTTGTAAAGATCATACCCGACAAAGTCTTGGACCAAATTCTTGATATTCTCACTGCGATTGGGGAATGCACTGTAACTCAGGTTGGCTAATTTGCGGATATAGACCTGCATTTCATACACACACACACACGCACACATATATATTCTTTGCATTCTTCAAATGCTTACATGTGTCTTTGTTAGCGGTTACTTCCATTTGACCTTAAGATGCAATGAACTATTTCTATTTGATTTTATCACTCAGCCTAATTTTGTATCTAGTGAACCGTACCTTTTTGATGTGTAAAAGTCTGTTATTATTTTACATGGCTGGTAGTTGCAATATACAACCATCACTCTGGGTATCTTACATTATTCACTCACTTTGTATTCAAAAACAAGTCTCAGTGCATCATGTATTTCATCTATCACCAAACCTGAAATTAAAAGAAGGGCAATTTCATCTGTCTGCAGTGGGATAGTTATTCACAACGCGTGTTTGAAGGCCTTATATCAGCAATTATACCCTGCTGGTTATCTAGGACCAACAATGCAGACCAATTACTTCAGGTATGTTATAAAATCTTCTGCAACAACTTTGTTTGCTGAATTGGTCAAATGTGTGTTAGCAGCAGCTATTTTCTTTATTTTGTCACAAACGAAGTTCTTAACTTGTTGAATTCTCTTAGATTTTTGTGAATGTATTGCCACAAGTTGCAGAGCATAGGAGACTCTCCATTGTTGGGCACCTATTGAGGTAGAATTTGCAATTTGGTCATTATGGTTCTTGGAATTTATCTTTGCTGACAAGATTTCTCTCGCAGGACTCTGGGAGAGGCTGAAAGTTTGGGTTCGCTGCTCTTTCTCCTTTTCCGCTCATTAACCTCAAGGAAAGACGAGCTAGGTCTCTTTGTTAATGAGCATTCTTTTGATCACTTGGCGTTTGTCATCAATAAGCAGTGGGAATATGAATTTGCTATACTGCTTTGTGAGCAGTATGCATGCACAATTTGGCTTCCTTCTCTCATCATAGCACTTCAGAAAATTGGAAGTGATACTTTTAGTGAAGGCATGTTCATGCAAATGTTGGTTGCAATGCAGTTTGTTTCAGATAAGCTGCGAGATCCTGAGCTTTCCCACAAGCTTGGTTTGGAAGAAGATTTTAATAACATTCAGGTATGAACATCTCTCTCTGTCTATATATACATGTGTGTGTGTAAAGTTTTTTCCACATTATCTTCCAGTTGATAAAGATTATGAATTTTTCTTTAGTAGCTCAAAGTGCTATGTCATCATCATCTGAAATTTTAAGTACCTGCAGTGGGAAGGTAGTCACACTCTTGGGCATTATATATTACTTTCAATCAGCTGGTTTCAAGTGACTAGACTCCTTGCTTGTGAAATTTTCGATTTTCTGACAAATGAGATTTTTTTTGCAAATGAAAAGTGCAGATTTTCATTTATCTATGAGATAAGAAGCTATGCTGATTAGGGTTACTGCTATTGAGAATTGAAATCCTCATTTCGGTGTTTTTTATGCCCTGAATTATCCTAAAATCATACTTATAGTGGTAGTATTGAGGTAAGACTAGGAGTTTCTTCATGTACATATTACACCCTTTCACATTTTTACTCCAACTGGATTTCATTTCTGCAGACTATGGTTGGTGAACTTATGGAGCAAGTTGTGTATCATCTCCAACTGGTTGACTCTAAAAAGAAGCATATTGGTGTCCCGGCTTTCATCAAGAGTGAACTGAAGGAGTATATTCGCGCCCTTTTAAGAACTTTGATAAAGGGCCTTCCACCCTCCACCTATTTCAAAGTCATCATTAAATTGATCCTTCATATGGATAGAAACGTGAGGAAGAAGGTAAAGACACTTATATTATGGCAAATTATCTTGCGTTAAGTAGTTCCAAGGAAGCTAGCATGAATACGCACCTCTGAGAAGGGACTTTCATTTGGACACATGTTTTTATTTTTTTTGCAAGTTTTCTTGTCTAAAATCTAAGGGCATGCGTTGCAATGGTTCTAAGGCCAACACTCTCATTCTCCTTCACCGGGAATTGATGCTATCCACTTGTTTTACCCAACTCCACTCATCTATTGACATGTATTTCTTTTCCGAAAAAATATATCAAGTTAAATTTGTATTGTTGGGATGAATATTGTTTGCAGTTAATAATCCACATGTCAATAGATGAGTGAAGTTGCGTAGAACCGAGTGGGCAGCATCGAGTTAGCCCTCATTCACACCTACTTTTTTCCCATCTGCGTGATTTCATTTTGTTAAAGTTTGGGCATTGTTCTCAGCTTAAGTTTCTCTTGAGCAGGCTCTTGGGCTTTTGTGCGAAACTGTGAAGGACTTGGATACAAATGCAAAGCTTGAGAAGAAGGGTTCAATTTCAAGCTTAAGAAGCTTATGGCTGAATCTGAACAAGACTTCTTTGGAATCATTTGAGAACTTATGCTTGGAAATATTGACGTTACTTGATGCTCCTGATGATGTCTCAAGTACCTCCTTGAATCTGGCGGCAGTATCAGCATTGGAGGTTTTAGCCAACAGGTTCCCTTCACATGATAGGATCTTTAGCAAGTGCCTTGGGTCTGTATGTAGAAAAATATGTTCTGACAATTCTGCTCTCTCTAGTCATTGCCTTCGGGCCACTGGTGCTTTAGTTAATGCAATTGGGCCGAAGGCACTGCCTGAACTTCCTAGTGTTATGGAATGTGTGCTAAGGAAATCTCGTGATGTTTCTTCAGTGGCTAAAGAAACCAAGAGAACAGTTGACAGTGCTACAGTTTCTTCAAATTCAGTTGACTCCCTCTTCATGTCTATTCTACTAACCTTGGAGGCCGTTGTCAACAAGCTTGCTGGATTTCTAAATCCTTACCTGGGAGACATATTAAGATTAGTCGTTTTGCATCCATTGTCTTTTACCTCCTCTGCACCGAAGCTGAAGTTGAAAGCTGATGTCGTGCGCAAGCTTATTACTGAAAAAATCCCTGTGAGTGGCTTTACTTAATCGTCTTATTGTTTTCATTCATTTCTTCTCCTCGCGAAATCTGCCATTCTTGATTGTCATTTTAAACTGACGCTAATTTTCTTCATTAGGTTCGTCTTCTGCTCCCTCCAGTTTTGTCGATGTACTCTGATGCTATTAAAGCCGGGGAGTCAAGTTTATCAATTGTTTTTGAGATGCTAGGAAACTTGGTTGCTTCAATGGATAGATCATCAATTGGTGTTTATCATGCAAAAGTCTTTGACTTGTGCCTGCTAGCTCTTGATCTGCGTCATCAGAACCCTTCCTCAATTCAGAATATTAATGTTGTTGAGCAAAATGTCATCAATGCTGTTGTTAACCTGACTATGAAACTCACAGAGACAATGTTCAGGCCTCTTTTTGTCAAGACTGTTGAATGGTCAGGTTTGAATGTGGAAGGTGATGAAAATACACCAGGAAAAGCTGATAGTCGGGCCATCTCTTTCTTCAATTTGGTCAACAAGCTTGCTGAAAGCCATCGGTGAGTTGGCTAATCATTTATTTTGATAGATCGTTCCGTATCACTTTCTTGGAAGTGATGGTTCTGTTGCAAGCTAGCTCAAAGGAATTACTGTATTTAACTGCTTTTTATGAATACGAGTTGTAGAAGTGGGGATTTTTCACGATTCCTATTTTGGAGCATAAATAGCAGGTTATGTTTTTGGTGATTATGTTACTGACATGAAAATTGGATACTCACATAATAATTGAAAACCCTATCCACGGATGTGGAGAGGGATTTAGATAAGAGGATACAAGGAAAAACACATGATATGTACACTTAATTTAGGGGGATGCTGCCCTGCTCACATAACTAGTCTCTCTGCCTATCTATTCATGAAAGTGACTGCCTATCTATTCATGAAAGTGAGTAAGATAATAAAAACTTGTTGAGGAGCTGATGATGATGCGATGTACTGATGTTAACAAACTTGAGATCATTCTCATTCTTGTGTTAGAAATGAGGAAAGTATATTTATTAGTGTGTAGTGGTGTTTGGTGAAGTTGTTAAGGAGGCTGAGAGAGAATATATTTGCATAGTTTTCATCTAATTCTCTTTCCCCAAATTGGTGCGTCCTTTGCAGAAATCATTGGGAAGACTTGGACCACATTTTTCTCCACTGCCATTTCTCCATCAGTTTATGTTTGAGAGTTTTATGGGAATTGGGGGTTCAGTGGTCCATACCACAATCAGTTGCTGATTTGTTTCTGGGAAATTTTAGTGGTATTAATAGTACTGAGGGGTAATGTTTTTTGGAATGTGATAGCTCATGTGATGTTTTGGTCTTTATGGTTAGAAAGAAACAGAAGAATCTTTGAAGATAGAGAGGAACCTTTAGAGGAGGTGTGGTACAGAGTCAAGTCTAGAGTAGCTTGGTGAGTCTCAAATCATAAGGAGTTTAAGAGTGTTAAGTTTTTGATATTCTGCTTGTATCGGGACCTCTCGTCCCTTTACTTCTTGTACTGATTCTTTTAATAAAATTTCTTGTTTCTTATAAAAAAAAAGAATATAATTGCATAGGCATCAGACCTTGCATAGGCTTGTGACCCTAATATATTTCATCAAGATGGATTTGTATATATTATACTGAAGACTAATATGGATACTGTATCTCTGGGAGAGGCCTGCATTATTCCCATAATTCTTATATTGGCTTTTCTGGAGCTGCTGTTACTTTCATCTTCAGTGGGAGTTTTCTATATCACTAGAGAACTTAGGTAGGTGGTAACAGTTACCTATATATTCAACACTTGAGAAGGAAAGGATGAATCAGGACCTTACATATGAGAAATGATTTTGACACAGTAATACCTACAAAAACAAACACATGTAAATATACATGTGGTGCTCTTTTTATGGCTGCTGGCGCTGCATCCATGGGATCAGCACTTAAGGATTTTGGAAGAGTTGATCTCAGCCTTAGAAATATCGGGTTTAATTTTTATTTCTGAATTACAAGTAGTAGTAATTTTGTCCACATGCACATCCTTCTCTCATCTCTTGGCACAGATTGTCTGGTGGTCTCTGATGATGGTATTAATAAACCATCTAAAGATTGATGTTCGTTGAGCTAGGTTTTGTGCTATTTTTTAAACTGCTCCTTTTCCTATATGATAGGGTGCCCTGCTATTTAATTAACTTGTCAAATTATGTCTGAATCCATGTTTTTTTTTTTTGAATTACATTTTGTGTATGCTTGTTCGTTTGCTATTCCGGTCCAGTCAACCAGTTACGACTTGGTAAACCAATAAAGCCATTGTTGAACTTCGCAACGATCATACTAAAGTTTAAAATTAGTCTGATTAGAGCTAAAATTAGAGCTCCAGTTATGTTTTTGTGGCTGCGTCTTGGGTTTCCTAGTTCAATTTATTGCAGGACTATTCTAACGTGGTTGCAAATATTGTCAAGCATCCTTTTTAGGAAATTTTCTCTGTTTTTTTTTTTTGTTCCTGAAGGGTTTTATTGTTTTTATGTTGTAGTAACCTATTGGATTTTGCATTGGTTCTGTACTTTTCAGATCTTTTATAATTCGTTCTTTTATATTTAGTGCAAACTAAATTAGCTTCCGTATTTTTATTTAATCACACATTCATGTTGTTATTTAACATCAGATCGCTGTTTGTCCCATACTTCAAGTACTTGCTTGATGGGTGTGTTCGGGGTCTTGTTGACACGGAAGGTATAGAAATTGGCGTAACTCCGAAAAAGAAGAAGGCTAAGCTTCACAATAAAACTAAAGACAGAGATGGTGCATTATCTCTTCAAGTGTGGCATCTCCGGGCTTTGATATTGTCGTCTCTACATAAATGCTTTCTACATGATACTGGAAGTTCAAAGTTTCTGGATTCTTCTAATTTTCAGGCAAGATCGGTTTCTACTTTGCTATTTAAGAGATGCACCTTTTCTTCTTGCCTTATGCTTAATTTCAAACATCTCGCCTCGTGATGACATGCACATTAAACCATATCTTCGTTTGGATGTTTCATTTACTTAGTTCCCTCTCATGCCATCAAGATCCACGCAATTATTTTTTGTGTGGGAAATTTAACTTTCTGGGGTGGGGGGTGAGAGTTACTGTCTTGATTGATTTTGTGTGTGCTTTTCAGGGGCAAGATGTTGTCAGATTATTAGGTCTATCTATACTTATCATCTTTGACAATGTTTTCCGAAAATCTCACACTTAATAAAATGTTTTCTATATTCACGGTCTAATTACAAAAAAAGGTCATTTATATTTCAAAACACGGATGTAACCCCTTGAGGCATTACAAATACCACTTGAAGTTTTTCTTAAAAATTACCCCCTCCCCCCCCAATACGTGCAATTCGTAAAATGGGAACAAGTATCAAGTGTATATGCTATTTGATATATAACTGGGTTTTTTATAATTAGATTAAATTTCACGGGCGGTTTTGTTATTAACCCTTATACTTATTGCTGATCTGATTTTAATCACATCACTTGTCTTCTTCCCTGATTCTATGTATTGGTAAATACATTTTGATTTCAGATTTATCATTTGATGTGGCCAGTTGGTGGTTCTAGATAATACTATTTCCATCTCAAAATTATTATTTTTACATGTCTTTAACTGAAGATGGTTCCTATTTATAAGTATGGGACAATCAAAATTTTGTAATACTGAATTACCAGAGAAGCTTGTGAAGGGAAAAAAAGAAAAACCATATCTCAACCTTGATAAAGCCACTCAAGTGGGTGCATCAGATTTACTGAATTAGCTGATCTTAACCGCAAGACTTCAGAAGTCTATAATCTTCTACCATGTCGCACCCACTTTTAGTTAACCAGATTGTTACTCCAATTTTTCCTTCACGATTTAGGACAGATTTTGAAATAGATTAATCAAAAAACGACTTTGCTAGTCTGAAATTATTCGGCTTTTGTAACTTTCTGTATCATCTAGGGAAATGTAAAACCATTAATCAACTTACTTTTACATATCTTGCATACTTCAGTTGCCTCATATATCTTTTAAAATTTACATGTTTGGTTCTTTCTATTGATTTTTGCATCTCTTCCAGGTTCTTCTGAAACCCTTGGTGTCACAGCTTGTCATGGAACCCCCAGTATCTATTGAAAATCATCATGATGTACCATGCGTAAAAGAAGTGGATGATTTATTAGTCGCCTGTGTCGGTCAAATGGCTGTTACTGCTGGTTCAGACCTTCTGTGGAAGCCATTGAATCACGAGGTAATTAAAATAGAAGAGATTTAAGTTACAGTGAAGTTTTATTTACTACTGAGGTTCTCACAAAGATCATGTTATGGTCAAATGTTTCACACCTTATAAATAAATTGATATACGAATTCTTTTTTCTTTCAAGGACTAATTTTTTAATTTTTTGGTATGAATTCTTTCAATTCAGGTATTAATGCAAACTCGTAGCGAAAAGATTCGTGCCCGCCTCTTAGGTCTGAGAATAGTCAAGTATCTTATAGAGAACTTGAAAGAAGAGTATTTGGTATTTTTGCCAGAAACAATTCCCTTCCTTGGTGAATTGCTGGAGGACGTTGAGCTACCGGTCAAGTCTCTTGCACAAGAGATTCTCAAGGAAATGGAAACTATGAGCGGCGAAAGCCTTAGACAGTACCTCTGATAACCTAAACCAGTAAGATTGCGTGTTTTTTTTCCCAGTGTGAGGTCGAGCACTCTTGGGAACGAATCTGTCTGTAAATATGTGCCAATTTTGTCAAGATTCACAGGATCAATCTTGTATACTTAGATTGTTTTAATGAAGAGGTAAATTTATAGTCTCTAATGAGCAATATTGTACTGGGACCTTTTGGAGGAAGGGCAAATTTTGTTTCATAATATGGTAGAACTAGTTTTCTACTCCCTGTTTGTATTGAAACATTTTTATTGAAAAATTATGTTCTTGCTGTTGATTGTGGCCACTAGGTATCATGCCCATCCATTAAATGAAATGAAGTGATCATCCCATCGCAGAACGAAAATGAAATCTCTTTCATATCCAATCACAGCCTTAGACTTTTATAGTTCGCTTGATATTGCCTATTTTATAGGGATCCTCTCATTGAAAAGGTAATAAAAATTTTGTCTACGAAAATTTATATACTTTTAATTGTTAGAGCATAACCACCACTAGCTTATAGCTCAAGTGGTATCACTCACTCTTTCTGAGGGCGTTGATCAGGGTTTGAACCCTGTATCTTTTAGTTTATTTGAAATTTATCCCCTCCCCTCCAACCAATAGTCCCAACTTATTAAAAAAATTGTTAGAGCATAACCTAGCAAATATATTGAGAACTGAACAGAAATATCAAATATATATTATTTATTATTGATATATTATTATGTTACAATTTTATACTTAGGTCAAAGGGCCACATTGACTACTCTTGGACACACTACCCGAAAGCTTGTTCTGCAAGTATCTTTGGAATGGTCAATAACTCAAAGGACAAAGCTTCCAAAGCAATCTCCAGATTAAAAATACTTGTTGTATTGGTCAACTACTCACAGCTTGCAAAGCAATCTCCACTTAGAAAATACAAATTAAATACCCAACCAAACATTTGAAACGACACAACATATGTTGTGGCAACAGGAAAATCAAAATCAAAATCTCTAGAACAACCAGCGAGGCGCAATCATTAGCTCAAATTGTTACTTCAATTGACGATCTCTTGATAGAAATATTTCTACGCCTCCCCATGAAATCACTTACTCGGTTCAAACTAGTGTCCAAACACTGGCATTCTCTCACCACTAATCCAAGATTCTGTCTTGTGTGCAATCCTAATCCGAATCCTGCCGTTGGCTTTTTCTTACATTGTTCCAACTTTCGGCCAACCCTTGGATTGAATATGTTCCCTTTTCTAGCATCAAATCAAAAAATCCACCAATCAAAAAATTGAAATTCATTAAAGACCCATCAGGTATTTGATAGTGCAATCTTGCAAATTGCAATAGGTTGTTGCTCTGTTCCAACTTTTGAGTTCGTTATCATAATCGGAAATATAAAGTCTATAATCCCACCACCAATAAAAATTCAACACTTACCAAATATAGACGAAGGACGTGGGATTTCTGCGAGAATATATGGGATGAGCTTGGCTTTTGATCTCGTCAAGCCTCCTCATTACAAAGTTGTTTGTGTCCGAGGACTGGGATTGGATTCAGGTGAGTACCAATTGTTGAAAATGTGGTACTGTTTACAAGAAAATGGCTAAGTGTTTGGATAGAAAACATAACAAAGTTTAAGTCGAGGCTAGTATTGGATACTGTCTCCGCAAGACGAAATTGTCCCATTTACGAAGTGCTTACGGTTTAGGCAATCGTCCCTAAGATACAACGACTTTAACAGATTCGACTTAGCAGCACTTGCAAAAGTCGAACTAACAGCGAACACAAGTGTTTAAGAGTTTTGAAGTTTTTGGAAGAGAATGATATTAATATGTTGTAATGTAGAATGACTCGATTTATTATCTGAAATTTTTTGTGTCTGTTTCATATGTAGGGGCTTCATTTTTATAGGCATCAAGGTGCCTTATGGGAAAGGATACGTCTTTTTGATCGAAAAGACATATCTACAGCCAAAAAATGCACCTAGTTGCTCGAACAGGTGCATCAGTTCGAAAGTGCGCATCCACGCACACCCGCACGTGCGACAGGTTTTGGCCTCTGTCAGCGGTGTGCTCCCGCACACGCTGGCCTTTGTCAGTGCGGTGCGCTCCACGCACTGGTGCGCGCTCGAGCACCATCCCCGTGTGCGCGTCCGCGCACCATCCCAGTTGGCAAAAATAAATAAATTGATTTTAAAGGGTTTTAAATAATTTTGGTCCAAAACTATAAGGGCCTTGAAGTCCAAGCTCAAGCCCAAGCCCACGACCTGGATCCGAGACGGGCTGGCCGGCGGCAGCGGCGTGCGCACGCTCGTGTGTTTTGAATCAAACCCATAAGCATGTATGTTCTCACCCATTTTAAAACATTGTTGCCCCAAGGGCCCAAACTCATTAGCCCAACTTGATATTTATAAATAGAGCAATCTTTGGCTTTTTCTCCTATTTGGGATGAAACTTTTTTTCTTCCTCACATTTTCCAATTTCCATATCAATTTCTAGTTTTAAGTGGGTGTTATTTTGCTAAAAAAAAAAAATATAACTTGTAGCATTAATTTCTCATTCACCCGAAATTGGTTTTGAGAAATTCAAAATGCCAATCTCATCTACTCATTTAGTAGAATTTTAACATATAATTTAATTTCATTTTCCATAAAAGAAAACTACTTAAATATTTGGTCAAAATCGGGTCAATACCTAATTTCTTCAAACCAAAATTCCAACGCCAATATCAGCTTGAGGTTTACTCGTCTGAGATAGGTCCTAGGAGAAAATGTGGTGAGCCTTTCACAGCTCAAGTGAAATTTCGAAAATGGAGTATATTGGAATGGAGCCATTCATTGGATCATTAATTGAATTGGAGATTCAATACTGATGACCAAATTCTTCGGATAATGCCATTGCCCCCTATCCCCAATGGATGGGATTGGAGAAGCAATTATTATTTCGGCGAGTCTTGTGATCACTTGCATTACATTAAGATTATTGGGCTGCAAATTTAATTTATTGTCTACAAGATGAGAAGGAATTATTTTGAGTGATTTGTTTAAGTACAAAGTTGATCTTAGACTTGTTGTAGCTATTTATCCTGGGATGACGTAGAATAATTTCGATCCGATGAATTGGTACTACTATGTCTACAAGGTTATTTGTTGATTTTTGTATCTCTTCCAGTTCCAGGTTTCCTTTAGCAATCAGTTGGATCAACCGAAAAATGAAAGATAATATTTGGACAACTATGAAGTTTTATTTGATATTGATTGTCATATTTACATAACTGCTTGCTTTTTGAATAATAATATGTCCTTATACATTCTGCATGCTATTAGTTGCATATATCAATCCGTTTTGGGAATTGAATTCAGCTGTTTGGGTCACATCTAAATTGACATTAGATTGTAGCATTTTTGGGCCTTTGGCACTGATTTTGGTTCATGCACAGTTTGTGGTCTTTGTTTTCGAAAGATAATTGCAGTGTTAAGTCAATTCGTTTTTCATCCTTTTCATGTCCAATAACTTGTATTAGTCAGTGGCTTATAGCTTCCGTAGCAATCCAGCTAGAGATACATCTTAAATACTGAACTAAGTAACTAAGCATCTTAAACACAAGAATACATGTACCATTAGAAAGGCTGGTGAAGCTCAATCATCAGCTCAAATTGTTGCCTCAATTAATGATCTCTTAATAGAGATTTTCCTACTCCTCCCCTTGAACTTACTGATTCATCAGAACCCTTGATCATCTTTGACTTGTGTTGTTGATCAGAACCCTTCCTCAATTAAGAATATTAATGTTGTTGAGCGAAAGGTCATTAATGTTGTTGTTAACTTGACTATGAAACTCGCAGAGACAATGTTCAGGTCTCTTTTCATCAAGACTATTGAATGGTCAGGTTTGAATGTGGAAGTTGATAATAATACCCTATGAAAAGCTCATAGTCGGGCCATCTCTTTCTTCAATTTGGTCAACAAGCTTGCTGAAAGCCATCACTGAGTTAGGTAATCATTTGTTTTATCGTTCCGCATCACTTTCTTGGAAGTGATGGTTCTGTCGCAAGCTAGCTCAAAGGAATTACATAGGAAAGTTTAGAATTAGAGTTCCAGTTATGTCTCTTGTGGCCGTGTTTTGGGGTTTTCTAAGTTCAATTTCTTGCAGGGGTATTCTAACCTGGTTGCAAATATTGCCCAGCATCTCGACTCTTTTCTGTTGGCTTTTTTATTTGTTATTACTGAAAGGCTTTCTTGTTTTAATTTTGTAGTCGCAATTTGGATTTTGCATTGGTTCTGTACTCTTGGGATCTTTTGTTATTCCTTGTGCAAACTAAATTACTGTTATATTTAAACATCAGATTGCTGTTTGTCCCATACTTGAAGTAGTTGCTCGATGGGTGTGTTCGAAGTCTTGTTGACACTTAAGGTACAGAAACTGGAGTGATTCAGAAGAAGAAGATGGCTAAGCTACACAATAACACTTAATTGTGGCATCTCCGGGCTTTGATTTGTCGTCTCTACATAAATGTGTTCTCTATGATACTGGAACTTCAAAGTTTCTGGTTATATGCCATTGTTAGATTTTTAGGCATCATATGGTCTTCTATCTATACTAATCATGTTCAGCAATGTTTTCCCAAAATTGGTTAAATGGATAATTACGAAAAAAACCCAAAGGCTTTTGAAATTTGCGAAAATACCCTTAAGGTTTGATTGTCTTACATTTCCCCCTTTGTAAGCAAAAAAATATTTCATAAACCCATATTGTTTCTAGAAATATTATAGTTACCCCCTTAAATTTAAGACAGATTAAACTTGGCGGGGCTTTTTGTAATTTTGAAATATCTCTATGTTTTTCTGTAATTAACCCAAACCTCGGGGAATCTTTTGTAATTATCCCTTGATTAAAAGGAACCACAAAAATGTTGATACAAACTAAGCAGAAATCTTTCGAAACAACTCTTTTCAAATGAAATCTAAAATATGGTACATTAAATCTATCTAATTTTACAACTCGAGTCTCTCGTTCAAAGTGTGAATTTATAGTCTCTAATGTGCAATACTGTACTCGGACCTTTTGGAGCTAGGAAGGGCAAATTTTGTTTCTATATTAATATGGTAGAACTAGTTTTCTACTCCCTGTTTGTATTGAAACATTTTTATTGAAAAATTATGTTCTTGCTGTTGATTGTGGCCACTAGGTATCATGGCTTTTTGTAATTTTGAAATATCTCTATGTTTTTCTGTAATTAACCCAAACCTCGGGAATCTTTTGTAATTATCCCTTGATTAAAAGGAACCACAAAAATGTTGATACAAACTAAGCAGAAATCTTTCAAAACAACTCTTTTCAAATGAAATCTAAAATATGGTACATTAAATCTATCTAATTTTACAACTCGAGTCTCTCGTTCAAAGTGTGAATTTATAGTCTCTAATGTGCAATACTGTACTCGGACCTTTTGGAGCTAGGAAGGGCAAATTTTGTTTCTATATTAATATGGTAGAACTAGTTTTCTACTCCCTGTTTGTATTGAAACATTTTTATTGAAAAATTATGTTCTTGCTGTTGATTGTGGCCACTAGGTATCATGGCTTTTTGTAATTTTGAAATATCTCTATGTTTTTCTGTAATTAACCCAAACCTCGGGGAATCTTTTGTAATTATCCCTTGATTAAAAGGAACCACAAAAATGTTGATACAAACTAAGCAGAAATCTTTCGAAACAACTCTTTTCAAATGAAATCTAAAATATGGTACATTAAATCTATCTAATTTTACAACTCGAGTCTCTCGTTCAAAGTGTGAATTTATAGTCTCTAATGTGCAATACTGTACTCGGACCTTTTGGAGCTAGGAAGGGCAAATTTTGTTTCTATATTAATATGGTAGAACTAGTTTTCTACTCCCTGTTTGTATTGAAACATTTTTATTGAAAAATTATGTTCTTGCTGTTGATTGTGGCCACTAGGTATCATGGCCGTGCATTAATGATCCTAGTGCGTTAAGTTTAGGTCTGATTGCATCCAGGATATCCAAAATGGAAGATGAAGTATTAGAAAGATAAACTACGACTGAAATAAGGTCCCATTTGGATGAGAAAATTTGGATTGTGCAGAGGATTTGGAGTAACGATTTTAAATGGCTCCATGTAGTATGGATTTGAAATACACAACACTCCAAAAATTGCATAAAATGAAATCTAAGGATTTAAAATTTACTATAGAATAGTGATCTTATCCGAACATGCTCAATGAAAATGTTATTATGTATTCGAAATCCATAGCTTCAAATCCATGGGCCTAAAGAATTTGAAATTTACTATCCACGTGGTATTGTCTATTTTATAGGGACCCACTCGCTAAAAAGGTAACAAAAACTTCAATCAACAAAAAATTTATGACCTTTTAATTGTTAGTGCATAACCTAGCAAATATATTAAGAACTAAACAGAAATATCAATTATTCAGTATTTATTATTGATATGTTATTATTTTACAATTATACATATATATTAGGTCAAAGGGCCACAGTGACCTAGTCTTGGGCACAATAGTCGAAAGCTTGTTCTGCAATACTTTTTGGATTGGTCATAACCCAAAGCTTCCAAAGCAATCTCAAAAATACTTTATTGTATTGGTCAACTACTTATAGCTTCCAAAGCAATCTCCAGCTCAATAATGCAACTTAAATACCCAACCAAACATTTGAAACCACACAACATATGTTGTAAGCTGTAACCAACATGAAAATCAAAATCAAAGTCTCAAGAACAGCTGCAGAGGCGCAATCATCAGCTCAAATTGTTGCTTCAATTGACGATCTCTTGACAGAAATTCTTCTACGCCTCCCGATGAAAACACTTACTCGGTCCAAGCTAGTGTCCAAACACTGGCATTCTCTAATCACTAATCCCACATTCTGTCTTTTGCGCAATCCTAATCCTAATCCCGCCGTTGGCCTTTTCTTACACTGTTTCAACTTTCGGGTCAACCCTCGATTGAGTATGTTCCATTTTCTAGCATCAAATCAAAAAATCCACCATTCAGAAAATTAGACCCGTCTGGCATCGGGATTGTGCAGTCTTGCAATGGGTTGTTGCTCTGTTCGAACTTCCGAGCTCGTCTTCATAATAGGAAATACTATGTCTATAATCCCACCACCAATAAGTTTTCAACACTTCCAAAAATAGATGAAGGAGGTGGGAATTCGGTGAGAATACATGGGATGAGCTTGGCTTTTGATCCTGCCAAGTCTCCTCACTATAAAGTTGTTTGTGTCCGACAATTGGGATTGGATTCGGGTGAGTACGAATATCAGTTTGAGGTTTACTCATCTGAAACAGGTCCTTGGAGAAAATGCGGCGAGCCTTTCACAACCCAAGTGAATTTCGAAAATGGAGTATATTGGAATGGAGCGATTCATTGGGTCAACAATGGAATTGGAGATTCTTTGTACTTCAATACTGATGATCAAAATCTTCGGATAATGCCAATGCCGCCTATCCCGGATGGATGGGATTGGAGAAGCAATTATTATTTCGGAGAGTCTTGTGATCACTTGCATTACATTGAGATTATCGGCCCGCAAATTCAATTTAATGTCTACGAGATGAGAAGGGATTATTCTGAGTGGTTCATTAAGTACAAAGTTGATCTTATGCCTGTTGTAGCTATGTATCCTGGGATGATAAGGAATAATTTCGATCCGACGGATTGGTATTACTATGCTTTTTCAATATTTTCTCTGGTTCGGGGTGAGAAAGACGAAGATTCATTTTTGGTTTTGCAGATTCCGGGGAAAGCCATTCGATACAATCTCGTTTACCAGACTTTCGAGATGATACATGAATTTGCGGGTGCTGAGGTTGAAGGTTCTTTGAGATTTCCGAGTACAAATGGATTTCAATACATTGAGTCCCTTTGTTGTGTTTAGTTATTGATGTTTGCTAATATAGATTGTCTTTATTTTATAATAATGTACTAATATGGAGTTGTTAATTATTAAATATGACTTTGTTTGATTAGTACTTATTAGCAGTAGTTAAGTATTGATTTCTATGAATTTTTTTTAAAGTATGACTTTTTTTATATCTCTATAGTGATTGATAACTCGAAAGGGTATCGAATATGTAAATATTACAAACCATTACCTTAAAGAGCTATTTATAATTTAAAAAAATTGTAATTAAGTTAAATATTAAGGGTAAGTTTTGTAATTTAACTATAATATAAAAAGGGCCACAATGACCTAGTCGTCTTCCACAGCAACCTCATGCAGCACAAAAAGCTTAAATACCCATTTGGCTTCCCACAACAAAATCTCCAGTACAAAAATACAGCTTAATTACAAAATCAAGGTTTCGAAGCAGTAGCGTACCAACATGGAAACCAAAATAAAATCCAGTGTTGCACTTCTCTTTTTTTTTTTCCTTTCCATTATTTATATATTTTTCAAGTTTGGTTCTTTTTGTTGAAATTGACATTAGATTGTAGCATTTTGGGCCGTTGGCACTGATTTTGGTTAATGCATAGTGGGATTACAAGTTTTGCTTCAATGTGGTTGTTATGAGTGCCAAGATTGTATTTCTTTTCAAAGCAGAATACGATAGAGATAGGATTGGTATTTGGTACTGCTCTATCAAAAAACTTGGTTCTACTTTATTTAATTTATTATTATTTATATTTTTTTTGGGTAAAATAGCTGTAATGAATGACCTGGTCTTGGGGACAATATCAGAGGCTTCTTCTGCAATTCTTTTTAGATTAGTCAATGGCTTATAGCTTCTGAAGCAATCCACCCAGAGATACAGCTTAAATACTGAACTAAACATCTGGAACACAAAACTAACTGTACCATAATGAAAATCAAAATCAAAATCCCTAGAAGGGCTGATGAAGCTCAATCATCAACTCAAATTGTTGCCTCAATTGATGGTCTCTTAATAGAGATTTTTCTACGTCTCCCCATGAAATCACTTATTCGCTTCAAACTAGTCTCCAAGGATTGGCATTCTCTCATCACCAATCCAGGATTCTGCTTCGGCGCACTCCTAATCTCAATCCCGCTGTTGGTATGTTCTTGCCTTGTTGCAACCTCCAGATCAATCCTTGGTATCTATATATTCCCATCTTTGTCAACAAATCAACGAATCCACCATTCAGAAAGCTAAGGGGATGTATGGATATGTTTCCAAGTCCAATTTCCAGTTTTTAGTGTTGGAAAATGAATTTTCAAACTTTACTGGTTTTCGTGTGAGAATTGAGAATATATTTGGTTTGTTGTCTGAATTTCTATTTAGAAATGAAAATATGTTTGGTTATCGTATTTTTGACATAAATTTGCGTGATTGTAGTGTATTTTTGACATTGTTTTGCGTGATTGTAGTATATTTTCACATAGATTTGCGTGATTATGCTGAAAACTTGTTTGGTTGTATTTTCAAAAGAATCTTTCCATAAAAAATGAAAACTGAAAATGACTTTATTTCTATTGAGAAATTTTTAAACAAACATAAATTCATTTTCTGTAATAGTTGGAAATTGGAAAATTGGATTTGGAAACAATTCCATACATAACCTAAAGTTCCCTAAACACCCATGGGGAATCAAAATTTTGCAATCTTGCAATGGATTGTTTCTCTGTTGCAATTGTTGGGCCATTGATTTTAATCGGAGATACTATGTTTATAATCCCACCACAAAGAAATTTTCAACACTTCCAAAATCAGTCGGAGGAAGTGGGATACATGGAATGACTTTAGCTTTTGATCCTGCCAAGTCTACTTATTACAAAGTTGTTTGCGTCCGAGGATATTGGAAATTGGAATTGGATGATCCAGAGTATCTATATCAGTTTGAGGTTTACTCGTCTAAGACAGGTTCTTGGAGAAAATGTGGGGAGCCTTTTGTAGCCCAAGAAGTGAATTTGGAAAATGGGGTATATTGGAACGGAGCCATCCATTAGATCAACTATACTCGAGATTGTTTTTATTTTAATCTAGAATATCAAATGCTTCAGTCGATTCCACTGCCGCCAATCCCACATGGATGGGATTGGGGAAGCTATTATTACTTTGGTGAATCTTGTGATCACTTGCATTATGTTGAGGTGTTTTGGCCGCAGATTCAGTTCAACGTGTACGAGATGAGAAGGGACTATTCTAAGTGGTTTGTGAAGTATCGGGTTGATCTTTCACCTGTTGCTGCAGTTTATCCTGAGATAACCGTGAATAATTTATTCATACAGAGTGTTATTGCTACACTTTTTATATATGTACAATGGTTCAAGGTGAGAAGGACGAGGATTCATTTTTGGTTTTGCAAATTCCAAGAAAAGTGATACGTTACAATCTAGTTTACGGGACTGTTGTAATACTAGTAAGAAACACGTGCCTCACACGTGATCCACATGATTTGACTTAAATAATTATATTATTTAATAATTTTATTAATTAATATTTAAATATTAAAAAGTGATTTAAAAAGTAAAAAAATATTAATTAAATTTAAATATTACAATATATTTTAATATATTTTCTTTACTTTATTTATAGATCGATATGAATTGTTGAATAATTATTTTCAAAAACTCAATCCAACAAAAAAATTAAAATTAGTTTAACAACAATATAAGTTCTATATTAGCTTACAATGACATGCATCAATGTTTTTATTTCATTTTTGTGGCTAGAAAAGTATTTTCTTCTTAACTAATCTTTGAATTCTTTTAGCATTGAATGCATTTCACAAGATAAGACAAGCAATTTAGCTTATAATTCATAAGCTAACAATTAATAAATTACAAGGTATCGAATTAATTAAAAAAAAAATTAATTAACTTTTATACAAAAAGTCCAGCATAATGCCATCATTTTATTTGTTATGTTATTCAATTAAAAAAGAAATAAAGGTTAATCAAATTCTTATACTTCTTGTACTTGCTTCTTTTATTCTCTCTCAGTTCTTTGATTAAAGAAATTTAAAAATAAAATTACAATATAATATATATGTAAAAAAACTTGTTCGATAAATATTAATCTAATATATAAGTTAATCCATTATTTTCATCGAGAGTCAGGTATTAAATAAAACTATGAAAAATGATAAGTCGAAATCTGAGTTTTGAAACTCTATTTAATTGCACACAGAATAACTTCACTTAATAAATAATAAAACCAAAGATAATTTTATGAAAGAAAAATAAGCTAACAAATTTTCATGTGTCGGTCTTTAATAATTAAATATAATACTAACTAATTTTTATGTTTGAAAATTATTGCAAACACTTGAGGTTTTAAAAGTTGTATAATAAACTAAAAACTAATTTGGTTTTTTAAAATTTCATAAAATTTTAGAAAGATACATTATGCTATTAGAGTTTGTATTTGCAATTGAATTTGGTTATTTTGGTCAATATTACAAAGTATAGTCAAGAAAATAGCAAACTATTCTTAGTATGCTAAAACTAATCTATATTTGTTTGAAGAGAATGTACATTTAAAATTGATCTCTTTTAATCTTGTTTGCAAAATCATATTGTTTATTATAAAATATAATTATCAATCCAATTTTAGTGTTTTTATTGCGAAAAAGGTATGTAGTACTTTAATCATTATTTGAAGTTTTTATTGAATTTTGTATCAAATAATAAATATAGTTGCCAAAAATTTAGATATCAAGTTGTAAAAACCCTTAACTATTCTCTTATGCCTCCTTATGTCCGGGAGAATTCATATTACGTAAAGACTAATCATGGTCACTTCACTCTAATTTATTTTTGTTTAGTTTAACATAGTAAATTTGATACATAAATAGTATTTTGAATATTATATTGGCACCTAAATTAACATGTAATTTAAGAAATATTGAACTTTGACATAGATATCAAATTATTTCATATTAAATATGTTTATTTCATATATTTATTTTCATACAATTTCACATACATGAAGTGACTTTCCATTTCCGATTCTAGTTTTAATTTTTTCATAATATTTCATTTTGTAAAAATAAGAATAATTTGTACCAAATTTTATAATAATTGTTTTTATTCTTGAATCTTTATAAGTCATAAATGTGTATTTTTATAATGAACTGATACTTTACCCAAAATGCCAAATTATACATATTACGAAAGTCATTTATTTTTTTTAAAAATTTCCAGCTATGACACACACATTTTTTTTTAACTATTTACTTTTATTCTTTCAACTTTTTATAGTATGTTTCATTTAGTTTAATCCTGATCTATATATATGAAATTAACCCTTAAAATTATTTTGGCCTGTCTCAACTCATTAATGTCAAATGTAACTATTTTTTTAAAATATATTTTATTCTTTTAATTTAATTACTTTGTTATGAATGTTATATTAGTATTTGAATTAACATACAATTTAAGTAATATATTAATTTCTCAACAAATGTTAACTTTGTATATATTAAATGATTTTTTTTTCGTTTGCGTATATTATATGATCTTTTAGACTTAATCCAATTTTAGCTTATGTTTCACTCTTTCACATCATTTCATTAAAGTTTAATAATTTTGGTACATGTTTTTATTATAAATATATATCATACTGATATTTTAAACTTATAACTTGTTAAGGGTGTAATTTTCAAACGACATTCATGTTTTATCATAAATGTCAATTTAATACATATGGATTTTTTTATTAAGTTTTCCTTATGGCTTTTTATATAAATATTTTATTTTATAGGAAATAAAATAATTAAAAGATTGAAATCATAACATATTCAAAAAAAATAGAAACTAAAACTTATAATGTAAGATATAAAAAATTAAATAAAATTCATATTAACACATATAGTTATAGTTAGAATTTAAAATGGGAAATGTTTTAGTTTCGATTTCATTACTTTTCTCTCCATTAATTAATCAATGGATAAAATACCAATACGCCATAAAAATGAAAAGAATCGGGGACATTTTAGTCCATCTTTTTTTAGCGAAACATTCGTGCTTTTATAATAGATAATAATAATAATAAATAAATAATAATAATAATAATAAAGATAATAATAGAAAAGTAGATTACATGAGTTTGAGGATAATAAGGTTAAGGGTTCAAACATGCCTCGTACTTAGTATTGTTTAATAATGCACTTGTTGGACTTTGAATGTGAGTTTTAATTGAAAGATTAGTATGGATGGTGTTCCTTCAAGTTATTCCTTGGAGTTGTCATTGTGTAAGTTGTTTTCTTCGAGACCATATAATTATTACCAAGTTATAGTCAGATTTAGAACTGTAAATTCCAAATAAGATAGGAGACAGACTAAAGGAGAGTATATCTCATTATTTCTAACGCAATATTTCGGCCCCTTCACGGATTTGGAAAAGAATTCAAGCCAAACTCAATTGACGATCCTTTTTCGGTCATCACTCCTGCAATTGAAAAGAAAATTCAATTCTATTTTTTTTTCTAAGAAACATCAATTGCAACAATAGTCTCTTTGGCCCATTCTTAAGATTGCAATTTTCGGACGTGCTAATTGAAAATTGTTTTGTCTTTTTGTGATATGAAATTTAAGTGTTGGTGGTTTAGATATAAGCCTTGTGCGATTCCCTTCCTATTCAGTTAGTTCAATTCTACGATCTCACGAGATGATTACATCGTCGGAAAATTATAGTTATGAACTTAGATTTATTATTTGGGTACCCATACATTGCCGTTGATAGGAATGATCAAATTGGAAGATCATGGTGTCTACAAGATTCAAGGATTAAAAATAAAAAGCGAAGAACATGAAACCGTCGAAAGAGGTAATTTTCGTATTCTTCCTTTAGTAAAAATAAATTTAATTTGCACGATCTTGTGTTCTTGTATCTAAAACTCAATTTTTGAAATCCATCGCTTCCACTTCTGTTCGATTAGATCGAAAAGTCGGATTTTATTTGATCCGGATTCGATCCGAGACCTGAATAATTCCCAACAGCCTCATAATTATATTCAGTGACGAGGCTACACTATAGGGCCAACCCTAATCTTCAGGCTAATCGGGCCACTAATAAATGGGCTAACATATTGCGAACCTAACTCTAACTCTAGCGGGATTCGGGCTAAACGGACCACTATTGGTTATAAATCAAAAAAATAAAAAATTATATATATAAATTTAAAATTTTAAACTCGAACATATATATAACATTTAAGTTTAACATGTTAAGTTAAAATAATTATTATAAAAAAATCTTGCATAGTTTATAATTATATTGCATTAACAGAATTATAAAATGTAATTTTAAAAATAAAACTATAATAATAAAAGATAGTTTTATATAATATATACCAATATAAAATGAAAAAAATAATACTTTTGTAAAAAATATTCATATGACTATAAGTCATAGTTTTAGGAATTATACATTTAAACCTATTAAAGATGAGGAGATGTGAGATTGAAAAAATATATTTAGTAATAGGTAATGTATAATAAATAGATTTATAATATTAGATTTATATTTATTTTTTTAAAAAAACACAATTGGCGGGCTAGCGGGCTGCCAGCCCTGTTAACCCTTCACTAGCCCTAACTAGCAGACTTGGCTAAACAGACCGGGCCAAAAAAGGTCTGGATTTAAACGGGCCAAAATAATTCAGCCCTAACCCTCTTTTTTCCTGGTTTAAACGGTCCGGGCTAACGGGTCGCGACCCGTTTAACATCTCTATACACTAGGGCCAATGGGCACTCTACCCAACTGAAATTTTGAAAAAAAACATAAGGATATTTTAGTAATTTTAGTTCATAATTTTTGAAAAATACCTAAAATAGGAATGTTTTTGCTATTTTCCCCTTCCCATTTGTGAAGCTTCATGATAAAGCGTTAATCTCTTGTAAACCAGATGAAATTTTCTATTCCAAAATCATGTTTTATCTCCCATTTCTACCGTACGGATGATTCCTGTTTTATATATTTTTGTGTGTGAATTTTGTGTGATTTCTATTTTCCGTGTGAGTGATTGTGCATATTTTTGTGTCTTTTCGTCCCATTTTATATTATCATATGTTACGTAGGGTATTTTTGTTTGTTTCGTAGGTTTTCGTAAGAAGAAACCTTGAAAACGGGCTAAAACGGTCAAAAACGGCACTACGGGCGAAAGACGGTCAAGGCGATCGAATATATGCGTGCGTGCGCAAAGGTGCACGGCACGCACTTGAGACAATAAAGGAAAATAGACGCACGCGCAACATCAAACCTTGACGTGAATGCTCGTGCGCAACGCGCACAAGGGAGCAATGGAGTGCGCACGCAGCACGCACGCAAGGCGTAAGGCCGCGCGCAAGGAACGCACTGCGCGGACATGCACCGGCCAGCACAGCAGAAATTTCCAGATTTTTTTATTCGTTTTTCCTTGTTCTATTTGGATTCTTCCACCTTGTATAGGGTTATAGGCTTATAAATAGCACTTGTGGGATCCATAATTTCGTGCACTCTCATTCATAGCACTTCTATACTTTAGTTTTTTGGTATTTTTCTCTTGCTTTCAACATTGGGATTGCTTGGGTTCTTCCCCTTGAAGTTATTTTTGCTTCTTAATCAAAGAGTAAGATTTCTTCATCTATTTTGTCTGATTTCAATTGTTGGGGTGATTATTATTATTGCATGATCATGTTTATGATTGTTTTTTTTTTCCTTTAATTGAGATTATGATCCCATCCCCAAGCATGAACTAATTTTCTTGTTCTAGGATTATGATGATTTAATTCAAACAAACAAGCATGAGTATTGATTAATTGACCTGCTTTCCTGAATAAATTATTTTACTTGTTGATTGATTGTTTGGCCAACTCTTGATTGTTTGAGGGAATAATTGAGATCGAGAGAATATATTATTTTTGGACTAAATTTATTCAGGGGGTTAGATATGAATCAGAGATGTATTATCAAACCCTAGGTTTAATGAAAATAGCAAATTATTGGGATAGCCACAATCTGTGAATACGTAAGTTATCAGATCTAGACCTAGTCTTTACATGTTTGCTATATTTGTTAACCGCATGATCAATTAATTGATATTCTGCTTGCAAGTTTCATGAGATGAATCCATAATCCTATACTTTCTTCCATATCTTTTTCTCCAAAGTTTAATCCTGCTTAGTCTTAATTTGTCTTTTTAATTGTTTTCTTTTAGTTAAAATAAGTCCAACAAATCTGGTTAGAGTGTTTAGGTTTTATTTTCTGTCAATTGTGATACATAATAATTATATGCCGGCTAAGTCTTCCTTGAGAGACGACTTGTGGTTAACTTGCTACCCTACAATTGATCTCGTTCTCTTGCGAGGATTGTTAGACTTTTATAGGTGTTTAGCGGTCGTACAATTCCCACGTTGATAATACTTTGCATATTAATTTTTAAAAATAAATCAAACATAAAATGTGGGTTTTTAATATGGTGATTGTTGTACACTTGACAATTATCCGTGTAGTGGAATAAGAGATGAAATACAATTTTGGAATGAAAGATCCCATCCACTTGTAAACACGAGGTTGCACACCCCTCGCGAACTTAACCCAACGCATTATGACACGAGCTGGTAAATTCCATACATTATTATTGAAAAAGAATAAATGGAAAGAATAATGGACAAGTTCCTTGAAAATTTTCCTTGGTAGTTTTGAATGAAAGCAGTGAATATTAAGTTCCGAAGGTTTAAAAGTTCACCTATATGACTATGTTAGTGATAATTAAAAACAAATAAAAAACAATAAGTTTAGAGTAATAAAAAAAAACAGAGGATTTTAAAAATTACAAAACCCCCTTGAGATTTGATTTTATTTTAAATTTAACGGGATAATTGTAATATTTCTATCATGGGGATTCTTAAATTGTTTTTTTGCTTACGAATGGGACAAATGTAAAGCGAAACCAACCTCATGTTTTATTTTTGAAATTTTGAAAAATCTCTCGCTTTTTCTATTTGGTAATCAAGCTGAATCTCAGGGTTTTTTTTGGGTAGTTATTCCTGATGTTTATTTCCAAATTTAACTATGCTAAGACCAACTCCAACCAAACTTCAAATACCACACTATAACACCAAATATGCAAAAAAGCATCTCCAATCCAACTCTAAAACACTACACCAAATTTGGTGTAATACAATATCCCCCATTTGCCCTCCAATTCTCTTATATTTCAAATTTAAATTCCAATTGTATCCTCATTTTATATAATATTAATTTATATAATATGGTTCTAATAATTAATTAATATTTTCTATAAATAATAATAATTAACTAACAATGATAATTTAAACTGAAGAGATGCTAATATTAATTGTAATATTTATTTTTTTAATATAATTAATTAATTTAATATTAGTTAAATATATATTTTGTGACGCCCCGAATTTTAGCGACGTGAGATACGACGTTGTATAGTGATTTATTTATTTGGTTAAGTAACACGAACCCATTATTAATGAAATGCGACCCGACTTTTACTTAATCTTCCAACGTCAATTACGTCTTTCTCATTTCCGAGCTTAACAATTTTATATTTTCTACTAATATTAATATTTGGCCTGTTAACTTCGAATTTAGAAATATTAGACCTTCGATAATTTAGGAGTACATTTTGACCCTTATCCAAATATTTCTTCTTATTCTATAATTCATCCCAACCAACTTCCAGTTTGTTTTTAAAATACACATTTCTTATTCACATCTTTAAATTTAAATTTCTAAATATTTAATTATGGATGTATATACATTTTATTTTTTTCCTCAATTTTATAAAGAAAAAGAAACGAAATATTTTTCTTTTTCCTCTAATTTTTGAAATTACCACTTTAAATGGGGAAAATAACTCAATTTTTCTTCTACCACTATTTTTATCATTTTACTAGTTAATTATTAGACAAAAAAATTGATAAATTCATTTCTATTTAATTTTATATCTTGCAAGACTACAATTTAAAAGTTTCTCTACAAATCCCACTATATCTTGGTCAAACAAACAAAATGATTACCCTAAAAACTAGCTTTTGGCCAATTGTCCCTAAGAAAGTAGTCTATCTATTATTTTATGGCCTAATTTTTCCCAATTATTATCCTAACTCATCATTTAACCAAAACAAAACAAAAACCTCCCAATTCCTATACATAAAATCGGTCCTTACAAGATTAAGGAAGAAAAATTCATCTCATCCTCTTACAACTCTCAATCTCTTCCAATACAATTTCACTCTAACACTTAAAACACAAGAACACAAAAGTCCTCTTCATTTTGCTCTCATAGAATCAAAAATTCCAACAATTAAGGTAAGAAATTCTTCTATTCCATTTTCATTTTATCTTCTTGAAACTTCCAACATCTACCTCCAATTCCTAACATGATGAATCCTTCTTGTGAGGTACTCTGATGGAGATATTGATAAAGATATGATATCGTGTTTATTATCATTTAGGATTTTAGAATATATTTTAGAATATCTTATATTATATTTTAGGAAGTGATTTATATGTTTAGGATTCTATTTAGTTTATCTTTTAAGTTTCCTAGTCAAGGTAGGAGTTTTATTGTGCTAGGATTTTAATCCTATAAATAGTTGCTATTTTATTGTTTTTAGGGAGGTGGAATATTATTAAGTTTGAGATTATTCTCTTTGCAATACATGTTCTTTTGAGAATTATATTGCTTTATTCAATACTTCCGGTATTCTTGCGAATCAACGGTAGTATTTGTGTTCTTTGTTGTTCTCGTTACTCTTCCGTCTGCATCAGTTGGTATCCAGAGACCGGCTACGATCCTTAATATGCCATCTCGACACCACTTCGATTTTGAAGCTATGAACAATGACACTGCTCAGATTCGTCAGCAGATCGACTTGCTGGCAAAACAAGTGCATATCGTACGCATCCAATATCAAGAAATCAAGAGATTTATTGAAAATTAATTTCTTGGTAGTTGTGAGTTTGCCTACGATATTGTGCCCCAGTTCACCCCATTGGAAACCTATTCCACGGGCATGGATGTTTATTTCTCAAGTGACATTGAAAATGATGGCTATAATGGGCCACCAATTTTTGATGAAGAAATTGACAACACTATCATGGAGGTCGGCTACGACGAGCCTCCAAAATTTGACGAGGAGATTGGTGGTTATAATGGGCCATCTATCTTTGATACGGAAGGTGACGATACAATTTCGATGGTTGCCTATGAAAAACCGCTGAAATTTGACGAGGACGTTTATGGTTATGACGGGCCACCAATTTTGGCCAATGACGATGAGAATTGCCAAACGAATGAGGTCATGCGACATGATCTTAACCCGGGAAAATTTCTGTCCAATACTAAAAAGGAAATATTATAATTTAAAGACATTGGTTTTGGACTACCAATTTTCTTCAAGTCTCTGGGAAGATTCATTGAGATCGTGGAAATCCCTTATTATATAGCTCTAGGTGTGCTGAAGAGAAGTTATGGACAAGTAATAGATTGTTTTGTTTTTGATCTAGCTCAAATAAGTTTTTATATTCGCCTTGTTTTTCCATCTCGTCCTCCTCGCCCCCTCCATGATTTGACAATTCTTCGATCTCCTTCCGATTCGAGGAGCGAATCGTTTCGACCGCGGAGAGAATGATGGAGATATTGATAAAGATATGATATCGTGTTTATTATCTTTTAGGATTTTAGAATATATTTTAGAATATCTTATATTATATTTTAGGAAGTGATTTATATGTTTAGGATTCTATTTAATTTATCTTTTAAGTTTCCTAGTCAAGGTAGGAGTTTTATTGTGCTAGGATTTTAATCCTATAAATAGTTGCTATTTTATTGTTTTTAGGGAGGTTGAATTTTGATATTAATAAAAACGAGGGTTTTCTCTCAAGTCTCTTTTACGGTATTCTTATAGAATCAACGTAATAGTTGCTTTTGTTCATTGTTCGTTTATCTGTGGTCTCCGCTGCATCATACTCCTAGAAGATTATTCTTGAAGAATTAAGAGTCTTAGACTTGACCACAAGCTTGAAGAGGAAATTCAAGACTACACATTTTTAAGGTGAGAAAATTATGGTTTTAGTATTTTTCTCTTGACAACATGAAGAATTAAATTTTGACTCAAGGATATACATTTTTGGAGCTTAGGGGCTGACCTACACCATCTCAAGTTGAGGTTAGAAGCTTGATGGAAAATTTCCATTTTTAGAGACTACTTGAAGACATTAAGGTAAGTAGTAACCATTTGGTCCTAGTATATATATTTTCTTTGGACTTGAAACTTTAATTTTAACACCAAAATATGGTTTGGATACCATTTAGGGACTGACCTTCAAGAGCTTAAGTCATAAAGTTGATACAAGGAAGAAGACTCCATTTTTAAACCAACCCGAGAAAGACTACTACGAGGTGGGTGAAAAATCTTTCAAAAATAGGCAAATAATTTTCATAAAATGCATGTAGTACATGAAAATATTTTAAATTACTATATATATTACATGTAATTTTTTTAAATGTATCAAGTTCAAGAAGTTTCACAAAAATGAGCATGATTTTGATTTCTTGCACAATAGGGACATATTTGCATATATATATATATATATATATATATATATATATATATATATCTTAATTTCTTGTTCAACTCTTGATTAATGTGTAAAGGAATGTGTTATAGGCTCAAAATCATGTTCTATACTTGATATATATTCTGGAAAAATATGACCTTGTGCTCGAATTTGAACAAATATGCCATTTATGTAATTTTGCAAAGTTGAGGACTAAACCGTAATTTTGAAAATTGTCCAAGGACCAATCTGAAAATTTCAAATTTTGGACTGTATTAATTATAAAATAATATTTTAATTTAATAATAATAGTTTAAAGGTTTTGATAGGAGAAAACCCATCCTTGAAATTTTAGAGACTCAAATGTGGAAACTTGAAAGTTTAAGGGGCAAAAAGGAATTTTTAAAAACTGTTCAGGGACCCTTCTGAAAATTTTGAAATTTTGACTTTCTCAAACATAATAACTTGTTAGTCCAAGTGACTACGATAATCTAGAGGGGGGAGTGAATAGATTATACCGAATTTTCGCAATTAGCCCTCTGAATGATCAATCAAAGACAAGAATCAAGGTGCGGAAATTAAACAAACTCGCCTCGATTTATAGAGGTTAACCCACCTACAGCCTAGTCCTCTACCACCCCAGTATCTCCGGGATGGATTTCAAAAAGAAAAAGGATTTTATTAATTACCACAATTAATACAACATCACCTAACAACACCTCTTTGGAGATTACCTCAATCTCTCTTTAAGATTACCACAATCTTCAACGGCACCTTGTGAAGATTACCACAATCTTCAACCTTGAAGAATACCAAATTTTTCAACACCTCAAATAGCACCAAACTCTTCAATAATAAGATTACCACAATCTTCTTGCACCTAACACCTAGATCACCCAAGTGTGTTCTTACCACAAGAACACTCAAAAGGATATCTTGTGTTGAATGATGAACCCAAAAATTCAAGATTACAACTCTATAATGAACAATACGATTTTGAGTGCAATTGTAATCAAGAATCAAACCTAGACCTCAAGATGTGAAAGTGAAATACTTAGGCTATAAATACAACAAGAGTGTTGAATATGAAAGCTTAGAAATGTGCAGATTTCTTGTTGTGTATTTGCTTGTGTTGTTCTGCCATTGTGTCTTCAAATCATCCTCTATTTATAGGAGAGTCTTCACAAACATAGGCTCCTCCTTGTTCACTTTTGTCTACAAAAAGAAGATCACAAGATGTAGAAATAATGTACAAAAATGAAAAGCAAATCTTGCTGATATGGAGTTCAAACGATACAATTTTTGCTGTCAAAAAATACACAGGGCGACCGGTTGCCCTATAGAAAATTTTGAACGTGGAAAGAATTAGTGCGATCTAGACACAGGTTGGAGGGGGGTCCAACCGGTCACAGGGGGTCCGACCGGTCGCCCTAGGGTCCGACTGGTCGGCCCTACCTTGGACCGGTCGCCTTCCCTCTTTTTTCATAGAATTGCTTTCTGTTTCATTTTTCGTGCTTTCAGATACGGGTCGACCATTTGCTCGACCGGTCGACCACCAAATTGAAGTGTTGTCCGATTTTTGTCAAAAATAAACTTCAAGAAATACTCCAAAAAATTAGTAAAAATATTTTAAATCAATTGGGAGTATTTGGACAACATTTATAAACATTGTTTTAGTGTAAAAACTCATTTAAACAAAATCATCAAAATCTTGATAAAAACATTTATCTAACAATCTCCCCCTTTTTGATGATTACAAACCAAAAAAATTTTAGGAGATCGATTTTAAAAACAAAACACATTTTCCGGTCTAAAACATCAATCCATAACAAACAACATTTGTCATAAGTACAAACACTAGGATATGAGCAAATATATTTCAAAAACATTTTTGCACAAGCTCCCCCTATCAATATGCACATCCAGAACAAGTATAAAAGCAACCAACTAAAAGCTAAAAGCTTAGCTTTTACAAAATACACTTGAATTTCATGAGCTTAGAAGCTCCCCCTTTCATAAAGACATCATTAGTCAAGCATAAAAGTCCATAATACATCAAATGGACTAAGTATCATTTATAGCTTTTGGCTTTTAAGATCCTTAGCTTATAGCTTTTCTTGCGAGCTTTTAAGAGCCTTAGCTTATAGCTTTTCTTGCGAGCTTATTTTCGCTTCTTTGAGCGTATGAGCGTTTTTCCTGGTTCCCCCCCTTTGGAATCATCAAAAAGAATGTTAGCACGATAAAAACATCATACAATCATATCAAAATGCGCAATTTAAGCGTTTTATCGAGCGTTTTGAACATTGAAGCTAAAATTCCAAATAAAAAGGGAAAAGTTGCTCATATGATTTGCAAAAGCTCATTTGATTGATAAAAATATGATCTCTATAAACTTATAAGACTATTCAAATCAAAAGAATCATATAGGTGATGAATTTTTCATAGAAACATTTTGTCGACCACTTGGTGTGCGTCGAATAAAACAAGAGATATATATCGCCTTTGTATTTCATTTAAGCCAAAAACATTCATCACCAATTTCAACATAACAACATTCATCCATCAACAATCATCATATATAACATACTAATACAATAATTTCATCAAAAAAGCAAGATGCAAGCACATTCTCAAGGGTTCAACTCAATTGAGATAAAAAAGAGAAATTCCTACCAATTGATCGGAGAAGTCGGATGATATGGATGAAATAGAAGTTATATAAACTCAAAAATATATATTTTATAAGAAGAAACTCATTTTGAGTGAATTTTGAGTGAAAAATGCGAAGGGGTTCGATTTTGGAAGTAAATAGCCAAAATGACGAAATGAAGGACAAAAATAATTTTAACCCTGAAATCACCTAGGGCGACTGGCCGACGGTGTTAGATAAATGTTTTTATCAAGATTTTGATGATTTTGTTTTAATAAGTTTTTATACCAAAACAATGTTTTTATATGTTGTCTAAATACTCCTAAATGATTTAAAATGTTTTTACTAATTTTTGGAGTATTTCTTAGAGTTTTTAATTTGATAAAAATTGGACAACACTTTTGATGGTTTTGTTTAAATTGGTTTTTATACCAAAACTATGTTTATAAATGTTGTCTAAATACTCCCAAATGATTTAAAATATTTTTACTAATTTTTTGGAGTATTTCTTGAAGTTTTTTTTTTGAAAAAAAAATCGGACAACATTTCAAAGGGGAGGTCGACCGGTCGCCCAAAGTGGTCGACCGGTACCTGAAGATTAGAAACTCGAAACAGAACTTACAGGTCTTGAAAAAAGAGGGAGGGGGATCGGTCAAGGGTGAGGTCGACCGGTCGCACCCCACCTCGACCGGTCGCACCCCCCTACAACCCTTACCTGAATCGCACTATTTTTTAAAAACGGTCGAAATCTTCAACAGGGCAACCGGTCGCCCTATGTTATTTTTTGACAGCAAAATTCCAACCGTTGCAATCTGTGACAACAAGATTTGCTTTTTAATTTTGTACAATATTTCTACATCTTGTGATCTTCTTTTTGTAGACAAAAGTGAAGATAGATGAGCCTATGTTGGGAGCCTATGTTGGTGAAGCTTCCCTATAAATAGAGGATGAATTGAAGACACAAGACACAACACATACAAGCAAAATACACAACAAGAAATCAGCAAATTGTTCAAGCTTTCATTTTTACATTCTTGTTGTAATAGCCTAAGTACTTTCACTTGTACATCTTTGAGGTCTAGGCTTTTTGATTCTTGATTACACTTGCACTCAATCTTTGTATTGGTTTCATAGAGTTGTAATCTTGAATTTTGTCCATCATTCAACACAAGACATCCTTGTGAGTATTCTTGTGGTAAGAATACACTTGGGTGATTTAGGTGATAGGTGTTTGAAGAGTGTGGTACTCTTCAAAGGTGGTGAAGGAAGATTGTGGTAATCTCCTTGAAGGTGTTGTAAGAGGATTGTGGTGATCCTCAAAGTGTTGTATTAATTGTGGTAATTAATAAAATCTTTTTCTTTTTGAAATCCATCCCGGAGATACTGGGGTGGTAGAGGATTAGGCCCTAAGTGGGTTGAACCTCTTTAAATCAACGAGTGTTGTTTAATTTCCGCATTTACATTCTTGTCATTTACTTGTTGATTCGAAAAAGAGGGTGATTTGCGAAAAATCGGTATAATCTATTCACCCCCCCTCTAGATTATCGTAGCCACTTGGACTAACAAGTGGTATCGAGCCAAACTCTTTTTGCTAAGCTCGTCCGAGTAAAGAGGAAAGATCCATGGCTACGAATGAAGCTTATCTCACCACCGGCGCCTCCACCAACAAGCCACCACTATTCGACGCCAACAACTACGCATTTTGGAAAGACCTCATGGAGTACTTTCTACAAGGATGCAGATTTGATATTTGGAATGTGGTCATTGAAGGAGTTGCTCAACCAACAACAAAATTGGAGGATGGTACCACTACTCCCAAGCCATTCAAGGAGTATGATGAAAATGACAAGAAGGTTTTCTCTCTAAATGGTAAGGCCTTAAATATTTTACATTGCTCTCTTACCGCCACCGAATATAATTGCATAAGAGGCATACGGTCGGCACATGAAGTTTGGGAAAAATTAGAAACTATTTATGAGGGCACAAAGAAAGTAAAGCAAGCAAGAAAAACAATGCTTGTGAAAGACTTTGAAAATTTCAATATGCATGATGGTGAAAGCATATCAAAAATGGTGGAAAGGCTTGACAACATTGTCAATCCTCTTGTGGCTCTTGGAAAGGTCATCTCAGAAGAAGACAAGGTGACCAAGGTATTAAACGCCTTCCCGGCTCATGGTCCGAAAAGGTGACGGCAATCACGGAAGCTCAAAATCTTGAGACACTCAAGTTTGATGAGCTCATTGGGAATCTCCTCATTTATGAAGTATATCTCAAGGAGAGGAAAAATTCTCAACCATCCACCTCTAAATCGGGTACGCAAAATATTATTAAAGGCTTAGCATCTTCTTCTAATAATGTTTATTATGCTAGTGATGAGGATGATGAAGAAACGCGACTCTTGTTAGAAAATTTGCAAAATTTGTAAACAAAAATAAAGCAAGAAAGCCAAGAGACAATTCTTGCTTCAATGCGGAAAATCCGGGCACTACATAGCCGATTGCCCAAAATTAGCGGAAGAGGAACAAAAGAAGAAAAAGCCTTTTCCGAAAAAGAAGGTGTTAAATGCGGACGTCAAAACTTGGGATGAATTACTTGAAACAACCGACGAGGAAGGAGAATCGAACATGGTCTTATGGCCATAGACGATGAAAATACCGAGGTACACTCTAATGCTTAATCTTAACCCTAGTTGATGAATTACAATGTGATTTTGATGAATTGCAAAATGAGTTTCAAAATTTGATTGTTAAATACAAGAATTTGAAAAAGGAGCATAAAGAGCTTAAACTAGAAAAGGATAAATTATTTACTTCTTATGACTCTCTTGATAAAGCTCATGCTATTACTCTTACTATGGTCCGTACTCTTGAAACCGAAAAACAAACGCTCACAAATGATATTGAAAATTTGAAAAAGGATGTGCATCGATTCAATTTAAGTACGGATAAAGTCACAAAAATTTTAGATGCACAAAGAGGTGAGCATTCTAAATTAGGACTTGTTATAAACCTTTTCAAAATGCTTTTAAGAAAAAGACCAAGGTCCAACCTTTGTACGTCTTTAGTAGTCCTCGTATTATTACTTGTTTTTACTTGTGGTAAGAATGGACTCTATGCTAGCAATTGTAAATTGAAGAATAATTTTAGCTATTATTGGAGACCTAAAGGTCTCAAGGCTAACCCCATGGACCCCAAAATTAAAGGGTACCTAAAAATAATTCCTTTGTAGGTTATAGGGGCTATAACAACAATGGAAGATTCAAAATGGCTCGTGGACAGCGGATGTTCACGCCATATGACCGAAAGAGAGAACTTTTACCAACATCAAGCTCCAAGAAGAGGGTATGGTCATGTTCGACAATGGCAACGGAAGAATTCTTGGAAATGGAGAAATTGGTAACTCTTCTTTCTCTCTTAGTAATGTTCTTTTAGTAGAAGGGCTTAAGTTCAATTTGATAAGTGTTAGCCAACTTTGTGACTCAAATTATAATGTTGTTTTTAATAAAGAAAAATGCCTTATTTCCAAAAATGATAAAATTATTTGTGAAGCAATTAGAAAAGGCAATCTTTACAAAATTTGTACAAGTGATTTGGTTAGTCAAAATGTTTCTTGTCTTGTCGCCAATAATGATTTAACCAGCTTATGGCATAGGCAACTTCGACATGTTGGATACAAAAATTTGCAAACTATTTACAAAAACCAACATGTAAAAGGACTACCCAAATTGAATTTTGAAAATCTTGGCTTATGTGACACTTGTCAAAAGAACAAATTAATTAAGAGTAGTTTTAAGCCCAAAAATGAAATTTCCACTACCAAACCCCTACAAATGCTTCATCTTGATTTGTATGGGGATATTGGTACGACAAGTCTAAGTGGAAAACATTACACTTTTGTTATAGTTGATGATTTTTCTAGATATACTTGGGCTCTATTTCTTACAAATAAAAGCGATGCCATTAATGAGTTTGTTAAGTTGTGTAGACTCATTGAAAATGAAAAGGAAGATACTATTAAGTCCATTCGAAGTGATCGAGGTGGAGAATTTGACGGCGAATTTAGAGTCTTTTGTGAAACCAAGGGATATAGTCATGATTTTTCGGCTCCAAGGACACCTCAACAAAATGGAGTAGCCGAAAGGAAGAATCGGACACTTCAAGAAATGAGTCGGTCCATGCTCAATGAATTTTCACTTCCAAAATATTTTTGGGCGGCCGTAAGTAATCGCTTGCTATGTCATTAATCGAGTTTATATTCGTCCTAAAATGAATAAAACTCCATATGAGCTTTGGAAAGGAAGAACTCCAAATATTAGTTATTTCAAAATATTTGGATGTAAATGTTTTATTTTGAATACTAAGGATCAATTAGACAAACTTGATCCTAAGGCCGATGAAGGAATATTTATGGGGTATTCAATCAAGAGCAAAGCATATCGAGTTTATAATAAGACTAGTGGAGTTGTTGAAGAATCTATCCATGTCAAATTCAATGAAGCTTGGGTGTTGAAAGGATACCCAATGATGAAAGTGATGAAGAGGATATCGTTGAAACCATTGTTCAAGATGAAACTCAAAATGATCAACCTTCAAGCTCAAGTGTTCCTCAAGAAGATAAAGGTGATACTTGAATCTTCCCGTAGCATTAAAATTTAAGGAGATCACCCAAAAGATCTTATTATTGGTGATCCCCTTGATAAAGTAATGACTCGAGGAAAATTTGCCGAGAAAGCTCTTATATCTCAAAAAGAGCCTAAAAATGCTAAGGAAGCCATTGAAGATGAGGATTGGTTTTTAGAAATGCAAGAGGAGTTGAATCAATTTGAAAGGAATGATGTATGGGAATTAGTACCTTGTCCTCCATCTCAAACCATTATTGGTACAAAATGGGTATTTCGAACAAGCTCGATGACCAAGGCAATATTGTTCAAAACAAAGCAAGGTTAGTAGCTCAAGGTTATTGTCAAGAAGAAGGTATTGATTATGATGAAACATTTGCACCGTAGCACGTTTAGAAGCTATTCATATTTTACTTGCCTATTCTTGTTTTAAAAATTTTAAGCTTTACCAAATGGATGTAAAATCCGCATTTTTAAATGGTATTATTCAAGAAGAAGTCTATGTAAAACAACCTCCGGGTTTGAAAATTTTTCTAGGCCTAATTATGTTTATAGACTTAAAAGGCCTTGTATGGTTTGAAACAAGCACCCGTGCATGGTATGATAGACTTAGCTCTTTTCTTTTGCAAAATGGTTTTACAAGAGGTAAAGTTGACACTACTCTCTTTGTTTTTGAAAAAGGGCAAGATTGCTTATTAGTGCAAATTTATGTTGATGATATTATTTTTGGGGCTACTAATGGATCCTTGTGCAAAAATTTTCTAAGTTAATGCAAGGTGAATTTGAAATGAGCATGATGGGGAGCTCAACTTCTTCCTTGGACTTCAAATTAAGCAATGCCAAGAAGGAATTTATATTTCTCAATCAAAATATACAAAGGAGCTTTTGAAGAAATTTGGCATTGAAGAAGGAAGAACCGTCTCTACCCCAATGGCAACAAATGTCAAGATTGACAAAGATGAAAAAGGCAAGTCGGTTGATGAATCCAAATATAGAGGTATGATTGGTAGTTTACTTTATTTAACCGCAAGTAGAATAGGACATTCTTCATGCCGTATGCCTATGTGCTCGTTTTCAAAGCAATCCCAAAGAATCTCATTTAAGTGCCGTTAAAAGGATTTTTCGATATTTGAAAGGCACTATTCAATATGGTTTATTTTATCCAAAGAATGAAAATTTTTCTCTTAAAGGTTATAGTGACTTCTGACTATGCGGAAATATTGATGATCGGAAAAGTACTTCCGGATCATGTCAAGTTTTAAGCGATTGCCTAGTATCTTGGTTTTCAAAGAAGCAAAATTGTGTTTCACTTTCAACGGCCGGCCGAATATATTTCCGACATTTTGTTGTACTCAACTTCTTTGGATGAAACAAACTTTAGCGGATTATAAATGTTCTTTTGAAAATGTTCCTATCTTTTGTGATAACATATCCGCTATAAATATTGCTCAAAACCCGTTCATCATAACCGTACTAAACATATTGAGATTCGACATCATTTTCTAAGGGATTGTGTCTCAAAACGAAAAATTGAGATATCTTTTGTACCATCTCAAGATCAATTAGCGGACATTTTTACTAAACCGCTAACTTCCGAGACTTTTGCATCAATACGAGCTCGGTTAGGCATAATGCATATCGAATGAGGTCTATGATTGCATTTTGCACGTTTTAAAACTTAGGGGTGAAAAATCGGATTTTTGGTTGAAAATTCGGATTTTGGAAAAACTATCAAGACAATGGCTGAAATGGTTGAGGCAACCGTCGCCCTCAACGCGACCGTCGCCCTCAACCTCGACCGTCGCCCTAAGCATAAAATCGGATTAAAACCGTTACTGTCTTGAGATTCTTCATTTTAACTTATTTTGGCCATTTTTCGTCCCCTTTGCCAAAATCACACAAATTTCACTTAAAATTTGTTTTCTTGCATATGTTTTTATATTTTGGACTTCATTAGGCTCGATTATTATCATCATTGCTCATCTTGACCGTATAAATGGTAAGAATTCTACTCCATTTGCTCAATTGGGTTGAACCCTTGAGATTTTGACTTATTTGCAAAATTCTTGATGCTAGTTTCATATGAATGTGATGAGCTTAATATTTATGATGTATTGAATGTTGTTTGAACTGAATTGGTGATGAAATTTTTTGGCTTAAATGAATTTCAAAGGCGTTATATACTTCTAGTTTTATTCGACGCACGCCAAGTGTTCGACAAAATGTTTCAATGAAAAATTCATCACCTACGTGATTCTCTCGATTTGAAAAGTCATATAAGTTTATAGAGATCATGTTTTATCAATCAAATGAGCTTTTGCAAGTCAATTGATCAACTTTTCCCTTTTATTTGGAATTTAAGCTTCAATTTTCAATAAGCTCGATAAATCGATAAATTTGCGCACTTTGATATGAATATATGATATTTTTATCGTACTAACATTCTTTTTGATGATTCCAAAGGGGGAGAAACAGGAAAAATGCTCATACGCTCAAAGAAGCGAAAATAAGCTTGCAAGAAAAGCTATAAGCTAGGGCTCTTGAAAGCCATAATCTGAACAATGCTTAGTCCATTTGATGTATTGTGGACTTTTATGCTTGACTAATGATGTTTTGTGACAGGGGGAGCTTATAAGCTCATGGAATTCAAGCTTAAGTTGTGAAAGCTAAGCTTTTAGCTTTTAGTTGTTGCTTGTATACTTGTTCTTTATATGCATGTTGATAGGGGGAGCTTGTGCAAAAATGATTTTGAAAAATCTTTGCTCCTATCCTTGTGTGCTTATACTTATGATGTATCTTGTTTGGAATTGATTGTTGTTTTAAGACCGGAAAATTTGTTTTGTTATAAAATCGACCTTCTAAAATTGTTTTGGTTTGTAATCATCAAAAAGGGGGAGTTTGTTAGATAAATATTTTTATCAAGATTTTGATGATTTTGTTTTAATAAGTTTTTATACCAAAACAATGTTTTTATATGTTGTCTAAATACTCCTAAATGATTTAAAATGTTTTTACTAATTTTTGGAGTATTTCTTAGAGTTTTTAATTTGATAAAAATTGGACAACACTTTTGATGGTTTTGTTTAAATTGGTTTTTACACCAAAACTATGTTTATAAATGTTGTCTAAATACTCCCACATGATTTAAAATGTTTTTACTAATTTTTGGAGTATTTCTTGAAGTTTTTTTTTTGAAAAAAATCGGACAACATTTCAAAGGGAGGTCGACCGGTGCCCAAAGTGGTCGACCGGTGCAAGATTAGAAACTCGAAAGCAGAACTTACAGTCTTGAAAAAGAGGGAGGGGACCGATCAGGTGAGGTCGACCAGGTCGCACCCTAGGGCGACCGGTCGCACCCCCCTCAACAACCCCTACCGGATCGCACTATTTTTTAAAACGGTCGAAATCTTCAACAGGGAACCGGTCGTCCTATGTTATTTTTTGACAAAAAATTCCAACCGTTGCAATAACTGTGATGCAAAGATTTGCTTTTCAATTTTGTACAATATTTCTACATCTTGTGATCTTCTTTTTGTAGACAAAAGTGAAGATAGATGAGCCTATGTTGGGAGCCTATGTTGGGAGCCTATGTTGGTGAAGCTTCCCTATAAATAGAGGATGAATTGAAGACACAAGACACAACACATACAAGCAAAATACACAACAAGAAATCTGCAAATTGTTCAAGCTTTCATTTTTACATTCTTGTTGTAATAGCCTAAGTACTTTCACTTGTACATCTTTGAGGTCTAGGCTTTTTGATTCTTGATTACATTTGCACTCAATCTTTGTATTGGTTTCATAGAGTTGTAATCTTGAATTTTGTCAATCATTCAACACAAGACATCCTTGTGAGTATTCTTGTGGTAAGAATACACTTGGGTGATTTAGGTGATAGGTGTTTGAAGAGTGTGGTACTCTTCAAAGGTGGTGAAGGAAGATTGTGGTAATCTCCTTGAAGGTGTTGTAAGAGGATTGTGGTGATCCTCAAGGTGTTGTATTAATTGTGGTAATTAATAAAATCTTTTTCTTTTTGAAATCCATCCCGGAGATACTGGGGTGGTAGAGGATTAGGCCCTAGGTGGGTTGAACCTCTTTAAATCAACGAGTGTTGTTTAATTTCCGCATTTACATTCTTGTCATTTACTTGTTGATTCGAAAAAAAGGGTGATTTGCGAAAAATCGGCATAATCTATTCACCCCCCTCTAGATTATCGTAGCCACTTGGACTAACAGACGGGTAGGGCGACTGGTGCCTGCAACTGGTCGACCGGTCAACCATGCCGTCGACCGGTGCCTAAACACCAGTTCTATTTCCTGTCCGAATTTTACACCAAAGTTCAGATTTTTCACCCTTAAGTTTTGAAGACATGCAAATTGCAAACATAGACCTCATTCAATATACATTATGCCTAAAAAAGCTCGAAATGTGATAAAAGACTCTGCAGTTAATGATTAAAAACAAATGTCCGCGAGTTATCTTTGAGACGGAATTAAACACATCTCAAATTTTTGTTTAAGAAGTACAATCCCTTAAAAAATATGGAATCTCAATATACTTTGTTTGGTTATGAATGACCATTTGTTGAGAAACTATTTTCATCGAACTTGTTATCTCGAAACATATTTAACGTTTTAAAATTTTGGATAAAACAAGCCATAAGAAGAAGTGTCTTTCAAATATTTGAAAATTTCTTTTAACGACACTTTAATGAGATTCGTTGGGATAGTTTTGAAGTCGAGCATATATGCATAAGGCATAAGAATTTCGAGTCTTAAAGAATAATGAAAGTTGATAAAAATATCTCGAATTAATTTGTCAACCAATATGCCTTTCACTTTATGACGTAGATGACCATGTATAAGTCTACAATCATTTGTTCCTTAAAACCAGAATATTTCCTGCAAAAACTTGACAAAATATCTTGCACAAGAGCATAATGATATCGAATAATATACACAATATTGAACAACATAGAAGTTGAACAAGTAGCACATACTATGCTATTTAAGGAATCAACAAAAGTTTGATAAAACAAGTGCTTATTGAAAATCCATATAAGGTCTCTTTTGAAATTTAAAAATACTAGAATATAAAATTGAGACCTCATTTTTAAGAACCATTTTTATAAATAATTTTATCAAACAATACAAAATTAAAGACATGAAAATGTGCAATAATTATAAAAGACAATGCATACTACAAGAAGAGGATAAAAGTTACCAATTTCTCCATTGCCAAGGGTTGTATCTCTCCCATTGTTGATTATACATTCTTCTTGAAAAATAATTTTGTTGATAATATCTCTTCATTCGATCATATGGCGCGATCGTTTGTTGTCTATATGACAATTTAAAACTCCTTTGATTTTTATTGCGGCGAGTACCTAACATAAAATTTTCTTGTGGTACACTCAAGTATTTGTGTCCTTTGGGATTAACATTGAGACTTTTAGGTCTCCAATAATAATTAGAACTATTTTTAACCCGACAAGTATTAGTCGTGTGACCAATTTTACCACAATAGAAACATGTAATAGTTCTAGAAGCATAATGACCAATAGGATAGGGACTTGGTTCTTTTTCTTAACATTATTTCAAATGATCACAATGTTGAACATCAAGAATTTTGGTCATTTTATCGGTACTCAAGTTAAACTTCAACATAAACTTTTTCATGCAATCAATATCCTTAACTAGAGTACTATTTTCTTCTTCAAGAATTCTAACCTTATCAAGTATAACATTATGAGCATTCATGGTGTTGAATTCCTTTTTCAAATTCTTATATTTATGGTGTTCAATTCCTTTTTCAAATATCCTTTTTATTATTCATGGTGTTGAATTCCTTTTTCAAATTCTTATATTTAAAAAGCAAGCTTTGGAATTCATTTTGAAGCTCATCAAAATCATTTTGCAATTCATCATAATCATCATGCAATTCATTACTAAAAGAAATAAACGGGTGAGAGCGTACCTCATTGTCTTCTTCGATTCCCATTAGACATTGCTCGGCTTCTTCATCGTTGGAAGTTGTAAGGAGCTCATCCCAAGTTGTTATAAAATCCGATTGAGAGGTGGATTCTTTTGAATTACTCCTTTCATTTGCATAATGTGCTTCATAGATGATAAGATTTCCAGTAAGCTCATCAAAATTTAGAGTTTCTAAATTTTGAGCTTCCATGATAGTCATCACCTTTTTCGGACCAAGATCCTGAAGAACATTTAAAACTTTGGTAAATGTGTCTTCTTCCAAAACGACTTTTCTGAGTGCCCACAAAGAATTTACAATATTGTCGAGCCTTTCAACCATATTTGAAATCCCTTCACCCTCAAGCATTATGAAATTTTCAAAATCTTTAACAAGCATTATTTTTCTACCTTGTTTAACTTTCTTGGTGCCTTCATAGATATTTTCTAATTTTCCCAACACATCATGAGTGGATCGTATACCTCTAATACGATTATATTCCGTAGCGGTAAGAGAACAATGAAGAATATTAAGAGCTTTACCGTTTACAGAGAATATTTTCTTGTCTTCATCATCATACTCCTTGAGGGCTTTGGGAATTTGAGTGCCGTCTTCCTTTTTCTTCATTGGGATGGATACTCCGTTTATAACCGTATCCCAAATATCAAACCCACAACCTTGTAAGAAGCATTCCATTCGATCCTTCTAAAATGCATAATTGTTGGAGTCAAAAAGAGGCAGTCTATTGAAGGATGCTCCTGTTGGTAGATTGCTCTCGTTCGTAGCCATGGATATTTCCTCTTTACTCGGAATGAGTTAGCCAAAGAGTTTGGCTTTGATACCACTTGTTAGTCCAAGTGGCTACGATAATCTAGAGGGGGGTGAATAGATTATGCCGATTTTTCGCAATTAGCCCTCTTTTTCGAATGATCAATCAAAGACAAGAATAAAGGTGCGGAAATTAAACAACACGCCTCGATTTATAGAGGTTCAACCCACATAGGGCCTAGTCCTCTACCACCCCAGTATCTCCAGGATGGATTTCAAAAAGAAAAAAGATTTTATTAATTACCACAATTAATACAAGATCACCTTACAACACCTCTTTGTAGATTACCTCAATCTCTCTTGAGGATTACCACAATCTTCAACGGCACCTTGTGAAGATTACCACAATCTTCAACCTTGAAGAATACCAAATTCTTCAACAACTCAAAGAGCACCAAACTCTTCAATAAGAAGATTACCACAATCTTCTTGCACCTAACACCTAGATCACCCAAGTGTGTTCTTACCACAAGAACACTCACAAAGATATCTTGTGTTGAATGATGAACCCAAAAATTCAAGATTACAACTCTATAATGAACAATACAATTTTGAGTGCAAGTGTAATAAAAAATCAAGCTTGGACCTCAAGATGTGAAAGTGAAATACTTAGGCTATAAATACAACAATAGTGTTGAATATGAAAGCTTAGAAATTTGCAGATTTCTTGTTGTGTATTTGCTTGTGTTGTTCTACCATTGTGTCTTCAAATCATCCTCTATTTATAGGAGAGTCTTCACAAACATAGGCTCCCCCTTCTTCACTTTTGTCTACAAAAAGAGGATCACAAGATATAGAAATAATGTACAAAAATGAAAAGCAAATATTGTTGATATGGAGTTCAAACGGTACAATTTTTGTCAAAAAAAAATACACGGCGGCGGTTTGCCTATAGAAAATTTTGAACGTTGGAAAGAATTAGTGCGATCCAGACACACAGTTGGAGGGGGTCCGACCGGTCCACACGGGGTCCGACCGGCCGCCTCTGGTCCGACCGGCCGCCTCCCTCGACCAATCGCCTCCTCTTTTCTTCATGAATTGCTTTCTGTTTCATTTTTCGTGCTTTCAGATATGGGTCGACCATTTTCTCGATCGGTCGACCTCCAAATTGAATTGTTGTCCGTTTTTTGTAAAAAATAAAGTTCAAAAATACTCCAAAAAATTAGTAAAAATATTTTAAATCAATTGAGAGTATTTGGACAACATTTATAAACGTTGTTTTGGTATAAAAATTCATTTAAACAAAATCATCAAAATCTTGATAAAAGCAATTATCTAACACAACCAATATTTTGAGAAATTTAAAAGGTTAAAGTTGTTTGGGTTGAGAAAACCGATTTGTTAAACTTTAAGTTTTAAAGTGTAAAAATTCTAATTTTAAATGACCAAAATGAAACTTAAGGAAAAAGAACATCTCGGACACCTGGAAATTTACATAACCTTGTTTTTATAACATTTTGAACTCATGGTTCAAGTTTCATAACAAACGAAAACTAAATAAACCCTTAAGGGCAAAAACCGAATTTTTGGACTAAAAATCGAATTTGTAAAAATTAAGGGACTTAAACCAACCCTATTTCAAAACTGCTTTTGTCCCAATATCCTACTGTTATAAATGATATTTTAAAATTGGAATCACATCATAAGCCCTCCCGGTTTGTGAGATCCAAAATTTTTAAGTTCGGGACCGAAAATGATGTTTTTGACAAAAGAAGTGACCAAACTGAAATTTTCCAAAAAATTGTCCCAAACCCTTTTAAAACCGAATCTTTGAACAATTTAAAGAATTTAGAAACTGACCTCACATTTTTCTGAGGTCGAGACTAGGACTTATTCAATTTTTGACTCGATAAGTACTTTTCCAAGAAATGGGACTATTTACAAAATTTTCCTTTTATCAAGGACCCCAAAATAAAATATTTTCTTCTCTACAGTCCTAAAACTGATTTAACTATGATTTAATTATGCTTCCATATTTTTCTTGAAAATCCCCGGACTATACGCACTACGCGTGGCGACTTCCTAGCCTATGGTCAAATTTAAACTTAACTTGTTGATATCTTGTACTACTTTTTATATGTATCGTTATGTTTTTTACTCGACTACCTAGTTGACATACCGTACTTGTAATTATTTCTTGCTTGAGTCAACTTGGTGTGTCGAGCTCACAGTCGGAATGGATACGTCGGGAATAGAATCGGGCAGCTCGACTGCTATTCCACTCTCCGGCCCCATCGTCCTAATCCCGCAACTGAGGGACAGAATTTGTCCAAGGGAAGCAGATCATAGTACTTGAGGTATAATCATGATTATGACAATCCGGGCCTAGCTAGCTCTATTGGGGATTTGTCTTTGCCTATGGAGCGATGAGGTGACAGGTCTTGGACCATCTTGCTTTGGGAGTTACAAGGAAGAACGAAGGAACCGCTTTCTGATCCACACGATTCTCGAGTTACTTGGACTGTTTGGTTGGCGTCACACTCCGTGCGCAACCACTACTTGCTTGGGTTGGCGTTACACTGTTGCAACCACTACTTGAATTACTTGCTTGGTTGGCGTTACACTGCACGCAACCACTACTTGAATTACTTGCTTGGGTTGGCGTTACACTCCGTACGCAACCACTACTTGAACTATTTGGAACACATTCATAGTGCTTGAATGATCATGAACTATTTTCATCAAACTATATAAATCTATATTATTTTGAATACCATGTTGCTTGTGAATCGCGTGTGACGCACGCATCATGAATTATGCATTCTTCATATAATCAAGTTTTCCCGCATCTATATAAGCCACACTTACACACGATCACCCATCAATTGAGAATTTTTGTCTCACACCCACCTTTTTCAACGGCCAGCTGATGATCCACCATATTATGAAGACGTCAACGAAGACGACCAAGCAACGAATTAATCCCTAGACTTAGTTCGTCGATCCTTAATTATTCATTTATGAACAATTGCTATGTTGGACAAATGGATTGTAATAGTATTTTTCGTTGCGACTATTGACTCTTTTTCCGAGGAATAATGAAGAACTATGCCTATTCGATAATTAATATCGCTCAAATACTTGGTGGATTATATTTTAGAACAGAGAACTGGCATAAGTTACTGTTGCGTAGCGGCTCCAAATTCTTGGTTGTTACGTATTTTTAGTTAATTACATTAATAGTAATAAGCTATAAGTAAATAAAATAATTATATAAATACATAAATTTGCTTACTATAAAATGAAAAAGAAAGAATAAAATATTCGTTTGGTGTGAGATTTTGTGTAATGGGTTGAAAATAGTTTTGACAAAATTATACTAAAACACCAAATTTGGTGTAGTTTTTATACCAAATTTGGTGTTATGGGTTGTAGATGGTCTAAGATACTTCTTTCCATACCATTCACACTCCTGTAGAGCAAATACTGTTCTTGCACAGTTGTAAGGACCTCTTAGTATTTTACAACCTTAAATAATGCTGTTGGAATTGTATATATGTAGCTCTAACAAATATGCGTGTAAGAGAATCGAATCTTTTTTTTCTTTCCAATTTGCTATTAGAATTCGTATGATAACATTTGAATCTGAAAAATTAGAATAAGAATCCAAATAATAATATTTATTTAGATTCCTATATTATATAAATACGAAGATGAATATAATTATTCGATGCAAGTATTTGAAAGAATATATTCGAATAATAATATATAGATATATATTTATAGCAAATATTGTAAAAAAGCGCTAGGCGCTCGCTAGGCGGTAAACTGGGGCCGCCTAGGCGGGGTTAGGCGGACCTAATCGGAAAAAAAATCGTAGGTGGACAAGGAGAGCCTACTACCTAGGTGGGGATTAATCGGGGCTAGGCGGTGATAATTACAACAGAGTAATATATAAATCACTCATATATAATCTTTATATATAAGCATATATTTATTTTTGTAAATCATTAATATATAATAAAAATGTTGGAAATAAATTTGATTTGATCAACATAACATTGAGTTTGAAGAATATTTTTCAATATAAAATTAAAAAAGAATCCGTTAAATATTATAGCCCAAGAAGCTCATTTTCTTGAAGTTCTTTATAAATGTATTCAGAAAATATCTAATATTTTGGAGAAGAAAAGTTGTAGAGAATTCTAGAGGAGTAGGTATTATTCTAGACTATTCTTGTGAATGAAATATAACCATTAAATTAAATTAATCATGGTCACGGTTAGAAAAATGTCTTAGTATAAAAAGAGCATTGATAGATCGAAAGGTGTGAGCATGTTTCTCATCTATATTTGAAAGTTACATCAACATATATATAAGGAAAAAGACTAGTAGATATACGAAATAACAAGCATGGAGCAACATAAAAGTCGGCATAAGGAGGGGAATATTTTAGGAAAGTAGCGTATGGAGTAAGCGGATATTATGGGAAAACAATAGCTATGTGGGATGACAAGAATATGAGCTTGTCTACCTAGATTAAGGTTTGCTAATAATAATGTTCGATGTCATTGTTTTGGTCCTTTATAATTTTAAACTACAATCATGAAGAAGACGACGATATCGCTTCTTATAAAATGAGGAAAGTGATTTGTAGGGAAGGCAACCAATTAATTTAATGCCTTCACTTATGTCCTTTTCATGTGAAGAGAAGGATATGGATTAAATAACATACTTACTTGGACGGAGTCAATGGGCGATCAAGAAGGCTCGTGGCCTAGGTGGCTAGGTTGGCGACCTCCATTGCACTCAGGAGGGGCACCTGCCTAAGGTCGGCTCAAGTGGTCGAGCCTATGTATAGTTTGCGATGAGTCGGGTCACAATTGGTACCTTGTTGTTATGTTGTATCGTCTTTTTGTTGATGTGAGAAAGCACCACAAGTAGAGCATTGCATATTTGGTCTCCACCATTAATTTTTCCCACATCGCGGAAGCAGTGCATTGAAACAGGAAAACCTTCTATACAAAAGACAAAGTTATGCGCTTTTGAAACCACACAACAAATGCTGCAGATGAGCATATAGCGAACTATTAAAGAATATCATGTGCTTGTTGCATTTAAGCGAGGCCTATTTTTGGAGAGCTTTCCATTTTTTGGGAAGTACCCTACAATTTAGTCTCAATAAATTTACTGAGACTTATCAAGTTACCAAATTAAAAGAATGAAATCCATTTGTACAATTACTTATAAAATTCTTTTGTAAAATGTCCACTAGAGAAATCACTACTTTGTATTTTCATATTTTCACTCATATGAATGGTTAAATGAATGGTTTATTTTACTCGAACAAAAATCTATCTGCTCTTTTTTGTTCTCTCGAGTCTTTGGTTTTCCTCCCTCTCAAAACATATTTCTTTCGGAAAGTTAGAAAATGCACATCTATTTTTCACTATCCAAAATTTAAACAAAGATAATGATCTTAGATATCAAAACCGAGGTAATCTTTGGCTTTTTAGATAGCTAAAATAGCAAATTAATTTTGGGTGAATTTCATAATGGTCCAAATTTAAGAAAATCTATCATTTTAAAGACCTAAAATTTCAACCTTCACAAAACAAGATCCATTTTTTTTTTTCTCAAATTGGGCTCTCCCTCAAATTTTGGGTTCTCACTTCAAGACCCAAAATTTCAGCCTTCTCAAATCAAGACCCAATTTTTTATTTTCCTCAAACATGACCCTCCCCTAAATTTTGGGTTCTCTTTCAAGTTTTAGAATTTAACAAAAAGAGAAATATTACTGTAATATATCACGTCAACCACAAAAATTATTTTTCTTCCTTTTTTGTTTTTTCGCTCATTCCTTTTTACCTGACCCATACTTATTATCAATTTTGTTTAACGTGTAGAAACCAAGATCTATAAATATAAATGTATGTAGCTAACAAGATAAAAAAACCGTAAAGTATTTATCGGTTACTAAAAAAAATAAGACTTCCAAATTATGATTGAATTTTATAATTTAAAACAAGTATCGAATAGAAAAAAAAAGGAATGAGCAAAAAAATAAAAAGAGAAAGAAAATTAATTTTTGTGGCCACTGTGATAGATTACATTAATATTTCTCTTTTTATTAAATTTTAAAACCTGAATTAAGAGCCCAAAATTTGGGGGAGGGCCTGATTTGAGAAAAAAATAAAAATTGGGTCTTGATTTGAGAAGGTTGAAATTTTGGATCTTGAAGTGAGAATCCAAAATTTGTGGGAGAGCCCAATTTAATAAAAACAAAATAAAAATTGCGTCTTAATTTAAGAAGGTTGAAATTGTGGGTCTTGAAATGATATATTTTCTCAAATTTGGATCCTATTATGAAATTCTCCCATTAATTTTTCTTTTTGGGGAACTAGTAAGGTGAACGTGCGTTGCACGTGAACCAATTAATTTTATTAATTTAATTCAAATTAAATCTATAAATTAAATTAAAATTAATTTTTATTATATTATTTGTATTTATAATAAATATCATTAATGTATTTTGATCTTAAAAGAAAGTTTGCAAAAGACTAAATTAAACTTATTTATTGGTGAAATATGGTTAAGACATTTTGAACTAAAAAATATAATACTTAAATGATATTATCGCTCAACAAAGTACAATAGATATTAAAAAACTGATGAGTAATCTATATATAAATTAAAAATATATATATTCAAGAACTCGTTTTAGATTAATGTATATCTTGTTTGATTTTTGAGTGTCTACTTTTTCTTCATACTTAGCTTTGAGATTTTTTTGTGAATTTTTTAAATGCATTTTTAACCCGGGCATGATTGGTTGACGTATGGATGTATTTCTCTTTTACTCCATTTCCTAATGTGTGTTATCTTTTAAATTGGTTTTACTACAAGATTCAGTTTTTCATTCATCACATGTGCCTCTTTTGTTAAGAACGATGAGAAAGTAAAATTCTATTTTATGTTTAGAAGTTTAGCTCCCGTAATATTTTGATTCACGTTCTCCTTTTTTTTTAATTTAAGTACGTATCTTGGGAGGGAAGGGATGATGGGAATCAAATCCCACACCCCTAGCTGAGATGAGAGTTATTACCACTCGACCATTATCCAATTTTTCTCATGTTCACCATGATTAAATTAATTATTTTTATAATAGAAATGAAGATAAAATAGACTAGTCAATTGTAATTGAAAACGATCAATAAATTGATTTAGTTTGAAAGAATAGTCACACTTATATATCAAATAAACGACATAACCACATCATAGAGAATCAGAATTAGTGAGTGTCTAACAATATTTATGCTCCATTCTATTATCATTAAGAGTATGCACGACATCATAAGTTTATTATTTCCAAATATTTTATTATTGAGCGTACTGATGTGACTAATTGTTATTCTAATTGATTTTATCAAAAATTATTTATGTAATATAGTAATGACAAATTTAATCACAGTAATAATTATTAATTAATACATTGAAATAAATAATCTGAACAACCTCATTTATGTCTTTTATGTTGTTTTCCTTTAAAAAATCCATTTATATTCTAAAAATCCATCAAATGGAGCATATCCAGAGTATAATCCATCATTCAGAGTTTTACAACAAAATTATAGAATATAGAATATAATAGTCCAGAAGTGTGTCAAATAACCGTAAAACATAGGTTAAGCTATAATATTTTTATAAGAATGGCATAACAAAAAAACATCCTCACTTTTTAGTAGTCGTGTTCTATTCATGTGACATTTCCAAGAAAAATATAGGTATCAATTTATTATGTTTTTTTTTGTAAAATCAGAAAAAAAAACATCATATATAAATTGATAGAGCCTATCTTTTTTACTTTCTTAAGCATAAAAAAATTTATTTTATCCATTTTATCTTTGTCGGTGAGCATCTTTCAATATATCATAAAATTTACTACACAATCCACAAAAGTATAATGCATGTATATGGATGCTTAAAATGTTAAAAATAAATATCTTCATAAATTTAAATCTTCGACCTAATATTAAATCAGCTTTACCAGATGATGAATTTGACGTTGAAGAATGTCAATATATACATTTTATCATTTGATTAAAAGATTAATTATTATCCATATAGAATTTTAAATATGAATGTTAAGAATTTTACTTTTGATTCTAAAGAAGGATACAACATGACTTTTTAAATCTTACTGAATATATTGTTCTTTTTTGTCTCTTGATATTCCATCACAACTTTGTTATTTATTAATTGTATGTATGCATATTGTTATTCATAGACAGAATTCTATTTAACACAATATAATATAATATAAAACAAAATAAGAAAAAAGGTTAAACGTAAAGAGGATTAAAAAATATTATGCCCGTTATTGTAAAATTTAGAAGAAAAACTGGAAAATGCTATTTAGATCTTTGTTAATTTAATATTTACGATAAAATCTAGTTGCAGTTGAAAAATACGCATAGAGAGGGACATGTTTTAAAATGCAAAACTATGAAAATAACGTCTGACCAAAATTTAAATTATTACTTTAATAATACATATAGATGTACACTACAAAATATTAGATCAAAATCATAATTATTTTTTTATATATAAAAATTAATGTATAGTGCTTATATCTTCAAAGAGACTCAAGATTTAAAGGTGACTAAAATCAATTACTTTTATTAATGAAATTAATATTTAAATTATAATGAATAATTTATTTTCAAAATCATGTCTATTCTGAAATAAGAAGGAATATATTACTTTGATCCATAAGTAAACTTTTTGATTAAAATTTTCTCTCAAATGTAATATTGTGGTCGCCTAAAATTCAAATATCAAGTATGTTTTATACTTATTGTGCATAACTTAATACAATATTTTTTAAGTAAAATATTAACATATCAACATGTAGGTTATAAAATATGTATTTAAGATATACTTCCTTAAATTTTCATGTATTGATTCTTGTTTCCATATTATATAACTTTTTTTTTGTTAAGTTAGATTATTTCACTACCTAAATAATATAATACATATATTTTTACCTAAACTTATAAAATTTATTAAGGGTGTAAGTATGTTTTAAGCAAAACTAAGTATTGTTATAAGTGTTGGTTTCCTGTCAAACGGTCTAACGGATCTAATTTCGTTAGACGGATCCTAACACCTTAACCCGGATCTCAAAAAAGAGAAAGTTAACGTGCAGTCACATCCTGGCGTGAAGCCTGTGAATCGACTGCAAATATAAAAATGGCAGGCTGCTAATGTGAATCCCACCAGAGTCTACAAACCATCCTTGATTGTACATACATATATATACATATACATGCATATCCCACAAATATTATTTTATGTTTTCTTAATTAAATATACATTTCATGTGATTATTTATTTATATATATATACACATATCGTGCATGTGATGAAGGTTACAAAATAGAGAGGGAAAACTAATATTTTCTAGGGGAACTACTAATATGTTTCACATGCACTACTAATACTTTTGATAGAAAAACTAATACTTGTTAGGAAATTTATTTGTTAGATTTTGATGATGCCATGTAAAACTTAAACTAGGAAGCTGACACCCTATTTTTCTTGTAATTATGTATTGTAATAGATAGGACTGGAAGAGCTGAGTTAAGCCAACTAAGTCAAGATTACAAGAAGTCAACTGCGGATCAGAATGAAGACTCTGCTGTGTGTCAGCTGAGTATGGCCTAGAAGGAAGTCAATGACTCGAATGAAGGAGAGTCAACTGAGGAACAACTGTGAGAAGTATCAGTCAAGTCAACCTAGAAGAGCCAAGTCTATTAGTTGAAATGATAGTTGAGTCAACTGAATGACCCGGATTCGATCCCATACGAGTGCGTGTGTCCCCTCCCCAAATTTCCTCTATTGTACTAAAAAAAAATTAAATAAAAATAAAAAAATACGAATAGTTTGAGAGCAAATTAAAAATTACCTCTTTAATTTATGTGTTAAATCTTGCACTAATTTCTAGATGTGTAATCTAGCGATGTGATTGTGAAGGGTAAAAGGGGTAGATCACATACCATCATTTATTCAACTTCGATTTGGTGGTAAAGGGCTGTCACGGGTTCATATACCTCCGGCGACCCTCGACAAACCGTGATTGAAAGACCGTTTTAGGACTAAACTCCAAATTTGCCATGATAAAGGAATGTATTTCAAAATAGGCCAATTTATAGGATAAAAATTCTCATTTTTCCAATTGAAATTATTTATGATTTATATGAGAGAATAAATTTTGAATTATGAATTCGGATCAAAATCTGAATGTGAGTTCTACATGTATTAGTTCATAGTTATGGAAATATAAAAACATGTAAAAAATTGACAAAATTAGTTATTTGACTAATATGACCCAAATCACAATAACTAAAAAGTATAAGGTTAAAAGTGTCAAACCCTAAAAATTATTGAACACTAAACTTGAAATTTTTTTAGGGGCAAAATTGTTACAAACTAATATTCCAACTTCAAAAGTTACGAGACTATTATTGCAACAACACTCCTAATAATAGAACACCTTTTTGCAATTTTTCTTAAAGTCTTTGGAATATCAATAACTTGTTATTTATAAGAAGCAAAGCTTAAATTTGTTGTATATATTTACATATACAATAAATGGTGTCCCACATTGGTCTTTGTGTTGTATTAATTGAGTCCCACATTGATTGCATCACTTTTTAGGGAGACACTCTCATTTATTGCTTTGTCCCACATTGATTGTGTATTGGAGTGTGGAGCTCAACTTGGTGTATAAAAGAGTGTAAGTTTGGTAAGTCCTACCAAGCTTTGGAGCTTCCTCCTTATTATGGAGGAAATACCAAGTAGCTTCTAGTTTTAAATTTTGTGTGTGTATATATATATATATATATATAACGAAAGGGTGTGTCTTCTGTCAAAGAACACAACCTTTCTAAGAGATGCAACTCTTGGAGGCAGTCTCTGGAAATCTTTAAATAGACTTCCAGATCTGCAGTAAGAGTTACGAAAATTAATAATCCTCTTTCCCTGAGCGTTCTTTCTTCTTCTTTCTAACCAGTTTAAGTATAAATTACAACTTCTGATTCTTGCTCCAGAAAATTCTGAGAAGTGTAATCTTAGAATTTCCGAGATTAAGGCTTTGTATCCTGGAGGTTAATTCCTTGAGACCTTTTACACCAAGAGGAGGAATTAATACCTTAAAGATAACATCTTTAAAGGTGTGCCTAGCCTACAGATTTCATTACCCAAATTATATATAACAATTTTAAGGTATTAATCCTGCAATGGAGTTTGTTCTGGTGAAAGCATAACTGCACGATGGAGACAAGCTGGAGTGTTTGAACGGGCTGAACTACTAGCGTTGGTGCTTGAAGATGGAGTATCTGCTGACTATTGCAAATGTGTTCTATGTGGTGTCCAAACCATGTCCAGCGGAGGTGACTGATCTAGATGCAACATCTACACAAAAGGCAAAGGATGCAGAGAAGGCTAAATAGTGGGGGTGACACTATTTCAAAGTCTCATATCTGATTTATGAACTTAAATTTACCATAACAAAAGTAGGTTGGATTTAAAATATCCTTAATAGACTTATAGCGTTGTGGTATGCGTTATGGACATTCTTGATGAGTCTACCTATACAAGTAGAGAAGTGAGAGGTCGCTTCTTACGGATTACTCGGTAAAATCCTAGAGTACTTGTGAAAACCAGGATTCAGCCCAAGGCCCATTACAAAGGTGCTGCCAAGAACAAAAGGAGCAAAGAATCAACATAGTGAGAATATGTCTACTTTGTGTTGCATATTCAACCATAAGTTAAATGCTCGTCCACTTCATGGCTATTCACTTTGTAAAAGAAGAAGTGTTTTTTATTTTTATTTTATATGTAAATAAGTGGGGGATTGTTGTATATATTTGCATATATAAGAAATGGTGTCCCACATTGGTCTTTGTGTTGTATTAATTGAGTCCCACATTGATTGCATCACTTTTCAGGGAGGCACTCTCATTTATTGCTTTGTCCCACATTGATTGTGTGTTGGAGTGTGGAGCTCAACTTGGTGTATAAAAGAGTGTAAGTTTGGTAAGTCCTACCAAGCTTTGTAGCTTCCTCCTTATTATGGAGGAAGTACCAAGTGGCTTCTAGTTTTAAATTTTGTGTGTATATATATATATATATATATATATAAGAAAGAAAAAAAGAAATAAATAAATAAATTAAAATAAGGAAAAGAGAGGAAAGGGGCGGACCGTAACCCGAGCCGACCCATCGGTCCGAGAGGGCTGGTCCGACTACCAGTTTAAGGTGTGTCTTCTGTCAAAGAACACAACCTTTCAAAGAGATGCAACTCTTGGAGCGATCTGAAATCTTTAAATAGACTTCCAGATCTGCAATAAGAGTTACGAAAATTAATAATCCTCTTTCCCGAATAGTTCTTTCTTCTTCTTTCTAACCAGTTTAAGTTTAAATTACAACTTCTGATTCTTGCTCCAGAAAATTCTGAGAAGTGTAATCTTAGAATTTTCGAGATTAAGGCTTTGTATCCTGGAGGTTAATTCCTTGAGACCTTTTACACCGAGAGGGAGGAATTAATACCTTAAAGATAACATCTTTAAAGGTGTGCCTAGCCTACATATTTCATTACCCAAATTATATATAACAATTTTAAGGTATTAATCCTGCAATGGAGTCTGTTCTGGTGAAAGCACAATCAAGACGATGGAGACAAACTAGAGCGTTTGAACGGGCTAAACTACTAGTATTGGTGCTTGAAGATGGAGTATCTGCACGACTATTGCAAAGGTGTTCTATGTGGTGTCCGAACCATGTCCAAATGGGAGGTGGTCGATCTGGATGCAACATCTACGCAAAAGGCAGAGGCTGCGGAGAAGGCTAAAAAGTGGAAGGATGATGACTTTGTTTGCCATTTCACTATTCTGCAGTCGCTGAACAACACTCTATTCAACGTCTTTCATGTCCACAAAACTGCTGCAGAAATATGGAATGCTATAAAAAGGAGGTATGTTAATGAGGATGTTGGTAATAAGTTTTTTTGGTTAATAAGTATATTGATTACAAGATGGTGGATACTAAACTTGTAATTGATCAAGTGAATGAGTTAACTGATATAGCAACAGAATGTGCTGATGCTGGTGAACCCATTTCTGAGACTTTCCAAGTTTCAACTATCATTGGTAAACTTCCACCTTCATAGAAAGATTACCAAAAGAAACTGAAACATAAGAAGAAATCCATTTCGTTGGATGAACTTCTGCAAGGCATCCAAATTGAGACTGAAAGTCTTAAGAGGGATGGTTCAGTTTCTTTGTTGAATGATGGTGTGAATCAAGTGGAAGAAAAGAACCTTCAAGGAAATTCCAAGGGAAACCAAGGAAAATCCAAGAAGAGGAAAAATTCTGGAAAGAATGATGATGGGAATTCCAAGAAGAAAAAGAAGAAGGGACCCTGCTATGTTTGTGGCATACCTTGCCATTTGGCTCGGGAATGTCTCCATCGCAATGGACCAAAGAAAACAAAGAAACAAATTTGGTAGAGGATGATTTTGTTGTTGTTCTCACCGAAATCTGTGTTGTCAATGACATGGATTTCAATTGGTGGGTTGATTCGGGAGAAACTTGTCATGTTACACCAAACAGAAGTCTGTTCAAAACTTGTGAGGAGTTAAACGAAGCAAAAACAATCTACATGGGCAACTCTTCGACAAGTGAAGTTTTGGGCAAAGGAACCGTGCTTCTTCCCCTCTCTTCTGGCAAAGCTTTAACTCTGAAAAATGTGTATCATATCCCCTCTATGAGGAAGAATCTTGTATCAGTCCACAAGTTGGACGAGAATGGCTTTAAAGTAGCTTTTAGGTCCCAAAAAGTGATTATTACTAAGAAAGGGTCCTTTGTAGGGAAATGCTACATTAAAAACAATATGTACTTATTGAGTGTTGACAATAAAATTACTAGTTCCTACTATTCTGTTGACTCTTTTAATTACTGAGTATGCTTCTAATGATATATGGCATTTGAGATTAGGACATATTGGTATGAATGCTATGGATCGTATGATAAACTGTGATTTTATCCCTAAGTGTTCAAGTACTTTATCTATGAAAACTTGTGAATGTTGTGCACAATCTAAGTTGACTAAAACGTCTTTTAAAAGTGTAGTTCGAACAACCGGTTTACTTGAACTTATTCATACTGATATATGTGATAATAAAGAGCATATTACTACAGGTGGAAACCGTTATTTTATCACATTTATTGATGACTTTTCGAAGTATATTTATGTTTATTTGTTAAGAACCAAAGATGAGGCATTTGATAAGTTTAAAATCTTCAAAGAAGAAATTGAAAATAAAACCAATTTAAGGATCAAGAGATTGAGATCAGATAGAGGTGGTGAATATCTATCTAATGAATTATTATCGTTTTGTTTATAAAATGGTATAGTAAGAGGATTTTTAGCACCAAATACTCCACCTCAAAATGGAGTAGCTGAAAGGAAAAATCGATCCTTATTGGAAATGGTTAGTGCTATACTAATACACTCGAAATTACCAAAGAGTTATTGGGGAGAGGCACTACTAAGTTCTTGTTACATAAGTAACAGAATTGTGAATAAGAACATATGAAAACTCCATATGAATTGTTGGTTGGGCATAAGCCTAGCATTAAACATTTGAAGGTATGGGGTTGTGTTGCATATGTTTGTGATGCAACTTTGAAGAGGCCAAAACTTGGTAGTAAAGTCATGAAATCTGTTTTTCATTGGTTATTCTTTAATGAGTAAAGCATATAGATTTCTTAGACTTTCGATAATAATGTGTTTGAAGCTATGCATGCTATTTTTTTTATGAAAATTTGATCATTAAGGATGTAGATAAGTCGATTTTAACAAAGACTTGTTAAACAATGTCGACTTACAAGATGTAGCTAAATCGATTTTAAATCGATGTTGGTACATCTAAGAATGATAAAAGTTTAGATCGATGAAAATGAACAAGTATGTTGAGTTGAGAAGGTGTAAGAGATATAGAATTGAAAAGAATTTTGGTCCTGATATGTTAACTTACATGTTAGAAGAGGGCCCTAAAACTTTTCAAGAAGCTATGTCTTTATCTGATTCAATGTTGTGGAAAATAGCCATGGATGATGAAATAAAATCCATTCTTGATAATCAAACATGGACTCTTGTTGATCCTCCTCCCAACACTAAACCTATTGGCAGTAAGTGGGTTTTGAAAAAGAAACTCAAACCTGATTATTGATAAGTACAAAGAAAGGTTAGTTGCCAAAGGTTATAGTCAAAAAGAAGAAATTGACTATTTTGAGACATTTTCACCTGTTACTAAATTTACTTCTATCAGAACGATGTTTGCCATTTCTTCTATGTTTAACTTAGAGGTTCATCAAATGGATGTTAAAACTGCTTTCTTAAATGGTGATCTTGAAGAAGAAATTTACATATACCAATCCGAAGGGTATATTGTTAAGGTGAAGAACATAAAGTGTGTAAATTAAATAAATCATTGTATGGTCTTAAACAAGCACCGAGGCAATGGTATAAGAAATTTAAGAAAGAAGTTAAGAAGTTCGGTTTTAAGAGTAGCAAAGTAGAAAGCTGTGTTTTTACTAAGGTTACTCCTGAATATAAACTGCTTCTAACTTTATATGTGGATGATATGTTGATTTTTGGTTATAATTTACAATGTGTTAATGAAACCAAAAATTATCTGAAGCAAGTATTTGACAAGGACTTAGTCCAAGATGTCATTTTGGGGTCAAAGTGATTAAAAGGGATAGGACATTTATATTAACACAGTCTCATTATATAGAGAAAGTGTTGAGAAAGTTCAATTACTTTGATTGCAAAGTAAGTAAAAGTCCTATTGATCCTCAAGTGAAATTAGTTCCTAACGAAGGACAAGCTGTAAATCAAGCAGAATATGCTAAAATAATTGGTAGCATTATGTATGTGGTGAATCATACAAGGCCTGACCTTGCGTGTTCGATTGGCATATTAAGTAGATTTACTAGTGATAGGTGTGAGTTTTGCATGTATTTTGAGGCATATTTCTGGCTATAATGATGGGTAAACATGCACATACTCGCGTTAAATGTTACATATTCACTCCTTGTGGAAAAGATATTACACTTTGCTTATTTTGTAGGAATTTCATGATATTTGAAGCAAATTGAATACGAATACGAGGATAGCAAAGTGGAAACACGGAGAATTGAGTGAGTATACGAAAAGTGAAGCCAAAAAGAGCGAAAATTGAGCGTCTAAGGAAAAGACAGGGGGCACACGGGTTGGGCGTGCCTCAGACACCACCCGTGCACCCCTGTATAAAGATAATTGGAGCTGCAGCATGGTGCACGGTAGCCCATGCATCGATGCATGACCCGTGCGTCCTACAGAGGATGAATGATTTCACCGGGGTGGCGCACGGGTAGGCCGTGCTCCGACGCACCACCCGTGCGCTCTACAGAGAATTGGAATATTTCAGCAGGGTGGCGCACGGGTAACCCGTGCTCGACGCACCACCCGTGCGTCTGCTACTGAATCCCATAATCTGCAGCATTATGCCCTAAACTTGATGGTGGGTATAAAAAGGCTTTTTGGGGGGCGCACACAAGGATATTCTGGCATTTTTGGGATCTACAACACAAGACAAGGGTCAACTCTTGAAAGGAGATATCAAGGAGACAATCGGGTTGCATCGGAGCTTGAAGAACGGAGATATATCAAGAGATTGTCGACGTTCCTAAGTTTTTCTTGCTTCTCTTTAGTTTCAATCTTTCATTTTCATTTGTAATGGCTTTGAACATTTTGTTTATAAGTTGTTTAATCATGTGTAGCTAAACTCTTGAGATTTCCGGGTTTTGGAAGTAGATTAATGAACTCTTGTTGGATGTTTTAATCTTAGTTGAAGTTATTATCTTGAAGCCTATTTGAGTATTTTGAGCTTATTCTGGTTTTATCACTTGATCAATGATTTAACTTGTTTGATATATTGATTCATAATTCGAGAGATGAGTTTCAATATTAGATCTTGAATACTCGACACAAATATTTGCATGAATCGAGAGGTTTGTAAATATTTGAGAGGATATTTGATCTTTTAAACTTTTGGGAGTTGAATGCTTCATGTTGAGTAGAGATGCTAGCATAAGTATTTCAATCTACATTTTATATGCATCTCGAGAGAGAGGATAAAATAGCTTTGTGACTGTCTTATAGGAATATTGATAATAACATGGCTTGATTAAATCGGATAACAAGAGGATTATTAATCGAAACCTTAACTCGGAAATCCATTTCATTATCTTGATACTTCTATCATTTGTATTATCTTAATCTTGTGTTTTAGTGATTTAAATTATCTTAATCTCAATACAACAATCATCAAATTTCGATCGTCTAAATAAAAATAAGACTATCTTGGATCAATACTTAGCATATTAATTTATTAGTCTCCGTGGATACGACCTTGCTTACCCTATTCTATAAACTACACCGTACACTTGCGGTGAAGCTAAAAATAAGGCGAACAAGTTTTTGGCGCCGTTGCCGGGGACTAATACAATTTTTGGTGCTAATATTGCGATAGATAGAATTAATTTTAATTTAGACAATTTTATTTTTTTCACATTTTGGATTCACTTTAATTCTTCATTATTTGACTTGTTTCTTTTAGTCCGGTCCAGGTAGTGCATGAACACGCACTCGAGGCAAGGGGACTTGGTACCGCTTATACCGGAAGTCGAGGCTTTCGTGAGAAGAATCAGTGCTACCACTAGACGGGCTGAACGACAACACAATCCGATAATGGGGGATTTGAATGAGTTACCAATACCGACAAACAATGGTGGAAATGAGTTACCGATACCGGTGCAACAGCAAGCCATTCGTGATTACTTTCGACCACAAACGAATCGTAATTACGGTGGTATTGCCCATATTCCTATCAATGCCAACAACTTCGAGCTCAAACCGGCACTGATCAATATGGTGCAACAGAATCAGTTTGGGGGGTTCGCAACTGAAGATCCTAACTCTCACCTTGCGCATTTTATCCAAATATGCAATACGATCAAAATGAACGGAGTCTCAGATGACTCCATAAGATTGCGCCTGTTCCCATTCTCTTTACGGGATAAGGCGAGAAATTGGTTTGGTACTTTGACGCAAAGGCAGTGTAAGCACATGGGACGAACTGAGCAAAAGTTCTTGTTTAAATTCTTTCCACCGAGCAAAACTTTGCGGCTCAAAAGCGAGATCACTCAATTCCGAACGATTCGACTCGGCAGCCTTTGTACGAGGCTTGGGAAAGGTTTCGGGATTTGTTACGTAGATGTCCACAACATGGGTTTCCCGAGAGGATCAACATTATGTTTCTTCTACAATGGTTTAATGGGACAGACGAGGGCCTTTGTGGATGCCGCAAAATGAGGAGCATTGTTGGCAAGGTTTCCACAAGATGCTTTGAACCTTCTTGAGGAAATGGCCATGAACAGTTACGTGGCCATCCTGAAAGATCTAATGTACAACGAGTAGCAAAATCTCGGATTCGACCCAATTAAAACATTGACGGCACAAGTAGCGGCTTTGACAACTCAATTGAGTGTATTTACGAAGGGGCGTACACGCATATGGGTAGTGAAGCTCTTCTATATCCGATGGAAGAGGTAAATTATGTGAATAACCGGAATTTCAACAATTTCCGGAATAATTCAAACCCAACGCACTACCATCCAGGGTTGAGAAATCATGAAAATTTTTCCTACGCAAATACAAAGAATGTGTTACAACCTCCGCCGGGATTTAATGCTTCAAGTGGAGGCGGAAATGGGGAAGGCAAATCGTCGTTGGAAGATGCACTCACCTCCTTCATAAATCAATCTAATGCTTTCATGAATGATACGAGGAGCCGCCTCGCTAAGCAAGACTCTCGGATGGATAAGATAGAACAACAAGTGACAAGCTCGATAAAGAATCTGGAGACTCAAATGGGTCAATTGGCTACAATTGTGGGTGGTCAACATCACAAAGGTCAATTTCCAAGTAATACGGAAATGAATCCTAAGGAACAATGCAAGGCAATTCGTTTACGAAGCGGTACGAAATATGAGGGGCCTAAAGAAAAAGCTGGGAATCTGAAACTTTCAGATGAAGCATCGAGGCCGGAAGCGGGAGAATCAGTGATGAAGGATGATATTGAAGAAAATAGGAAAGAAGAGAACAAAGAGGCGGAACAAACAGTGGAGAAGCTAAAATCATCATCTAACTCGAATATATCTAAGTTGCCTATATCTCTTCCCTTTCCTCAAAGATTTCAAAAGAAAAAGCTTGATGATCAATTTGCCAAATTCCTGATATATTTAAGAAATTGCACATTAACATTCCTTTTGCAGACGCACTAGAACAGATGCCGAACTATGCGAAATTTCTTAAGGATGTTATGTCAAAAAAGCGGAGGATGGTAAGCTTTGAAACAGTGAATTTGACGGAAGAATGTAGTGCGATTATCCAAAGAAAGCTACCACAAAAACTAAAAGATCCGGGGAGTTTCACTATCCCTTGTGCTATTGGTGGTAATTTCTTTAATAAAGTGTTATGTGATTTGGGGGCAAGTATTAACTTGATGCCTTTGTCCATTTTCAGGAAGCTTGGATTAGGCGACGTGAAACCAACTACGGTGACATTGCAACTTGCAGACCGATCACTTACGTATCCAAGGGAAATTATTGAAGACGTATTGGTAAAAGTTGATAAATTTATATTCCCCATGGATTTCTTGGTTCTGGATATGGAAGAAGATCGAGACGTTCCACTGATACTTGGACGTCCTTTCCTAGCCACGGGTAAAGCCTTAATAGATGTGCAAAAAGGGGAACTCACATTACGTGTTAATGATGAGCATGTTTTATTTTCTATATATAAGGCAATGAAATTTCATGATTCGGTGGAGAATTGTAATTTTTTGTATATAGTTAGTTCATGCATTGAGGATTATGTTGATCATACATTGTCTACAGATGATTTGGAATTTGGTCTAACCCACTCGTGCTCAATGTCGAGTGTTGTACTTGATTTTGATAACCAAGATTTGTACGACTATGTTTGTGCTTTAGATCATATGCATGAAATACCTAAGAGCGCAAGAGACGAGAACGCAAAGCTGGAAATAAGGGAGCCAAATTTGCAGAAACACACCACCCATGCGTCCACGCACGGGCAACCCGTGCGTGATGCTGAGGGACGAGTTGAGCTCTCTGAAGAGCACAAGGGCTATGCGCCGGCGCATGGGCTGCCCGTGCGTGACCCTGAATTAGCAACACCGACTCCGGAACTCAAGCAATTACCTGAACACCTCAAATATGCATTCCTTGGGGCAAATAATGCAAATCCGTAATCGTTCATCTCTTCTCACTCCTACTCAACTTGATAAATCATTAAGGGTTTTACGAAAACATAAGTCGGCACTAGGATGGTCTATAACTGATTTAAAAGGCATAAGTCCATCCATTGTGATGCATAAAATTCGGATGGAAGATGTTTATAAACCATCGATTGCAAAACCAAAGACGACTAAACCCTATCATGCAAGATATGGTTAGGAAGGAAGTGTTGAAATGGTTGGATGCCGGGATCATTTATGCGATATCGATAGTTCATGGGTGAGTCCGGTACAAGTGGTGCCGAAAAAAGGGGGGGTAACAGTGGTAAAAAATGAAAATGAAGAACTGATTGCTACTAGAATCGTTACAGGGTGGCGAATTTGCATTGATTATCGAAAATTAAATGATGCCACTCGAAAAGATCATTTTTCCTTCCCCCATGTCGATATGATGTTGGATCGCCTTGCAGGTTATGATTATTATTGCTTTTTAGATGGTTATTCCGGTACAATCAAATCATGATTGCGTAGGAAGACCAAGAGAAAAACAACATTTACATGTCCGTATGGCACATTTGCATTTCATCGCATGCCATTTGGTTTATGTAATGCACCTGCCACTTTCCAACGTTGTATGATGGCTATATTTCACGATCTTATTGAAAAAGTTATGGAGGTGTTTATGGACGATTTCTCTGTGTTTGGTGATTCTTTTGATAATTGTCTTCATAATATTTCCCTAGTTTTGCGGCGATGTGAAGAGACCAATCTAGTACTAAATTGGGAAAAGTGCCATTTTATGGTACGCGATGGCATTGTACTTGATCATCGAGTCTCTTCTGCAGGTTTGGAAGTAGATCGGGCAAAGATTGTAGCGATCGAGAAATTACCACCTCCTACAAATGAAAAAGCCATTCGGAGCTTCTTGGGCCATGCCGGATTTTACAGAAGGTTTATCCGTGACTTTTCTAAAATTTCTAAGCCCTTGAGCCAATTGCTAGAAAAAGATGATGCTTTCATTTTTTCCAATGAAAGTTTGCAGGCGTTCGAAACGTTGAAGACAACATTGGTGACCGCACCTATACTCGTCGCCCCAGATTGGAGTCAACCATTTGAGCTGATGTGTGATGCAAGCGACTTTGCGGTTAGAATGTTTCTCGGTCAAAAGAGGGAAAATTGTTCAGATCCATCTACTATGCAAGTCGAACGTTGGGCCGATGCTCAAATGAATTATACCACAACCGAAAAGAGATGTTGGCGATTGTTTTCGCATTCGATAAATTCGATCTTACTTGATCGGGACGAAATGATTGTGCATACCGACCATGCGGCTATCAAATACCTCTTTGACAAGAAGGATGTGAAACCGAGGTTAATTCGATGGATCTTATTATTGCAAGAGTTTGATGTGGAAATCAAGGACCGGAAAGGATGCGAACGTGGTAGCGGACCATTTGTCTGGATTACAAAATCAAGAGGAGCAAAAGGAAGTACGAGATTGATAAAAGAGGAGTTTCTGATGAACGATTACTCATGCTTGAGGCAAAGTTCCCGTGGTATGCGGACTTTGTCAACTACTTGGTCACGAGTTCTACCTCCTGGATCTATCACCGTATCAAAAGAAGAAATTCTTGCATGATGTAAAGTTCTACATGTGGGATGACCCCTACTCTTTAAGAGGTGCGCGGACAAAATCATAAGAAGATGCGACCTCAAGAAGACCGGGAGAGTCCTACAACAATGTCACTTTCACCCTCGCGGACATTTTGGCCCAACCCGCACTGCCGAAGGTATTGCGAGTGGGCTATATCTTGCCCACTCTATTTAATGATTGCTATTTGTTTGTGCAACAATGTGACAAAGTCAACGAATGGGCAACATTTCCGAAGACACGAGATGCCGATGACAAACATAATCGAAGTTGAATTGTTCGATGTTTGGGGAATTGACTTTATGGGCCCATTTCCATCATCTTCGGGCTATCAATATATTCTACTTGCAGTGGAGTATGTATCCCGTTGGGTAGAGGCGATTCCTTCCAAAACAAATGATGCTCAAATTGTGATGAAGTTCCTTAAGAAAAATATATTTACTCGATTTGGCACTCCAAGAGCTTTAATTAGCGATGGAGGGTCGCATTTTGTAAATAAATTGATGAGCAATTTGTTGGCAAAATATGGGGTGAAACATAAAGTTGCATTGGCATACCATCCACAAGCTAATGGGCAAGCCGAAATAGCCAACCGAGAGATCAAACAAATTCTTGAGAAGACGGTTAACATCAACCGAAAAGATTGGGCATTAAAATTGGATGATGCTCTATGGGCATACCTGACTGCATATAAGACACCGTTGGCACATCTCCATATCAACTCGTCTTTGGGAAGTCGTGCCTTTTGCCAAATATAATTGGAGCACAAAGCATTTTGGGCAAAAAAGCTAAATATGGATTTTCGTAGTTTGAGGAAAGGTTGCTCCATTTGAATCGGATGGAAGAGTTTCGGGATGAAGCTTACGAAAACTCCCGAATTTATAAGGAAAGAACCAAGAGGTGGCATGATAAGATGATCAAGAAAAGAGAGTTTTTACCGGAGAAACCTGGTGCTCTATACAATTCACGCCTTAAATTTTTCCCGGGAAAACTTAAGTCTAAGTGGTCGGGGCCATTCGTGATAAAGAAAGTATTGAATCCACCCAGGATTGTAGAATTGTTGACAAAAGAAGGCGAGACTTTCATGGTAAACGGCCAACGGATTAAACACTACTTCCACCGAGGAAATCAAGAGGAGGTGACATCCACCACCTTGCGCGACCGTAATTTAACAAAACAAAGGCCAAGCTAAAGACGTTAAATATAGCGCTTATTGGGAGGCAACCCAACGGTTTTTCGTGTGACTTTCATTTTTGTGTGTGTTTAGTTTCAATTTTGTGTGATTTGAGTGTTTTGATATGCGTGTTTCTATTAATGAGTGTGATTTGTGTGTTTTTGTTTCATTTTTGTGTGTTTTTATTCAAAAAAAAAAATCAATTCTTTGACAAAAGCACGGGTAGCCCGTGCGTTGCACACCACCCGTGCGCCCTACAGAGAGTTGGGGAATTCTACTGGGGTGGCGCACAGGTAACCCGTGCGCCTTACAGAAGGGGCTTAAATAAGACAGTTTTTAAACTGTTCTTCTTCTCCAAATCCCCCAAATCGCGCGCCCATTACTTCCTCCTTCATTGCCTTCAAAATTTCTTGTAATTTCTACCCAAATTCTCCCATTTAATCACTCCCCCATCACATTAGAACCACAATTTGCATTATATTCAAGTTTGCTTGAAGAAAATTGAAGATAAAGCACCTAGGGTTCAAGTTGTTCAATTTGAGTCGAAATTCGAAAATTTTGGTAAGAGCATCGTTTTTTTTTTGCGAATTTCTTGACAATTATGTAATGGGAATCATGATTGGTGCTAGCTTTGATATTTTTGCTATGTTTTGAATGAAAAACTCTTTGAAGCAATTTATCAAACACCTTGTGGGCTTGTGTAATTGAGGAGATTTTGGATGAAATATTGATGAATAAGGCATGGCCAATGTTTGTTTGAGATAATACTTGTCTAGAATGGTCATAATTTTTGCTTGCTTGGGGTAGTTGATCGATCAAAGTGAAGTAGGGAAGTGAATTTGCATCGCCTAATATGTTAGCTTTAATTCCCTACTTTGTTGTTGCCATTGATGATATTGGGATGCTAATGGAATGTATTTCGTACAAATCCTTCATGGCGAGCCGAAGAAATCCCGTGGTGGAAGGAGACGTGCACGCGGGCGGCACAACGAGACGTGGCACCGCCTGAGGTAGACCAAAACAGTCTGCGGCATATGGGGTTGACTTGACAAATGCCGATGATCTTGAGCGATTGAATCGCTTGGTTGGTCGCCAAATAGCTCCATCCCGCTATGCCGACGATGATTGTACCTAAACTTTGGGGATACATGAGGACGCGTTTGGCGTCTCTTCGCAAAGGTTGGATGGACAAATTTCATGAGCCGAAGGTGGCCGACCTTTAACGATACACATTGGAGTTTTTGAGTACCGTGAAGTACTCAAACAAGGCGACTTTTGAACCATATATGATACGCTTCCGGTTGGGGAACGTTAAGTAGACAACCTCGCCTATGACCCAATTGAACACCATTTTCGAGGTTCCAACGAACGCTCGTACCCCCCGATGCCCCATTATGATCAATATGACTTTTGGAGAATGCTTGTGGAAACACCACAAACGGGGCCTATGTTGTATGCCGCACGAACCGCAAAAGCCTCTTGGATCCGGAATCCGCTTTTCGGTACACACAACGCGGATCGCATCCTTCGTGTTCGCCGAGAAAATATTGGAGGATGACTACTAAGGAGCTATATCTACTCGTGTATGGTCACAAATACCCCTACAACACAAATTCACATTTCGCAGAGCAAATAGAATAGTTATCTAGGTGGGAAGGAGGTACGGTTTCTATAGGGGGCCTCATTACCCCTATTGCCCGGCATTTCAACGTCGATTTCCGAGGCTTGGAGCCTATTCCGGGCAGCACTCGGGTTAATTTGGCATCGTTGCACCACATGAAGTTCATAGCAAATGAAGACAACACATTGGTACTTCTACAGAAGAAAGGTGCTTCATTTCCGTTGCCTAACCCGCCATACACCACAGTCGATACATTGGAGGACACCACCAACTTCCTAATGAACTCTGACACACATAACCGAATTACAGAGGCTATAGATGTAAGGAAGAAGCGCAGAGTTGAAGGGTTCCAGGATGAAGAGGATATGGTGGCGGAGGAGGATGAGATACATGGACGAGCAATGGGGGTAGAACCTCATCACCCCCAAATTGGATATGATATACCGAGTCCTCACACGGGGGCGATTACCCCCGACGTTCTCAAAGCGGGGATCGTCCCGGCACTTCTCATAGTGGAGAGCCCCAACGCGGCAATGATTTTCAAGACATGTTATATGCGTTTGGGGAGGACTTGCGTCGGCAAGGAGAGGAGTTGAGGAAACAGGGGGAGGAATTAAGGCAACATCGAGCTGATTTTCTCGCGTTCAGTGAGCGCTATGATCGGCGTTCCGAGGAGACGTGGCAAGTGCTCCAACAGTTACAAATGTGGCATATTTCCCAAGGCCACTTCCCACCGCCGCCACCGCAGTGATTCAAGTATATCCCCACTTTTCGTTATTGAAATTCTATTTTTCCCCTTAGGACACTATAATTTCATTCAAGTTTGGGGGGAGAGATAGTATTTTAATATATGAAAAAGTGTGGATACAAATTTTAAAAAAAATATAATCATGCATTTCGTGTTTTCATATAGTTGCATTAGAGCATTCTAGGTTGCATTTGCATTAGAGCACGTTTATAGCTTTAGCACGTCTATTGCTTTCGTAGTGGTTAGAGAGTGAGTTGACCGGGCATGTTGCAACTTGTGGTTTATGTGTTGATTGATAATTCATATTGTTGGGATTGGATGTTGGTTATGAGTTGATTGAGCCTTGAATAGATGACATTGAGCATGTTGATATGGAAAACTCGGTTTGATGCTTTGAATTACATAATTGCAAGCCTGTGAGCTTTTGAGCCTTTACTGCTTGTATCTTGTGCAGTCTTGTTGTGATTTGAGTGTATCATTCATGTTGTTAAAATTCTAGAACTTGCTTGGGTATCTCTGTCAAGGCCACATGTTGTATGTGAATTGTGAATGTGATTAAAGGCCATCTTTGCTAGCCTTTCAAGCCTTTTACCTACCTAAAGATGTTGAAATTCCTAGTTAGCCAAGTTGAGCCTATAGCCTATTTCGTTGATAATCACAAAATTTAACCCTTGATCTTAATATATCCATCACCTTAAACTCGAATGTATAACGTTGAGTAAAGGAATGAATAAGGATGAATGGGTGGGAATTGAAAAGTAGGATAAATGGGCATACTTGGTTAAATGGAACAAAAAGAGGAAGAAAAGGAGTTGAATAAAAAAAGTGTTGAAAATGCACAAATGAAAAAAATTGAAAAGTTGATAAACTTGGGGGGCGAAGGATTGTGATGTGAGGCGATTCTCAAAAGAAAGAAAGGAAATGGAGATAAATAAAGTTGATAAAAATTAGGGATGATTGGAGTAGCATATGGGATTGTAATGAAAATGATTGATATGATCATCGGTCTATATACTCGAGTTTGAGTCACTTTATCCAAAATTTCCTACCCAAACCAAAGAGCCTTCATTACAACCAAATGAGAAAGTCCTTTTTTGATTCACAAATTGCATACACTCTAGTGGCGGAGATATGAGACGAATTGCAAGCCTATAGTAATTTTGCAACATCGAATTGATTTGAGCGTAAACACGTCCTATATACTCGTGAGATGAGAGTATACACTTAACTTTGAGAGTTGGAATTCAGAGCATTTCAACTTGTTTTACTTGAGGCGTGTTCTTTGATCAGATATTTGAGGCTTGATTGGTTTGTTGCTTGACATTCATGATGAACAATATGAATTTATTTTGGATCCGTTGTGTGCGCTTTTATTCTTATCTCCCTGTTGTGCTTTATCGTGTTTTCAAAAAATTGTTGATCGGGACGGTCAACGGTGTAAGTTTGGGGGATTTTGATAGGTGTGAGTTTTGCATGTATTTTGAGACGTATTTCTAGCTATAATGATGGGTAAACATGCACATACTCGCGTTAAATGTTACATATTCACTCCTTGTGGAAAAGATATTACACTTTGCTTATTTTGTAGGAATTTCATGATATTTGAAGCAAATTGAATACGAATACGAGGATAGCAAAGTGGAAACACGGAGAATTGAGTGAGTATACGAAAAGTGAAGCCAAAAAGAGCGAAAGTTGAGCGTCCTAAGGAAAAGACAGGGGCACACGGGTTGGGCGTGCCTCGACACCACCCGTGCACCCCGTATAAAGATAATTGAGTCTGTGATGGCGCACGGGTAGCCCATGCATCGACGCATGACCCGTGCGTCCTACAAAGGATGAATGATTTCACCGGGGTGGCGCACGGGTAGGCCGTGCTCCGACGCACCACCCGTGCACTCTACAGAGACTTGGATTATTTCAGCAGGGTGGCGCACGGGTAACCCGTGCGTCTGCGCTGGAATCCCATAATCTGCAGCATTATGCCCTAAACTTGATGGTGGGTATAAAAAGGCTTTTTGGGGGGCGCACACAAGGATATTTTGGGATCTACAACACAAGACAAGGGTCAACTCTTGGAAGGAGATATCAAGGAGACAATCGGGTTGCATCGGAGCTTGAAGAACGGAGATATATCGAGAGATTGTCGACGTTCCTAAGTTTTTCTTGCTTCTCTTTAGTTTCAATCTTTCATTTTCATTTGTAATGGCTTTGAACATTTTGTTTATAAGTTGTTTAATCATGTGTAGCTAAACTCTTGAGATTTCCGGGTTTTTGAAGTAGATTAATGAACTCTTGTTGGATGTTTTAATCTTAGTTGAAGTTATTATCTTGAAGCCTATTTGAGTATTTTGATCTTATTCTTGTTTTATCACTTGATCAATGATTTAACTTGTTTGATATATTGATTCATAATTCGAGAGATGAGTTTCAATATTAGATCTTGAATACTCGACACAAATATTTGCATGAATCGAGAGGTTTGTAAATATTTGTGAGGATATTTGATCTTTTAAACTTTTGGGAGTTGAATGCTTCATGTTGAGTAGAGATGCTAGCATAAGTATTTCAATCTACGTTTTATATGCATCTCGAGAGAGAGGATAAAATAGCTTTGTGATCGTCTTATAGGAATATTGATAATAACGTGGCTTGATTAAATCGGATAACAAGAGGATTATTAATCGAAACCTTAACTCGGAAATCCATTTCATTATCTTGATACTTCTATCATTTGTATTATCTTAATCTTGTGTTTTAGTGATTTAAATTGTCTTAATCTCAATACAACAATCATCAAATTTCGATCGTCTAAATAAAAATAAGACTATCTTGGATCAATACTTAGCATATTAATTTATTAGTCTCCGTGGATACGATCTTGCTTACCTTATTCTATAAACTACACCGTACACTTGCAGTGAAGTTAAAAATAAGGCGAACAACTAGCAATCCTAGTGAAGAACATTGGACAGAACTGAAGAGAGTTATGAGATATTTGAAGTTCACAATAAATTATGGTTTGCACTATAACTGTAGTTCATCTACACTTGAATGTAATAGTGATGCAAATTGGGCAGCTGACAAAATTGACTCTAAGTCAACTAGTGGTTGGTTGTTCACTATTGGTGGTGCCATAGTTGCTTGGGCTTCAAAAGGGCAAACTTGTGTTGCATTATCCTCTATGGAATCTGAATATATATCGATGTAAACCGCTAGCAAGGACATTGTATGGTTCAGAAGATTCCTTAGAACGATTCCCTTTTTAGATCCTAAAAATGGTCCTACTACCTTGTATTGTGATAATTAAGTTGCGATTTACAATACAAAGAATGAGAGAATTTCAAGCCATAGCAAACATATTGCTATGAGGCATAATCATATCAGAAGTATAGTTAAGAAAGGGAAGATTGTGCTTGAGTATCTTCCAACAAATCAAATGTTAGCTGATCCACTAACAAAACCTTTATCTGGTGAAAAGGTTACAAAGATCATGAGAGATATGGGGTTGTTACCGATTAAACAGTGTCTTGATTGAGACCAACTCTATCTTAAGGTACAAGTCACATCATTTGTCACCTTATGTATGAGAGTTAAAAAGGCAATTCAATATTAGACATTGGTGAAATGGAAACTGGGATACATTTCAAGTGCATAACTTAAAATAGTGGGGGTGACACTATTTTCAAAGTCTCATATCTGATCTATGAACATAAATTTACCATAACAAGAGTAGGTTGGATTTAAAAATCCTTAATAACCCTATAGCGTTGTGGAATGCGTTATGGACATTCTTGATGAGTCTACCTAAACAAGTAGAGAAGTGAGAGGTCTCTTCTTACGAATTACTCGGTAAAATCCTAGAGTACTTGTGAAAACCAGGATTCAGCGTAAGGCCCATTACAAAGGTGCTGCCAAGAACAAAAGGAGTAAAAAATCAACATAGTGAGAATATGTCTACTTTGTGTTGCATATTCATGGCTATTCACTATGTAAATAAGTTGTGTTTTTTATTTTTATTTTATATGTAAATAAGTGGGGGATTGTTGTATATATTTGCATATATAATAAATGGTGTCCCACATTGGTCTTTGTGTTGTATTAATTGAGTCCCACATTGATTGCATCACTTTTCAGGGAGGCACTCTCATTTATTGCTTTGTCCCACATTGATTGTGTATTGGAGTGTGGAGCTCAACTTGGTGTATAAAAGAGTGTAAGTTTGGTATGTCCTACCAAGCTTTGTAGCTTCCTCCTTATTATGGAGGAAGTACCAAGTGGCTTCTAGTTTTAAATTTTGTGTGTATATATATAATATATATATATATATATAAGAAAAAAAAAGAAATAAATAAATAAATTAAAATAAGGAGAAGAGAGGAAAGGGGCGGACCGGAGCCCGGGCCGACCCATCGGTCCGAGAGGGCGGGTCCGACTACCAGTTTAAGGTGTGTCTTCTGTCAAAGAACACATCCTTTCAAAGAGATGCAACTCTTGGAGGCAGTCTCTGGAAATCTTTAAATAGACTTCCAGATCTGCAGTAAGAGTTACGAAAATTAATAATCCTCTTTCCCTGAGAGTTCTTTTCTTCTTCTTTCTAACCAGTTTAAGTTTAAATTACAACTTCTGATTCTTGCTCCAGAAAATTCTGAGAAGTGTAATCTTAGAATTTTCGAGATTAAGGTTTTGTATCCTGGAGGTTAATTCCTTGAGACCTTTTACGCCGAGAGATGGAATTAATACCTTAAAGATAACATCTTTAAAGGTGTGCTTAGCCTACAAATTTCATTACCCAAATTATATATAACAAAATTATATATACGGAACCAAATTTTTCAAAAGGGGACCCATGAGCCTGATAAAGGAAACTGGTTTCTTGTTAAAGATTAATTTATATTTGGTATATATCTTTTAAAATTTTATCGGTGATTTATTAATTAGTATGCTTTAATTAGGTGCTTACCATCTTAATTCACCAACTTTTATTATTGGATGTTTTTGGGGATAATTTCAATTTTATTATACACTATTCGCACTTTTAGTACCCCATGCACATTCAGGTCATGTCAGTTTTGGTACCTAATATTTATCTTTTATCACATTTACTACATTTCATCAAACATCCGTCAATTTGGTACTCTAGGATTTACTTTTTCTATGTGCCTGTTCAATTATGGAATGAGATAAACTCTACATATATGGTCGTTTAAAATACACATTAAGCAAAGCGATTAAAGAGCAAAATACATGAGCTACCAAAATTGACATTAGTTCGACGAAATGTGGCGAAAGTAATTAAAGAATACAAAAATTCATAGCGTGAAATAAAAGGTACTAAAAGTGAAAATGGGCATAGTTTTGGTACTAAAACTAAAATTATCTCAGTATGATATATTAAAATTCAACCCAAAATATCCATATATATATATATATATATATATATATATATATATATAGGGATGGAATCTCGTGTGGCGATCTCTTTACGTGTGACAAAGATGGATTGATCCCATCCATCTACACCTTTTATTCAATGGTCCAGATTGCTATTAAAAATAATTTATTATCAATTAATTAATAGGTGGAAATAACATAATAATACGTAACTAGCAAAATGCCATAAATCACGCTCCTATAATCAAGGAATTGATTAATATCACGTTTCCATAACTAAAATTGTGCACCATTTTAATAGCTGAACTGTACACCATTTAATAACTGGATGTACACAATTTTATATCTAACAGTGCATCATTGTATAACTAATTGTACATCATCTAAAGGAACTATAACAACATTTTGTATCTAACAGTGCATCATTGTATAACTAATTATATATCATCTAAAAACCCTATAAAGACAAAACGGTGTAACTACCTTCTTATAAATGACGTCCTACAATCATGAATATGATAAAGATCACATTTCCATAATTGAAGTATGCACCATTTTAATAGTCGAAATGTGCACCATTTAATAACTGAATATGCACCATTTTAGGGTAAATTGCAATTTTAGTCCTGTAACTTTGGGGTAGTTGCAATTTTAGTCCTTAATCTTTAAAAGTTGCAATTTTGATCCTGGACAATTTTGCCCTTGTGGCTAAATAGCAATTTTGGTCCTTTATCTTTCTAAAATTAGCAATTTTATAGGAATGGCAATGGAGCATGTCGGGGCAGGTTGGCTAGGACTCAGATCCACCCCACGCCTAGAACGGGCGGGACGGGTTGACCCGCCACAGGTCTCGGGGTGGGGCGGGCCTACCCATTAAATTAAATTAAAAAATGAAAAAATATATATTTATAAAATATTATTTACAAAATTTATTATTATTAATTTATAAATATTAAATATAATATAAGAATACATAAAATTATATTATAATATATATATTATATATGCAACATATATATTAAAATATATTTTAAAACTAAAAATTCTAGCAAATAAGGGGGCGGGTATCATGAGCTAAGTGATACTCAGACAATATGCTTCTTGTTTTCCACATTATCTCAAGGTTTCCCTATCGGCTCCTGCGAGTTCTTTTTCAAATATGTTGTCCTGTCCTGGTGTTCTTGTGCATAATCGTCAAAATTTGACGATATCTTCTGTAGGGTATACATCTTGGACACTCGTCCAGATCCATTTTCTCGTAAAAAATTCTCCTCACCAATTGTTAATTATATAAAATAATAAATATAACTTAAAGTTCTTAATAAAAATGAGCTCTGATACCATTTTAGACAAATCACTTAGTCAAATAAGCCAATTATGTGCATAAGGGCATTCTTGGTATTTTGAAAATATGAAATAACCCCAGGGGACCAATTTTGCAACAACTTGAAAATTATAGGACCGAAATTGCTTAGGTATAAAACATATAGGACCAATTTTGCAAAAATGGTGTATAATCAGTTATTAAATGGTGTACATTTCAGCTATTAAAATGATGCACAATTCAGTTATGGAAACGTGATATTAATCAATCCATTGATTATAGGGGCATGATTTATGTCATTTTGCTAGTTACTATTATGCCCTTTCCACCTATTAATTAATTGATAAATCAGTTATTTCTAATAGCAATCTGTACTATTGAATAAAAGGTGTGGATGAATTGGATTAATCCACACTGCCATACGGTAAGCCCTCTACCACATTTGATCCTAACCGTACTTATTTCCTTTTTAGATGTATTGTTCTTATTTTATTGTTATTAGTATTAGTTATTTTCAAGATTATTTTTATAATAGCTATTTCAAAAGCTAAATGGCCCACATAGAATCCTAGGCACTTTCAAACACTTATGTAATACACTTAATTTGGATTAGTAAATAATTTATAAGTTGTTCTTTATAGCAATCAGTCGCCTCTAAACTAAAGCTTAAAACATGGAACCAAACATTTAAAAGCAGAGGTAATTATATTTATCTGATAAAGAACGAATTATGAAAATATTTTGTTTAGATTTGGTAGGTTTCATTTACAATTTTATCCGAAAGTTGTTAATTACTTTACCAATTTTTTGGGTCCTTCCAACTAAAAATGTTGTATACTTTAGTTTTTTCACTTAAGATCGATTAGACTAACTATATTTTCTCTACAGTCTCTCTCAATATTGATAGTGCAAGCATGAAACCGAAGACGGAAATCTCCAAAACCACCAGCGATTCGTCAGAAATGGACAAATCATCGGCGGAAAATGTTGCTTCAATTGATGATATGTTAACAGAGATTTATGTACGCCTCCCCTTGAACTCACTCATTCGCTTCAAATTAGCCTCCATGTGAAGCCCCGATTTTTCCGAGCTATTAATTGATCCTTATTGTTGTTTATACTTTTGATCGACTATTTTACCGCGTCATTTTGACGGGTAATTTTTAATAATACATATATTTTGTACTTTATTTCATTTTATTTCATTTTATTTAATTACTTGTGATCATGATCTTTATTAATTTTATTCCTCATTTATGATCACTTGATTGATCATTATTACTATTTTTGTATTTATTAGTCACCTTAGAATTTTAAGAGACTATTTATTTTAGAGACTTTTACCTTATAGAATTAAGATTTTGATTTAGATTAAGTGATCATGAGACTTACAAGTGATCAAGGAAATCACTAATTATTTTGGAGATTGATATATTTCATCTATTATCATCAAATTTGGGACAAAAAAATAATATATGGAATTACCAAATTGCCCTTAGTGTGGAGACGGCCAACATGGATATTTTTGGAGTAAAAATATCATCCAACTCTTGTACACCTACACCTTATATTAGTCATCTTGTGTATAATTATACCATTAATTCAAAAATTATACACATCATCTCTTATATTATTTCTTTAATATTATTTTTGCCAACATGTTGGAAGTCTTCCAACATCCCATTCAAACCAAGTCTTGCCCATACCTTTGACCTTCAAATTATCTCCCATGCATGAGGCAAAATGCAAGACACAAATTTGAACAAAAATTCCTCTCTCCCTCTCTCACTTGGACGGCCAAATGGCCATTTTTGTGTCAAAAATTCATCTCATTTTTCATCTAACACATTTACTCTCAAGCAAAATCCTCCTCATTCTCTCTAAAAACTCCCAACTTCTCTCTACTCTTCTTCTTACTTTCTTCTTCTATACTTAGAAAATTTTCAAGATTCTTCCTCCCTATTCTTCAAAAAAACCGAACCAAACTATACTACAAGGTAAGAAATTTTATCTTCAATCCATTTTTGATATCACATAGTTCATCTCTTCCACCTTCTTAACTTAAGTTTGAATTTGGTTTGGAGGTACATTTAAAAGACACTGAAGATTAGAGCTTGACAACATTTTTGAAGAAGGACTTCAAACTTGAGAACAACTAGTAGAGCAATTTGGACTACAAGGTAAGAATTGAGTACTAGACCCCTTCTTTCCTACTCTTTCTATTTTTTTCAAATTTTAACACCCCTTTTTCATTTTTGAGAAATAGGGGCTGACCTTAGGTGAATTTGGAGTTGAGCCAAAATTTCCAAATTTTAAGCTTCAACTAGTCTCCAAACACCTACTACACAAGGTAAAGTGTAGTCCTTCTCATTTCCTCATTTCCTTCTTTTTCTCCTTAATTTTTCTCTCATTTTTCTAACTTTAAATTTTGATATTTTTTTGAATTAGGGGCTGACCTAAGAAGCCTCATCCAAAAATTTTGAAATTATCCTTTTATTTCACAATTTCCAATTTTAAGGTGGGTGGAAAAATATTTTCCAACTATTAGGTGTTTTTATTAAAATGCATGTAGAAAATTTGATCATGAGCCTTGAGATATATATAATCTATGTATTGCATGTCAATTTTATGTATCAAGTCATGAAAATTCTCAAGAGTTGCTCAAAATTACTATTTATTGAATTTTAGGTACATGCATGTGCAATTTAATGTTTTAATTGATGAATTCTTGTATATATTAGACATGCATGTGTATGATCTTTAAAATCTATGTTTTGGATGCCTTATAACCTGGAAAAGTCGAGCATAATTGATTAAATTTCAATTTTGGACTTAAAAATGTAAAAAATGGAAAGTTGGTGGACTAAATTGCAAGAAAATAAAAGTTAAAGGACCCCTCTGCAAATTTCGAAATTTGGGACTGTACTCAGGTTCAAAAATGACTTTTGGACATTTTAATAAAGTTTTAAGAGTTTTAAGATAAATAAAATCAACCTTTAAAAGCCCAAGGACTAGATTGTAAAATTTTGAAAGTTTAAGGGATACTTTGCAATTTTTAAAATTGCACCAGACCTAAACTTTAAAATTTGAAATTTTTACTCTTAAAGTACTGGGATTTACATATTTTAAAAGTATTCCAAAAATCCAAGTGTTTAGGGCTTGGAAAGTAATTTTACAAAAATTGAGGGACTAATGTGTAAAATACTAAACTTGAGGACCCAAATGAAATTTCCAGGACTTATGCAGCCCATGCACCTGGAAATACTAAATTAACTATAACATAATTATATTTTGGACCCAAGGTTCAAATTTCATAACAATTGGACCCCTAAAAGCCTTAAAGGCAATTATTTCAAAATGGGACAAAAATGATATTTTCAAAAGTTAAAGGACCTACACATATTTCTTTTAAAACCTGCTTTTGTCCCAATATCCTACTAACCTTAGTGACATTTTCCAACTGGAATCACATTAAAAGACCTTCCGATTTGTGAGTTCCGATTATTTTAAACTTAAGGTCCGAAATGACAATTTTTACAAATTTGGGTCCAATGTGAGAATTTTATAAAAACTCGACCTCAAAACTTTAAAAACCTGAATTTCTGGACAATTTGAAGAATTTAGGAACTGACCTCATAATTTTTCAAGGTCGGGATATTTATTTATTTAATTTTTAACCCCAAATGTATTGGTTTTTACAAAACGGGGCTAAATTGCAATTCTTCTTTTATAAAGGACCTAACTCAAATTATTTCCTCTTTTACTAAAATAGCTCTGTACCCTCTGACTTGGAGATTAAATTTAAGTATTTTACTTTCCCAAAAAAAAATCCTTGACTTATCGGATCAATTTGACTGGTTATTACCCGATCGCGGAGCGACTTCCTCGCCTTGCGATTTGAATCTATAACGGGACTTATGTTCCACCTAATCTTTCAAGATATCGAAGGTTGCTTATCCTTCCGATAATCATCTTCATCCAAAAACTCCACCAGTGCCATAATTGCCACCCGTGTTTTTCAAAAATTTTCCTGAACTGCTTCCCTGAATCAATAATACTCGACTTGCCTGGTTGATCGCTGTACTTGTAATTACCTTCCCCGCTCGAGTCAACTTGGTGTGTCGAGCTCACAGTCGGAATGGATACGTCGGGGATGGAACCGGGTAGCTCGACTGCTATTCCACTCTTCCGGCCCCATCGTCCTAATCCCGCAACTGAGGGACGGAGTTTGTCCAAGGGAAGCGGGTCGTAGTACTTGAGGTATAATCATGATTATGACAGATCCGAGCCTTGCAAGCTCCACTGTGGATTTTGTCTTTGCCTATGGAGTGATAAGGTGCCGGTCTTGGACCATCCTGCCTTGGGAGTTACGAGGAAGAACGAAGGAATCACTGTCTGATCCACACGATTCCGGAGTTATCGGACCCGTTTGGTTGGCGCTACAAATCCATACGCAACCGCTACCTGTTTTGCATTGGTTGGCGTTACATATCCGTACGCAACCATTAATTGCCTTGCATGGGATTGGCGTTATATTTCCGCACGCAATCCTACCTGTCTTGACTGAATCACATAGTGCCTGTGTGACCATGAACTGTTTTCTCAAACTATATATGTATATTAATTAAACATATTTATCACGACGCTTGTGGACTGTGTGTGAATTCATGCATCATGCTCACGCGTTTTCATATAACTGTTTTCTCACATTAACTATATTGCGCCACACTTGCACACGATCACCCCATCCACTGATATATCTGTCTCATCCCCACCTATTTTCTAACCTTAGATGAGGATTTCATTGAAGATGCGGAACCGGCCCTGGATTGAGACCTTGTACTCCGCTTGTTGGATTTACTACTTCTTCTTGTTGTTGATTGGACTCTTATCTTGTGTTTGTTGTTGGACTCTTGTATTTCTTTCTATTCCGGTTTGTAACTGAAGGGCGTAGGACCCTTTGACTTTAAGTTGTTATATTTGGTTAATCTTCGGGTATGTAATTTGGATGATGGATTGTGGACTGTAAGTTGTATTCGTACTTGTTATTTATTTCCGCTGCTATTTAGACTCTGTTTCATTGGGTTCTCGTTGATATTTGTCTAGACTGTTTGGTTATTGTATTTAAGTTGTGGATCGTCGTCGCGTTTCGTTTGGGGCGTGACAGTTAGAGTGGTATCAGAGCTCGGCTAGTAAGGTGGAAACTTACACCGAGCTGACCCAAGATAGGACCCTCGGCCTCCGTGTTTTGGGTAGTACCGCGACTTGACTCATTAAGTGTGAAATCGATTTCAAATTGGCATAGAATCGTCTTATTGATGTTTGAACTAAGTTAGAAAGCATATTTTGAGGTTCCATAGTCATACTTGTCTTGACTTAGTTGATTCTTGACTGACTTTCTTTATTCATTCTTTCCTTATTCTCTTCTTATCTTTCCTCTACCTTTGACTGATACGCCTTAGTTTTGTTGTTACTTTCCCTACGATATAACTTGCTTTACGCGGATAGTTATTGTATCATTTACTCGTGAATCGCAACTAACACTTCAAGATACAGAATGGCCGAACATCGAGGACGTGGGAGACCTCGCCGCGTTCCACGAGGGGATGACGACGTACCCAAGGACCGGGTACCCTCTCCTGAATTACCACCGCCTCCTCAACCTGTTGCAGGAGACAATTTGACCGCACAAGCCTTACAGCAAATACTGGTTTTTATGAGGCAACAGGCAGAGCCTCAACCCCGTACTCCCGAACCCGCCAGAGAGGCAAACGATCGCACGTTAGAGCGATTTCTGCGATTCGACCCACCAGCCTTCTTGGGAGAGCCGGACGATTTGAAAGCAGAAGAATGGGTAGAGAAGTTGGAGAATATCTTCAATGCTCTTCAATACTCGACGAATGCAGAGAGTCACACTTGCCGTATTTAAATGCTGAAATCGGGCCGCTAGAGACCGTGGAGGGCGCTTGAAAGGAGATGGGAACAGGGCCGGGTAGCAAGAACATGGGTAAATTTCTTGGCCGAGTTCAATGAATGCAGACATTCCACAAAGTCGTGAAAGAGGCGCCGGGATGAATTCCACAGATTGAGGCGGGGAACATGATCAGTAGCTCAAGACGAGTCCGAATTTCACCGATTATCCAAGTATGCTCTAGGGACAATTAGTACCAAGAGGATAAGCTTTACAAGTTCACTCGAGGATTGAAACTGAACTTGAAACAACTATTGATCGTTGAATTGACAACCTACTCACCATGGTAAAGGCACTCTCCGCATTGAGTCGGGATCGAACCGTATTGGGCGATGATTCAACAGAGTAGGCCATCAAACAGTCTCAAGAGAACAGATTGTGGGACAACCATCTAAACAACTGCTAAGTTTCGAAGGGACCAGTTAATAGGACATATAAGGGAAAGAGACCAGTACAAGGAAAGCCGGGTCAAGTGTGTGCACATTGCCAAAAACCGGGACATACTGCCAATGACTGTTGGCGTAAACAAGGAAGGTGTTTGCGCAGTGGTAGTAACCAAAGACTACCGCAAGATTGCCCGAAGTACGATAACCGAACCAAACAGACGCAGACCGCAGGCCGGGAAATGGCCAGGGTAATCGGGCAAGGATGCTCCGCTCGAGCATTTGCACTAGCCGGACAGGAGGCTCGGGGCAACAGACGTGGTGTAGGTACGCTTCTAGTATCTAACCACTACGCTAAAATATTGTTCGACCCTGGATCAACGCATTCATTTATTGCACCGCATTTTGTACACAAACTGCATGCATCTATGGAACATATGCCTATATGTTTAGAAGTGTCAAATCCTATGGGTGCAAGTCGGATAAAGATATTATCTATAATGCATGCGGTTAAGATTGCCGAGATAAACTTTCTCCGCCGATTTGATCTTATTACCTATATCCGAATACGACGTGATATTGGGGATGAACCTGTTATCTGCACACCATGCACAAATGGACTGCCATAACAAGTCCATTAAGCTTTGTGAACTCGGAAAACCCGAAGTGGAAATTTCGGGAAGGGCACGAGTTAAGATTGCCCCAATCATTTCAGCAATGAAAGCGAAGAGGGCGATCACTAGAGGGGCTCAAGGGTACTTGGCGTTTGTAATTAACAAACCCAAGGTTGAGACAAAAATCAACCAAGTACCTGTAGTGTCAGAATATACGGATGTATTTCCACAAGAACTCACCACTGTCCCTCCGGATAGGGAAGTCGAGTTCACCATCGAGGTGTTGCCAAGGACTGCCCCGATTGCCAGAACACCGTATAGGATGGCTCCTCTTGAGTTACAAGAGTTGAAAACGCAATTACAGAAAATGATGAATGTGGGATTTATCCGACCGAGTACGTCTCCGTGGGGAGCACCTGTGCTGTTCGTCAGAAAGAAGGATGGTACATTAAGTGTATAGATTATCGTGGTCTTAATAGCGTAACCATCAAGAACAAATATCCCCTCCCGAGAATAGACGAACTATTTGATCAACTTCAAGGAGCGACAGTGTACTCGAAGTTTGACTTACAACAAGGATATTACCAACTGAAGATCCGCGAGGAAGATATTTCCAAAACTGCATTTCAAACCCGATATGGACACTACGAGTTTGTAGTAATGCCTTTCGGTCTCACGAATGCACAAGCAGCATTTATGGACCTGATGCATCGAGTCTTCCAACCCTATTTGGATCAATTCGTAGTGATATTCATTGATGACATACTCGTATACTCTAAGTCTAGAGAAGAGCACGAACGCATCTCAAAATCATTTTAGAGACACTACGAGCATAAGCCGTATGCCAAATTCAAAGCAAGTGCGAATTTTGGCTTAGTGAAGTCGCGTTCTTGGGACACATAGTATCCGACCGGGATTGCAGTGGATCCTTCAAGGTACAGACAGTGGTTGAATGGAAACAACCCGAGTCAGAACGGAAATCGAGTTTCTAGACTAGTTGGATATTATCGAAGATTTATCCAGGATTTTTCCAAGATAGCGGACCACTCACTCGACTAACCTGCAAGCAAGTCAAGTTTGAGTGGAATGACAAATGCGAGGCGAGTTTCAAGAGTCAAGAAAACGACTTACTACACTCGATCTTAGCCCTTCCAAAGGGAATAGAAAACTTTGTCGTCTACAATGATGCATCAAAAGAAGGACTAGGAGCAAAGTGCTCATGCGGGAAGGAAAAGTTATCGCTTATGCATCACATCAAGCTTAAGCCGTATGAGAGGCCAATTATCCAACGCATGACTTGGAATTGGCGCAATAGTGTTCACGTTGAAGAAATGGAGATACTATCTCGACGGAGCAACATTCACGGTTTTCACGGACCATAAGATCTTGAAGTACCTATTCTCTCAGAAAGACCTCAATCTGAGGCAACGGAGATGAATGGAGTTGATTGAGGACTATCACTTTGATATTCAATACCATCCCGGAAAGCTAACGTCGTAGCGGACGCTCTAGCGGAAAGGCGAGCTTAGCGGACTTATGATTCGAGAGTGGGAATCATTAGAAGAGCTGAGCAATTGGAATCTGACGAGAACTAATACTCAGATTTCATGTGCCAACATTTCAGTCAAACCCGATCTGCTGAAAGAGATCAAAGAAGCACAAGAGAAAGATACACATCTTCAAAAACTAAAGGAGAAGATACTTAAAGGAGAAAGATCAGAATTCTCGGTACCTGAAGATGGAGTTATTAGATTCTGGAATCGAGTGTGTGTACCGAATGACGAGCAGATGAGGAATAAAATCCTAACAGAGGCACACCGTTCAAAATACACTATACATCCTGGAGGAAACAAGATGTATAAGGATTTGAAAAGGAGTTATTGGTGGGTAAACATGAAAAACCAGGTAGCAGAGTTCGTTGCGAGATGTTTAACTTGTCAACGAGTAAAAGCAGAACACCAACGACCATCTGGTTTACTACAACCGTTGAGAATTCCCGAGTGGAAATGGGAACACATAACGATGGACTTCATGACGGATCTACCAAGGACCAGAGGAGGCCATGATGCTATTTGGGTAGTTGTAGACCGACTCACGAAATCTGCACACTTTTTACCCAACAAGAAAACTGATAGCCTGCAGAAACTTGGACAAACTTATATCCGAGAAATTATTCGACTGCATGGAGTACCAGTCGACATAGTATCTGACAAAGACCCGAGGTTTGTCTCCAGATTTTGGAAGTGCTTGCACGAGGAATTGGGTACCTCGGCCGAGTTTCAAAGACAAAGAAGACATCCACAAACCGATGGACAGTCTGAGCGAACAATTCAAACCCTTGAAGATATGTTGCGAGCTTGCACATTGGATTTTCAAGGAAGTTGGGATTCGCACTTACCATTAGCCGACTTCGCCTACAATAACAGTTATCAAGCCACGATTGGGATGGCACCCTACGAGGCATTATATGGGCGAAAATGTAGATCCCCACTACACTGGGAGATTGATGACCAATGGACTCGAAGAGAAACGAAAGTCACCCTCAATTCCAAAGGTCGACTTAGTTCAGGAGACCATAGAGAAGGTCAAGCTGATCAAGGAGCGGATTCGCACGGCTCGAGCCGCCAAAAGAGTTACGCGGACAAGAGAAGAAAGGATTTGGAATTTGAAGTCGGAGATGAAGTATTTCTTAGACTCTCACCACGGAAAGGATTGATCAATCCGAAGAAAGGAGGCAAGTTGAGTCCGAGATATGTTGGACCTTACAGTTTTTACGAGAGGATCGGGAAGTTAGCCTACCGACTCGAGTTACCGACCATATGCGGGAATGCACGATGTATTCCACGTGTCGAGACGAAGAAGTATCAACCGGATCCCGAGCATATCATCACTCGAGATATCTTTGCTCCTCTAATGGAAAATCTATCCTACACCGAGAGGCCGATCCGGATCATTGATCGGCCAGATGCGACGATTGCGTAAGAGAGAAATCCCGATGGTTAAAGTGGTGTGGCAGAACCACAACCGAGATGAAGACGCAATGTGGGAAATGGAAGAAGACATGAGGAATCAATATCCAGAACTATTCTGAAGAGAATTTAGGGACCAAATTCTTTTAAGGAGGGGAGGATGTGAAGCCCCGATTTTTCCGAGCTATTAATTGATCCTTATTGTCGTTTATACTTTTGATCGACTATTTTACCGCGTCATTTTGATGGGTAATTTTTAATAATACATATATTTTGTACTTTATTTCATTTTATTTAATTACTTGTGATCATGATCTTTATTAATTCTATTCCTCATTTATGATCACTTGATTGATCATTATTACTATTTTTGTATTTATTAGTCACCTTAGAATTTTAAGAGACTATTTATTTTAGAGACTTTTACCTTATAGAATTAAGATTTTGATTTAGATTAAGTGATCATGAGACTTACAAGTGATCAAGGAAATCACTAATTATTTTGGAGATTGATATATTTCATCTATTATCATCAAATTTGGGACAAAAAAAATATATGGAATTACCAAATTGCCCTTAGTGTGGATTTGCCAACATGGATATTTTTGGAGTAAAAATATCATCCAACTCTTGTACACCTACACCTTATATTAGTCATCTTGTGTATAATTATACCATTAATTCAAACATTATACACATCATCTCTTATATTATTTCTTTAATATTATTTTTGCCAACATGTTGGAAGTCTTCCAACATCCCATTCAAACCAAGTCTTGCCCATACCTTTGACCTTCAAATTATCTCCCATGCATGAGGCAAAATGCAAGACACAAATTTGAACAAAAATTCCTCTCTCCCTCTCTCACTTGGACGGCCAAATGGTCATTTTTGTGTCAAAAATTCATCTCATTTTTCATCTAACACATTTACTCTCAAGCAAAATCCTCCTCATTCTCTCTAAAAACTCCCAACTTCTCTCTACTCTTCTTCTTACTTTCTTCTTCTATACTTAGAAAAATTTCAAGATTCTTCCTCCCTATTCTTCAAAAAAATCGAACCAAACTATACTACAAGGTACGAAATTTTATCTTCAATCCATTTTTGATATCACATAGTTCATCTCTTCCACCTTCTTAACTTAAGTTTGAATTTGGTTTGGAGGTACATTTAATAGACCTTGAAGATTAGAGCTTGACAACATTTTTGAAGAAGGACTTCAAACTTGAAGAACAACTAGTAGAGCAATTTGGACTACAAGGTAAGAATTGAGTACTAGACCCCTTCTTTCCTACTCTTTCTATTTTTTTCAAATTTTAACACCCCTTTTTCATTTTTGAGAAATAGGGGCTGACCTTAGGTGAATTTGGAGTTGAGCCAAAATTTCCAAATTTTAAGCTTCAACTAGTCTCCAAACACCTACTACACAAGGTAAAGTGTAGTCCTTCTCATTTCCTTATTTCCTTCTTTTTCTCCTTAATTTTTCTCTCATTTTTCTAACTTCAAATTTTGATATTTTTTTGAATTAGGGGCTGACCTAAGAAGCCTCATCCAAAAATTGTGAAATTATCCTTTTATTTCACAATTTCCAATTTTAAGGTGGGTGGAAAAATATTTTCCAACTATTAGGTGTTTTTATTAAAATGCATGTAGAAAATTTGATCATGAGCCTTGAGATATATATAATCTATGTATTGCATGTCAATTTTATGTATCAAGTCATGAAAATTCTCAAGAGTTGCTCAAAATTACTATTTATTGAATTTTAGGTACATGCATGTGCAATTTAATGTTTTAATTGATGAATTCTTGTATATATTAGACATGCATGTGTATGATCTTTAAAATCTATGTTTTGGATGCCTTATAACCTGGAAAAGTCGAGCATAATTGATTAAATTTCAATTTTGGACATAAAAATGTAAAAAATGGAAAGTTGGTGGACTAAATTGCAAGAAAATAAAAATTAAAGGACCCCTCTGCAAATTTCGAAATTTGGGACTGTACTCAGGCTCAAAAATGACTTTTGGACATTTTAATAAAGTTTTAAGAGTTTTAAGATAAATAAAATCAACCTTTAAAAGCCCAAGGACTAGATTGTAAAATTTTGAAAGTTTAAGGGCTACTTTGCAATTTTTAAAACTGCACCAGACCTAAACTTTAAAATTTGAAATTTTTACTCTTAAGGTACTGGGATTTACATATTTTAAAAGTATTCCAAAAATCCAAGTGTTTAGGGCTTGGAAAGTAATTTTACAAAAATTGAGGGACTAATGTGTAAAATACTAAACTTGAGGACCCAAATGAAATTTCCAGGACTTATGCAGCCCATGCACCTGGAAATACTAAATTAACTATAACATAATTATATTTTGGAACCAAGGTTCAAATTTCATAACAATTGGACCCCTAAAAGCTTTAAAGGCAATTATTTCAAAATGGGACAAAAATGATATTTTCAAAAGTTAAAGGACCTACACATATTTCTTTTAAAACCTGCTTTTGTCCCAATATCCTACTAACCTTAGTGACATTTTCCAACTGGAATCACATTAAAATCCCTTCCGATTTGTGAGTTCCGATTATTTTAAACTTAAGGTCCGAAATGACAATTTTTACAAATTTGGGGCCAATGTGAGAATTTTATAAAAACTCGACCTCAAAACTTTAAAAACCTGAATTTCTGGACAATTTGGAGAATTTAGGAACTGACCTCATAATTTTTCAAGGTCGGGATATTTATTTATTTAATGTTTAACCCCAAATGTATTGGTTTTTACAAAACGGGGCTAAATTGCAATTCTTCTTTTATAAAGGACCTAACTCAAATTATTTTCTCTTTTACTAAAATAGCCCTGGACCCTCTGACTTGGAGATTTAATTTAAGTATTTTACTTTCCCAAAAAAAATCATTGACTTATCGGATCAATTTGACTGGTTATTACCCGATCGCGGAGCGACTTCCTCGCCTTGCGATTTGAATCTATAACGGGACTTATGTTCCACCTAATCTTTCAAGATATCGAAGGTTGCTTATCCTTCCGATAATCATCTTCATCCAAAAACTCCACCAACGCCATAATTGCCACCCGCGTTTTTCAAAAATTTTCCTGAATCGCTTCCTGAATCAATAATACTCATTTGCACGGTTGATTGCTGCACTTATAATTATCTTCCTGCCTGAGTCAACTTGGTGTGTCGAGCTCACAGTCGGAATGGATACGTCGGGGATGGAATCGGGTAGCTCGGTTGCTATTCCACTCTTCCGGCCCCATCATCCTAATCCTGCAACTGAGGGACGGAGTTTGTCCAAGGGAAGCGGGTCGTAGTACTTGAGGTATAATCATGATTATGACAGATCTGAGCCTTGCAAGCTCCACCGTGGATTTTGTCTTTGCCTATGGAGCGATAACGTGCTTGGTCTTGGACCATCCCCGCTTAGGGAGTTACAAGGAAGAACGAAGGAATCGCTTTGTCCGATCCTCACGATTCTGGAGTTATCGGACCCGTTTGGTTGGCGCTACAAATCCGTACGCAACCGCTACTTGTTTTGCATTGGTTGGCGTTACATATCCGTACGCAACCATTAATTGCCTTGCATGGGATTGGCGTTACATTTCCGTACACAATCCTACTGTCTTGATCAATCACATAGTGCACTGTGTGACCATGAATCGTTTTCTCAAATCGTATACGTATATTAATTAAACATATTTATCACGACGCTTGTGGACTGTGTGTGAATTCATGCATCATGCTCACGCGTTTTCATATAACTGTTTTCTCACATTAACTATATTGCGCCACACTTGCACACAATCACCCCATCCACTCGAGATTTATGTCTCATCCCCACCTATTTTCTAACCTTAGATGAGGATTTCGTTGAAGATGCGGAACTCGCCCCGGATTGAGACCTTGTACTCCGCTTGTTGGATTTACTACTTCTTCTTGTTGTTGATTGGACTCTTATCTTGTGTTTGTTGTTGGACTCTTGTATTTCTTTCTATTCCGTTTGTAATCGAAGCGGCGTAGGACCCTTTGACTTTGAGTTGTTATATTTGGTTGATCTTCGGGTATGTAATTTGGATGATGGATTGTGGACTGTAAGTTGTATTCGTACTTGTTATTTATTTCATTGCTATTTAGACTGTTTCATTGGGTTCTCGTTGATATTTGTCTAGATCGTTTGGTTATTGTATTTAAGTTGTGGATCGTCGTCGCGTTTTGTTTGGGGCGTGACACTCCAAGTACTGGAATTCTCTCATCTCAAATCCAAAACTCTATTTTTTGCACAATCTTCAACCCAATCCCGCGATTGGCTTCATCTTTCAATTTTCCGACTCCACTAGTAATCGGTTTTCATGGGATACATATGTTCTCTATTTCAACAAATCACTGAATCCACCATTCAGAAAACTGAAGTTTACTAAACACCCTCGGCCTCGGGGCATTATGATTATGAATTCTTGGAATGGACTATTGATATGTGGCCACAATGAGACCCATGACCGTCATTGGAAATACTATAGGATCGAAGATTACAATACGTAAGATCATCTTGGCCTTTGATCCCTCCAAGTCTCCTCATTACAAAGTTGTTTGTGCTTTGGGATTAGTGGGATTCAATAATCATTATCAATTTGAGGTTTACTCGTCTGAAATAGGTTGGCAAAAACTTGTATAGGACCGTCTTACGGATCCTATTCCGTAAGACGGATCCGCAGCCCGTCTGACCCGCCCGTGACCCGTGACCCGTATAAAAAAGAGCTGCATCTAAATACAAGTTGCATGTTGGGCCCGCCCGCCCAAGTTGCCCGCCCCACCCGTGGCCCGCACGCTGGGCCCAACAGACCCAGCCCAAGTTGGGCACGCCCGCCCGCTCAAGACGCCTGGATGGGCTGGATCCGCTTAATAAAAAAATTAACAAATTTGCACCAACTGGGAATTGAACCTGGGTCTATACCAAGGCAAGGTGATGTTCTACCGCTAGACCACTAGTGCTTGTTGTGCATATTTACTATAACCATGATAACCATGAATATAAAGCTTCATTATCATCCCTTCATTTTAAAAATTTAAATTCTCTGAATAGGAAATGATACTTTATCCGAAAATAGTAATACTTTGAGTAATAAATATGATACTTTTAAGGTGAACATTGATATTTTAATTTTTACAAATTCAAAAAATAAGATTTTTTGATATACTCATTATAGTCTCATAGTTAATGTTTTTTACATTGACAAACTGATACTTATGCTGGAAATAGTGATACATTTGATATTAAATATGATACTTTTATGATGGACAATGACATTTTAAAATTTTAAATTCTCTGAATAAAAAGTAATACTTTATCCGAAAATAGTGATACTTTTGAGTAAGAAATATGATACTTTTAAGGTGAATATTATTCAAAAAATAATTTTTTTTGATGTACTCATTCTAGTCTCATAGCTAATGTCTTTTGCCATTGAAAAACTAATACTTGTGTTGGAAATAGTGATGCTTTTGATGTTAAATATGATACATTTGTGATACTTCAATCTAATGATTTTCTAATATGCGAATGTATTAAAAAAAACATGATATTTTATCCCAAAAAATGAATACTTTTACTCATAAAAGTGGTACTTTTAACTCTGTCATATTTATTTTTCTTTTTTTCACTGTACTAAATTCATACTTCGTGATTTATTTACAATTACATGATACTTTATATCAAAACATGGATACTTTTACTCATAAAAGTGTTATTTTAGCTCGGTCTTATTTATTTTTCCTTCGTGATTTAAAGTATCATGTTTTTTAATATAGTCACAAATTAGAAATGAAGGAAAGAAGAAAAAATAAAAAATAAATATGATATAGTTAAAGTAACACTTTTATAAGTAAAAGTATACGTTTGTTGAGATAAAGTATCATATTTCTTAATACAGTTACAAATTAAGAACAAAAAAGAGGAAAAATAAAAAATAAATATGATGTAGTTAAAGTAACAATTTTATAAGTATTCATTTATTGAGATAATGTATCAAGATTTTTTAATTGACTTGGGTTAGATTCTTAGCCTTTACATTTATAGGCGTTTTTAATTTTTTTAATTACCAGGCGTATTTATGAATGGGTTTATATAAATTATTATACTAATATTGCACAATAAGTACTAGTGGTATAGTGGTGGAACACCACGTCGCGAGTTCAATTTCGCTCTGGAGCAGATTTTTTTAAATAAGAGGTGCGGGCTGGTGGGCTGGACGTGTGTTGGGCTGGGCGTGCGTTGTCTGCAGGGGAGTGGGCCGTGGGGGGGGCATTGGTCATTTGGCGCGAGTCGCGCGGTCGCGGGTTGGGCCGGGGATCTGTTGACTACACTGGGAACAACAAATTGCAAATGAGAAATGGCACAGGAGTGAATATTTCTCACATTGGTAACTCTCTTATCCAATCCAATTCAAATTCTCGAGCCTTTCTTTTAAAAAATCTTCTTCATGTTCCTAATATTACTAAATATCTCTTGAGTGTTTCCCAATTTGCTAAAGATAATAATGTGGTTTTTGAATTTTATCCTCATGTATGTTTTGTGAAGGACCAGGTTTCCAAGGACATCCTCCTCAAAGGGACACTTAAGCAAGGTCTTTATCATTTTAACCTTCATCACCTCAAGCCAAGTCCAGATCACCTTCCACCATCCTTTTCACACCAGTCAAGCTGCTTCTCAAGAAGTCCTGAGTCTAGTCATTTTCAGTCTCCACATAGTCCTGTTGTCAATTCTGTTCCTGTTAGTATAAAAGGGCTTAGTTTAGAATTTTGGCATCATAGATTGGGCCATACCAGTTATGATGTTGTTACAAAGGCCCTCCAAGCTTGTAATTTGCCTTTTTCAATGAAAAGTACTTTTTCTTTATGTTCTTCTTGTGCTATGAGTAAAATGCATAAGTTACCATTTAATATATCTGAAACTATCTATAATTCTCCTCTTGAACTCATTCACTCCGACTTATGGGGTCCTTCTCCAGTCAAATCATCAAACGGATACTCTTATTATATCAGTTTCCTAGACCATTATAGCAAATATACTTGGGTTTATTTCTTAAAAGCTAAATCTGAAGCTTACCAAGCCTTCTTACACTTTAAACAGCTTGTTGAAACTCAACTAAATAAAACCATCAAGACATTGCAAAGTGATTGGGGAGGAGAGTTCCGGAGCCTATCCAAGTTTTTACAAGACAACGGGATAATTCATAGACTCTCTTGCCCTTACACACCCCAACAAAATGGGGTTGCCGAAAGAAAACATCGTCACATTGTTGAAATGGGACTTATCTCACTTGCTCACTCTCATCTTCTTACCTTTTATTGGATGAGGCATTTTCCAGTGCCACATACATCATTAACAGGGTCCCTGCCAAACAATTACTTTTCAAAATACCCTTTGAATTGCTTTTCCATCACAAACTTGACTACACTCATTTTAGAGTGTTTGGATGTCTTTGCTACCACTTCCTTCGACCTTATAACACCCACAAACTCCAGTTCCGGTCTCTAGCTAGCACGTTCCTTGGCTACAGTTGTAGACAACTTAAATTTGCACCAATCAAATGGTGACACATGTGGAATTCAATATTAAATATCAATTATATATTCTCTATTTATATTTGGGAAATTAATTAAATTTAATTCCTAATTAAATAGTTAATTTATTGATATTTTAATATATATTTTATTGGCCAATTAAAGATCGCCAAATGTCAAATTCTTATAAATCAAGATTTATCTTGATTTATTATTATTTCTTTTGATAATTTTCACAATTTGTGATTAAAGAAATAATATTAAATCTTGAAGGACCAATCAAATTAGAGTCCTCGACATATGAGATATCAAAGGACCCCTCTCCTACAAGTATAAATAGGGGTCATTCTCAAGGAATTAGATCACAATTTAAAGAGAAGAAATCCAAGCAAGAAGGCGGTGGAGGAAATTCTCTAAAGGCAAGAAGAATATATTCAAGGACATCCACGGTGTTCAAGGCGAAATTCAAGGCGTTCATCATGGAGTCGATTCAAAACACGACGTTTGATTCGGGAATAAGCTTCCAAGCCCTTGGGTTAACGTTATTGAAGTCAGAACCATCTTGGAGGAAGATCAAAAGATCAATTTCACCAAGAAGTTCATATATTCAAATCAAATATCATCAAATATATCACGTTTGATTTGAGATCAAGCTTTCAAGCCCTCGAATTAACGATATTGAAGTTCAAGTTCAAGTTTGGAGAAGATCAAGCTGAAGAATTCACCTCCAAATTCTCAAATTCCACATATTATATTTTTGAAGAAAAGAATCAGAGGAGAAATAGGGATTGTAACCTATATATTTACATTTTGATTCATATATATTTAATTTGTACGCGTTTTTCTTGTTTGTTATTTCGCAGACAATAAAAATTTGTGTTACAAATTTTTGGCACGCTCGGTGGGACAATCTCTACCTCACATCTCTTTTCTTCAAACCAAGTTCATATATCAACAAAGATGACCAACCATTCCAAGTCCACCAATGTTAACCATTCAATGGCAAACTTCGAAACCACTGCTCCAAAATACAAGCATAAGGGGGCAAGGAAAGATGGCGATTCTGGCAAATATGGAGCTGCAAATAAGAAATCATTGAACCCGCTCGGCATGCATGCATCTTCTACAAGCTCAAGCTTTGAAACTGTAGCAGTCATGGTGGTTCAAGCTACTTCACTCGAAGAGTAACTTGCAAACTTGACGGAGGCCATTGAAGGACTTACAAAACATGTGCAAGAGCGAGACTTCCAAATCATGAAGTTGATAGACAAAGTAGACCAAGTTGATTCATGTCGTGGTATGGGTAAACAAGTCGAAGCTCAAGTTGATGTTGAAACGCCCACGAGGCAACAACTAAAAAAAATAATGAGTATTCCGAAAAGGAGTTGCAAGTCTCGTCTAATGGCCTGATTCCGATTTGACCAACTCAAGGAGTTCATTATGGGGACTATTAAAGACAAGTTTGATGGAAGCTCCAAGTCATCCCTAACTTACACCAAACCATACACACATAGAATTGACAATTTGAAGATGCCTGATGGTTATCAACCTCCGAAATTTCAACAATTTGATGGCAATGGCAATCCAAAGCAGCATATGGCTCATTTCATTGAAACGTGCAATGATGCTGGGACTTATGGAGATCACTTAGTGAAGCAATTCGTCCGATCCTTGAAGGGAAGTGCATTTGATTGGTACACCGACTTGGGGGCAAATTCAATTGATACTTGGGAGCAGTTAGAACAAGAGTTTCTCAACCGTTTCTATAGCACACGACGAACTGTTAGCATGATTGAACTCACAAACTCACGCCAGTGGAATGGAGAGTTTGTCATCGACTACATCAATCGCTGGAGGGACTTGAGCCTCAACTGCAAAGATCAATTATCCGAGGCTTCAGCAATTGAGATGTGTATCCAAGGAATGCACTGGAGTCTATGCTACATACTTCAAGGGATTAAACCAAAAACTTTTGAAGAGTTAGCAACTCGAGCACATACTATTGAGATAAGTTTAAACTTTGACCAACAAGAATATCCAAGTGATGTTAGTGATGATGACAATGAAGAAGAAGAAGTGGAGTAATCTTCAGCTTCTCAACACTCCTAGATATGAGCATAAACTATCTAAAGATGTCAAATAAATTATTCTCAAATGCTCTGTGATAGTTAAGAGCCTAAACTATCAATAATACTCCTTGACATGAGTATAAAAGGTCTATACCTCAAACTCAAATGTTTACTCCTTCATACGAGTATAAACTATCAACATGTCTCAAATTCAAATGATTACTCCTTGATACGAGTCTAAACTATCAATATGTCTCATATTCAAATGATTACTCCTTGATACGAGTATAAACTATCAATATGTCTCATATTCAAATGATTACTCCTTGATACAAGTATAAACTACCAACATATGTCAAGTTCAAATGTCTACTCCTTGATACGAGTATAAACTATCAATATATCTTAAATTCAAATGAAGCCTCCTTGATACGAGTATAAACTATTAATATATATCAAATTCAAGTTAAGACTCATTGATATGAGTATAAACTATCAATATATCTCAAATTCAAATCAAAACTCATTGATATGAGTATAAACTATCAGCATGTCTCAAATTCATATTGTTACTCCTTGATACGAGTATAAACTATCAAAAATCTCAAATCAAATATATACTCCTGGCCCACATGAGTATAAACTGTTTATGGCACTCCAAAAAATATGTTTTATGAACTACGTTTTGACTTGATCTCTTTAGGGTACGTAGGCAGCTTAGAATTTTCTAAGTTCAGTCATGCTATTGTGATGAATTATATTCATTGCAGAAACTAAAAGGGTGTTAGGAAATGAACCTCTTCAACAATGTTCCCTATTTATTGTGGTGCGCGATGTGATCTACATTGGCTTCTATGGCTCCGAAGATTTGGGACTCTTTTTAATCCCTTCCTGTAAATTGCTTGATAAATCCACACCCTTGATTGCGTCTCCCCGCCTGGCGAGCATATTGTTGGTGACGAGTTGCTTGCTAAATTCACACCCTTGATGTCATCTCTCCATTGGGCGAGCCTATTGTTGATGTCGAATTGCTTGATAAATTCACACCCTTGATGGCGTCCCCCCGCCTGGCGAGTTTATTATTCGCGACAAGTTTCACACCCATGACAATGCCTCCCCACTTGGCGAGCCTATTGTTGATGGCCAGTTGCTTGACGATGTCTCCCCGCTTGGCAAGTTTGTCATTGGCAACGAGTTGCTTGTGATATCTCCATGGCGTCTCTCCATTTAGATTGATCTTGAATGATGTTTGCTTAATGAATCTACATCCTCGATGGTTGCAAAATCCACATCCTTGATGGTATTTCTCCACTTGGTGAGTTCATCACTGGCGACAAGTTATTTGCGAAATCCACAACCTTGATGGCGTTTCTCCACTTGGCGAATCCTCCGGTGGCGATGAGTTATTTGCAAAGTTCACATCCTTGATGGTGTTTCTCCACTTAGCGATTCCTCCGGTGGCGATGAGTTATTTGCAACATTCACATCCTTGATGGCGTTTCTCCACTTGGCGAGTCCTTCGGTGGCGATGAGTTATTTGCAAAATTCACATCCTTGATGGCATTTCTTCATTTGGCAAGATGCATGCGAGATATACATGGCGCCTCTCCGCTTGGCTTGGTATTGAATGATGCTTGCGAATTTCACATCCTTGAAGACATCTCCACGCTTCGACGAATTGCTTCCGAGGCCTAGATGGATGCTCCCTACTTCGACGAGTTGCTTCCATATGGCGTCTCTCTGCTTAGCTTAATTTTGAATGATGCTTGCTGGCGAAATCTACATCCTTCATGGCTTTTCCCCGCGTGGCGAGTCGTTGATGGTGGCAAGTCATTTGCAATATGCTCACCTTGGCATCTTCCTACGTGGCTTTGGCTTTGATGATGCGACGCTCTAAAATTGGCAAAAAAATTGGCTCCTCCGATTGTCGATGATAAATTGCTTGCAAAGCCCACTACTTGGATTCCTTGGCTGGTAAAAATCTCATGATATCGCTCACTTAGGTGAAGTCGATTTGTCAATTTTGACCATTGCTTCGCATATCGACTGATAAGTGGATCATGAACTGCCAATATAGTGCCCTTCTAAATGGATTCACTCTCATCATCAAGGATAACCACATGTTGTACGCCGCCGGACTGGAAAGAAATATCTTGAAATAAACAATCTTGCAGCACAAAAAAAAAATCAAGTATACTTCTGGCGGAAAAGACAAAAGGGTCAAACACAAATATGAGTTGCTATCAGAAGTAGAAAAGAACTGTTGTTCGAGAATCTTAAATGTGGTTGCACAAGAAAACCAAATATTGGTCAAGAAATTGGTGACAATTATGGGATCAAACTCCAATTCAAAACCTGCAATCAAGAGAAATTGGTTAAAAAAAAAATTGTAGTTGAACTCAAAGTGAAATCTGGAACTTTTAACTAAATGAAATTAATTAAAAAAAAGGGTTGCATCATAGGCAATATACAGAAACGGGTTGATGAGCTTGAAAATCGCGTCGCTCACAATTAACTCCGAATATTGAAGAAACTAAAGGGACAACTTCTATTGTCAATTGATCAAACACTTGGAGAGCAGAACCATAGAATATCGATAACGGCGTACGCGAATATGTAGAACTCACCTGCTCAAATAATAGCTGCGAAAAAAAAGAAAGAAAGAAAGAAGAAACAGACGCAACGCGAAAGACGTTCCCATCGTCTAATGATGGAATAAAATAAACACCTATGGCACCCTTTATATAGATGTTAAGAGTGGTTGAATTCGAGAGTTATGCCATCGGACATCCAATCCAATTAGGATTATATTTGCAGTTTGAGTTCAATTCGAAAAGAAGTTTCGAGTTATATTCAAAAAAGTTTCGAGTTATATTCAAAAAAGGAGACATCAATCCAGATAAATTTGAGTGAGCAAGGGACTTTTTGATTACTGTTTTATTGACAGATGCGAAAAACTTCAACTAAGTGGAGTAAAATTGTTATTCTATTGTGCACTTATGTGGGCCCATGTATTTGGGAAGAATGGAATTGTCAAATATTTGAAAGGATTTCATGTTCAGATGGGTTTGAGTTAATTGGGTGGGGCCCGAATGTGTACTAAACATAAATATAGGCTCCAAAGTTTAAGCATCTGAGTAGGACTTTTTAAGAAAAAGAAAACTTATGGGCCGTATTCATGGGCCTCAAATGTAGAGATCCGAAAGCAAATTCTCATGGACTGTATTTATGATTCAAAAGCCCGACCAAAGAAGAAGGTAATGAGCCAATTGTCGTGACTTATTCACTCCAAGACACGTTGTCCGTGAACAAGTCTCGAGGGGGCATTTGTAGACAAATTAAATTTGCACCAATCAAATGGTGACACATGTGGAATTCAATATTAAATATCAATTATATATTCTCTATTTATATTTGGGAAATTAATTAAATTTAATTCCTAATTAAATAGTTAATTTATTGATATTTTAATATATATTTTATTGGCCAATTAAAGATTGCCAAATGTCAAATTCTTATAAATCAAGATTTATCTTGATTTGTTATTATTTCTTTTGATAATTATCACAATTTGTGATTAAAGAAATAATATTAAATCTTGAAGGATCAATCAAATTAGAGTCCTCGACATATGAGATATCAAAGGACCCCTCTCCTACAAGTATAAATAGGGGTCATTCTCAAGGAATTAGATCACAATTTAAAGAGAAGAAATCCAAGCAAGAAGGCGGTGGAGGAAATTCTCTAAAGGCAAGAAGAATATATTCAAGGACATCCACGGTGTTCAAGGCGAAATTCAAGGCGTTCATCGTGGAGTCGATTCAAAACACGACGTTTGATTCGGGAATAAGCTTCCAAGCCCTTGAGTTAACGTTATTGAAGTCAGAACCATCTTGGAGGAAGATCAAAAGATCAATTTCACCAAGAAGTTCATATATTCAAATCAAATATCATCAAATATATCACGTTTGATTCAAGATCAAGCTTTCAAGCCCTCGAATTAACGATATTGAAGTTCAAGTTCAAGTTTGGAGAAGATCAAGCTGAAGAATTCACCTCCAAATTCTCAAATTCCACATATTATATTTTTTAAGAAAAGAATCAGAGGAGAAATAGGGATTGTAACCTATATATTTACATTTTGATTCATATATATTTAATTTGTACGCGTTTTTCTTGTTTGTTATTTCGCAGACAATAAAAATTTGTGTTACAGTAGTCACAAAGGCTATAAAATCCTATTGCCCAACAAAAAGGTCATTATCACACAAATAGCATGGTTCGATTTTTCTGAGACTTTTAGTCCAGTAGTCAAGCCAACAACTATTAGGTGATTCTTACCTTAGCTGTTTGTAATTCTTGGCATATCAAGCAACTTGATGTTGATAATGCGTTTTTGATTGGAGATTTGCAGGAAGATATATACATGAAACAACCATCGGGTTTTTAAACAGGAACAGGGGAAGTATGCAAGCTTTCTAAAGCTTTTTATGGTTTAAAACAAGCCTCGAGAGCCTGGTTCAGTAAAGTGAAATCAGTTTTGTTAAGTTTTGGCTTTAAGTTTTCAAAAGCAGATACCTCACTCTTTTTCAGATTCCACAATGGCCATCGTTTGTTCTGGCTTATTTGCGTTTATGACATTTTAATCACCGGGGACAGCATTTCAGATATTAACCATGTTTCTCAACAACTTTGTAAATGCTTCTCTTTAAAGGATTTGGGAGAATTACATCATTTTCTGGGAATTGAAGTTCATAAGACAACAAATGGTCTTCATTTGAACCAGCAAAAGTACATTCTGGATCTTCTAAAAAGGGCACATATTTTGGATGCTAAAGGGACTCCAACTCCTATGGTTTCATCCCTTCAGTTATCTAAACATACTGGGAATGGTACTGTTGATGGCATCAAGTCGCATGAAGCATTGTTGGTGCATTACAATATGCTACCATCACAAGGCCCAACATTGCATACTCAGTTAATAAAGTCAGTCAATATATGTCTTGTCCTTTGGATTCTCAATAGAAGGCTGTCAAGCGAATTTTACGATTCTTGGCTGGGAGTGCAGACCATGGTATACATATCGACAAGCCTTCATCATTGGATATTATTAGATTCTCCGATTCGGATTGGGCAGGGGACTTAGATGACAGGAGGTCTATTATTGGGATTTGTGTTTACCTTGGGAAGAACTTGGTTTCTTGGAGTGCCAAGAAACAACATTCAGTCTCTAGATCAAGTGGGCCGAGTCTGAGCCTTGCACATCTTTGCCTTGAAGTTGTATGGTTGAAAGCTCTGTTTTTGGAGATAGGAGTATAGTTGGCCAAAATTCCAACCATTTGGGTAGATAATACTAGTGCTATAGCCATGGCTTCAAACCCAGTTATGCATGCCCGCACTAAACATATAGAACTGGATTACCATTTCGTGCGAGAAAAAGTGGCAGCTAAGGTATTGCAGGTCCTACATGTTCCCTCTCAAGATCAAGTGGCAGATATTTTTACAAAGCCACTCGGTCCAAGAATTCTTCCATCGGCTCAAGAACAAACTTGGTGTTGCTTCTTTAGCCTCGCGAATTGAGGGGGTCATTAGCATTATTGCCGATAGCAAGGTTGATAAGAGCATTGGTCCACAATCGATAAGGAGCAAAGGTGATAAGTGCAGTAAAGAAGGCTTGGATGATGACAAGTGTAACAATCGTATTGAAGGGCCAGAGGTTGTTAGGAAAAATATTCTGGCTCAACCAATAGGAATGAATCAGTAAAATTCTATCCATAAATTCCAGCTGCTATATATATAGAATAGTACTGAGCCTTGTACTATTGTACTGTGCAATTGGAAATTATCTAATGAAAGCTTTTATTTCTACTATGGCTAGTCTAATGTGCTCAGCTCTTTTCCTGATTTTATTTACAGTGTGCATGCCAAGGATCATGATCGGGACCAAAATCGATATGTATTTCTCGCACTACTAACAAATTTCTAAATAATAGGAAAACCAAGATAAACTAAACAGACTCACAAATAAGAAACACTAGACTTAATCAACCATTCAATTGAGATTTTGAAGGAGAAATTAGATTTAATTAATGGCATAATTAACAATCAAAGTTGATTGAAAAATCTTAGAACAATGAATTTAGAAATAATCTTATTGAGAAATAATCAATATAGAACTTATTATTGTGTGTCCATTCTTGTTAGGGTCTTAGATAAAAAGAAAAGGATTCGATTAACCAAAAGAATAATAAGTTTCAAGTTCTTAAATACAAAATAATAACTTTATTTTATTAAGTAATTTGCATGAATTCTATGTGAAAACAATCATCGGGCTTAAAATATGAAGTTAGATTACTGAAGAAATAAAAGATCAAAATAAAAGAACAATTAAACAGATTGAAAGTAGGACCGAATCAATTATTTGAACGAGATATGAGTCATGCATATGAGTCGGAATTAAAAACCGAAAGAAGGTGTTTTGTCAAAAAGAAATTCCTGCTTCAATTCGATTAAAGAGCCATGGTTTAGAACCAAAAAATCAATTATTTTTTTCTTTTTTAGAAAAACGTTTTCGTCAATCCAATGAGCGTTTACACAAATATCAATATTCCCTTACTCCCCCACATATCACAAGTGAAACAATTGTGCAAAGTTAATTATCGAAAATTAAGAGAGTTCCAACTTGACGATCTTCTAACTTCAATGTCCAAAACACAATTACACTTTCAATAAGTATCAACATTTTCTTGCTTGAAATTCGAGAGAAGATACTAGTTTTGGTGCAGATAAAATTTCAATTTGAATCATATTTATAGACAATTTTTCAGAATTTTGTTTTTAAATTAAAATTAAGCAACGGCAGTAAAGGCAGTTTCTACTGCCTTGCAGCACTTCAAAGTGCAATTACAATGTTAAAGGGGAGCAGCCAATGTAACCGTTGGAGGATGTGTATTGGGCCTGGGGTGTTGGACTTTGGTGTGGGGTATTAGATTTTGAGAAAAGAAAAAAACTTGCCCAGCCAAAACGGGCCTGGGAGTTGGGCTTGGGCTCCGCGAGCTGGATCGGGATTGGCCGGTTAGATTTTTTAGCGCAATAGGAGCCCACATTATACATCTAAAACCAGGCCAAGGACTCCAGCACTATTCAGGGCCGGGCCTAGTTTATTTTCAACCGAATAGACTAGTTTAATATTATATTCCTTGTTCATAGGAGTACAATTTATTTTTACTTTGTGAATAAGGATAATTACAAAAACTATTCATAAGTTTGGGTTAATTACAAAAAAAAACTATAACAATTTTAAAATCACAATTAAACCTGCTGAGGTTTTATTTTGTCTTAAATGTAAGGCGATCACTGTAATGTTTTACAAATATAAAGGAGTCGTCGAAATGTTTTTACTATATATAGAATCAAACCTCAAGAGGATTTTTGTAATTATCCCTTGTAAAAAGAATAGCGGTTTTTATGGTATTTCTAATAATATTTTATGTCTTATTCTAATGTCGGCACATTTTCAACTTTCAGTATTTTAGCCCCATTTCCTTTTATATTTTAATAATATCAAATCTTTTGCCGAAGTCCAATTTTTTTTTTGAAAACAAAAGGAAGAATTTTCATTAATAAAGCAGATCGAACTGCAATTCATTACAGATAAAGAAGGGAGGATCATCTCGCCACTCTTTGACACCAGACATAGAATACGATGCTCTAGCTAACACATGACCAACACTATTCACTGATCTCTTTTCCACCTAGGTTAAAGGGGTATGCCGCTATATATGCTACACCCATTTCATAGCCCTCCATTGGGCATTGTCTCATTGATAGCAGCTAAAGCCGGCAAAGAAGGACAAAGCGCACTGAGGGGCGTGCTAGGATAGATTGATTCTACTTTGCAAAAGAACAAGACACATTTGGAAGGTACTCCAACAAATTCCTACACTCTATGATAACATCAGAAAAATACGAGTTGTCCATTAATTTGCCTCTTAATGCTTTGATCACTAAAAGTGAATCCGTCTCCAAAAAAACATTAGCATTAATCCAATTATCTTTCAAGCAACTCAAAGTCTCTCTTATCCCTAATGCTTCAGCCACTTCAAGCACAATATGTCCAGTAGAAGAACCATGCTTAGCAGCAATAAAGTTCCATGCATCAGCTCTCAAATTATACCATGTCCTATCTTCGAAAAATCCTTGAAAATCGATGCATCAACATTACATTTTAGCCATCCTTGTTGAGGTTTAGACCACCTAACTGCTCCATCTCCTGGTTTTAAAAACCAATCCGCTGAAGAAGCAACCTGAGCTGATTGCCATTGGAGAAGGTAAGAGGTTGCAAACTTGAGAATCTTAGTAGAATTGCAAACTCTCTGCTGCCAAACCACCTCATTCCTGTACTTCCATATAGCCCATAATATCATGATAATATGACATTTAAACTCCATATTTGCATATTCCCAGATTTGATTGAGGCAAGAAAGGAAAGAAACCGGCCCAATAAAAGGCACACAACTGATGACAGCTTCCCAGCAATTTTTAGCAGCAGGGCAAGAGAAGAAAATATGGCTAATCGTTTCTACTGACATATTACACCCCGGATATAGAGGAGAGACTTGAACCTTCCTAGCAATGAGTCTCTCTTTTGTTGGCAATACACTATGGCATGCTCTCCAAACTAGATATTTAGCCTTTGCGGGAACCTTCAATGCCCAAAATCCTTTCCAATCAAAAAGATGTTCAAAATTGAGCTCATTATCCAACTCTTTACACATTAGATGATAACCTATTTTTACTGAATAAATTCCTTTCGAATATCCTGTCCACAACCAGAAATCATCAACATCAACCCCTCTCAAAGGGATTTGTTGAATAAGGTGCATGTCTCTCGGATTAAACAGGTCCTGGAGAATATCTAAATCCCATTCAAATGATCCTTGCTTCAGAAGACTGCTAACAGAGGTCTCTTCCAAAGCTAAATGAGAAGACACAACAAAAGGATTCTCATCAGGAAGACAGGGGTCTTAAACAATAGAAGTAGATTTCCCATTACCTACCATCGTCCTACAATTCAGGATTACAAAATCCCTGGCAGATAGGATGCTCCTCCAAATGTAACTTGGATTGGACCTGTGAGGCCCCGAATTTTAACAACGTGAGATACGGTGTTATGTAGTGATTATTTATTCGGCTATGTATCACAAACCTATTATTAATGAACGCGACTCTACTTTTCGCATTTTTGAGCTTAGCAATTTTATATTCTCCTCTAGTATTAATACTTGATCGAATGACTACGACTTTAGAAAAATTGGACCCTCGATAAATTAGGAGTACATTCCAATCCCTATCCAAATATTTCACTATATTCTATAATTCATTTCCCCAACAACTTCCAATTATTTTTTTAAAAATACATATTTCTTATTTCACATCTTTAATTTTAAAATTTAATATTTAAGTATAAATATTTATACATATTATTTTTCTTCAATTTTATAAAAGCAAAGAAAATCAAATATGTTTTTTTCCTAATTTTCGAAAATACCGTTTAAATAGGGAGGTTATTTATATTTTTTGTTAAAAAAAAATCTACATATTAGAATTTTCCTATAAACCCCACTATCACAATTGGTCAAGCAAATATATTTTAAATTTCCCCCCTAAAAACTAGCTTTTGGCCAATTGTCCCTAAAAAAGTAACCTACCTATTATTTTATGTTCTAATTTTTCCCAATTATTACCCTAACTCATCATCTAACCAAATCAAAACAAAATTTGGTCCCCTCCTCTCTTGTTGAATCGGTCATAAGGCCATTTTGAACAAGAATTCCTTATTCATTTCACCAACCTTCACTCCCCCTAATTGCAAATTACCTCATTCTCTCTAAAAGAATAATCCTCCTAATTCTCTCTTCTTCTTTTCTTCTTCTTATCATCATCTACCTTCTATACTTAACCAAAAACAAGAAATCTCCTCCCTCTATCCCTTGAATTCGAACCAAACCATACCAACAAAGTAAGAAATTGTGTTCTAAAGATCATCTTGTTATCCTCTAGTTCATCATCTTCACTTCTTAACCTAAGTTTGATTTTTGGTTTGAGGTATACTTTGAAGACTTGGAAGACACTAAGAGCCTTACCTTCATCTTGAAAAGGACTTCAAGACTTTGAAGATTTTGAAGAGAAATTGGACTATAAGGTAAGAAATGAGATTTTTAGTACATTTTCTTATTCTCTTCTATTTTCCAAAATTTTGATACTCCATTTTCATTTTTGAACTTTTAGAGGCTGACCTTAAGAGTTGTTTTAAGAGTGAGCAAAGAGACCCATTTTGAGACCTCTAATAGTCTCATTTCATCCATTACATAAGGTAAGTGTAGTTTTACCAATCTTCTTCATCTCCTTCTTCTTTCCTTAAATTTTTAACCTCATTTCCTAACTCCTATTTTCATCCACATATTTTAAGTGTATTCAAAAAATCCAAGTGTTTAGAGCTTGGAAAGTAATTTTATAAAAATTGAGGGACCAAATCGTAAAAGATTAAAATTGAGGACCAAGATGAAATTTACAGGACTTATGCAGTCCATGCACCTGAAAATACTAATTTAACTATAACATAATTATATTTTGGACCCAAGATTTAAATTTCATAACAATTGGACCCCTAAAAGCCTTAAAGGCAATTATTTCAAAATGGGACAAAAATGAGATTTTCAAAAATTAAGGGACCTATACTTATTTCCTTTTAAAACTGCTTTTGTCCCAATATTCCACTGACCGTAGTGACATTTTACAACTGGAATCATATTAAAATCCCTTCCGATTTGTGAGTTCCAATTATTTTAAACTCAGGGCTTGAAATGACAATTTTAATAAATTTGGGCCAAATGTGAGAATTTTATAAAAACTCAACCTCAAAACATTAAAAACCTGAATCTCTGAATAATTTAGAGAATTTAGGAACTGACCTCCTAATTTTTCAAGGACGGGACATTTACTTATTCAATTTTTAACCCCAAAAGTATTGGTTTTTACAAAACAGGGCTAATTGGATTTTTTACAAGGACCTAACTCAAATTATTTCTCTTTTAAAGAAACAACCCTGGACTCTCTGGCTTTTAATAATGATATAAAAGATTTTATTTTCTTAAAACACTTTGACTTATCAGATCGTCTTGACCGATTAATTCGCGATCGCGGGGTGACTTTCTCGTCTTGCGATTTCGAATCTATAACGGGACTTATGTTGCACCTAATCTTTTAAGATATCGAAGATTGCTTGTCCTCTCGATAATCATCTTCATCCAAATAACTCCACCAACGCCATAATTGCCACTCGAAATTTTCAAAACTTTTCCTGAACTGTTTCCCATAATCAATAATACTCGACTATCTGGTTGACTTCCTGAACTTGTATTTACTTTCCTGTCTGAGTCAACTTGGTGTGTCGAGCTCATAGTCGGAATGGAAACGTCGGGGATGGAACCGGGCAGCTCAGCTGCTATTCTACTCTTCCCGCCCCATCGTCCTAATCCCGCAACTGAGGGACGGAGTTGTCCAAGGGAAGCGGGTCGTAGTACTTGAAGTATAATCATGATTCTGACAAATCCGGGCCTTGCTAGCTCCACTGTGGATTTTGTCTTTGCCTATAGAGCGATAAGGTGACAGGTCTTGGACTATCTTGCTCGAGGAGTTACAAGGAAGAACAAAGGAATCGCTATCTGATCCACACAATTCTGGAGTTAATCGGACCCATTTGGTTGGCACTACAAATCCGTACGCAACCGCTACTTGTATTACATTGGTTGGCGTTACAAATCTGTATGCAACCGCTACTTGTCTTGCATAGGATTGGCGCTACAAATCCGTACGCAATCCTCCTGTCTTGCTTGAATCACATAGTTCCTGTGTGATCACGAACTGTTTTCTTATAACTGTATAAGTATATTACTTAAATATATTTCTTACGACGCTTGTGGGCTGTGTGTGAAATCACGCATCAAAATATATATCGTCACACATGCACACGATCACTCCATCTACTGAGATTTTTGTCTCATTCCCTCCTGTTTTCTAACCTTTAGATGGGGACGATGTTGAGGATGTCAACCCGACCGTAGATTATTGACCCTGACCCCGCCTGTCGAACTTGTACCATCTTTCTGATGATTGTACTTATTTCATGTACTTCTGTGAATGTTGGACTCCCTTCTATCCTACTACTCTTTTCTCTCTTCGACTATAATTTGAGGGCGTAGGACCCTTGACATTTAATATTTGGATATGGTGTTCTTTACGCTTTAGTTTCGGCCTGTAAACTTATTCAGGTTTATTATGTCGGATGCATTTGGATCTCGCTAGACTTTAAGTTGTAATTTGTACTTATGTTATTTTATTTCCACTGCTTTAGACTCTGTTTCACTTGGGATTGTTGTATTATTTTTCTGGACTGTTGGGTTTATTTATGTTTAAGTGGTTGATCGTCGTCGCGTCGCGTTTGGGGCGTGAGAGATATGGTACCAGAGCTCGGCTAGTAAGATGGAAACTTACACCGAGCTGACCCAGGATAGATTCATCTGCCTTGGATTGGGTACCACTACTAGATGACCTAAGTTGAATCTTGGATGAATATTTAAACTCTTTTGGGCTGTTATAGTGTTAAGATATCCGGATATTCCTCTATTTGGACGTTAGGTGATTTAGAAAATCATTGATTTAGAGATTATAATGCCTCATATGGTAAGACTCGAAGAATATGAGGATATCTCTTGATAAGTATATGATTTGGATGTGATATATTATGGGATCTAGACACCAAATGATATTACTTTGGGAAAATGATAGTAGGGGAATCACTAAGTATAATGATCAATGATAATACCCTTGTGTTATTCATTCTCAAGTACTTGCACAAGCTTAAGTAAGGGAATTTGACTTGTGGTTTAGATATCACGGATAAGATACATTAAGGATGTGACTATTATACGATCTCGACTAGATGTTACCACTAAATATCCCCTCCCGAGGATAGACGAACTATTTGATCAACTTCAAGGAGCAACGGTGTACTCGAAGTTTAATTTACAACAAGGATATTATCAGTTGAAGATCCGTGAAGAAGATGTTTCCAAAACGGCATTTCAAACCAAATATGGACACTACGAGTTTGTAGTGATGCCTTTCGGTCTGACAAACGCACCAGCAGCATGTATGGATCTGATGCATCGAGTCTTTCAACCTTATCTGGATCAATTCGTACTGATATTCATTGATGACATACTCGTATACTCTAAGTTTAGAGAAGAGCATGAACGTCATCTGAAAATTAATTTGGAGACACTACGAGAGCACAAGTTGTATGCCAAATTCAGCAAGTGCGAATTTTAGCTTAGTGAAGTCGCATTCTTGGGACACATAGTATCCGACACTGGGATCGCCGTAGACCCTTCGAAGGTACAGACAGTGGTTGAATGGAAACAACCCGAGTCTGTAATGGAGATCGAAGTTTTTAGGAGTAGCCGGATATTATCGAAGATTTATCCAGGATTTCTCCAAGATAGTCGGACCACTCACTCGACTAACCCAGAAGCAAGTCAAGTTTGAATGGAATGACAAGGGTGAGGCTAGTCTCCAAGAGCTGAAGAAACGACTTACTACAACTCCAGTCTTAGCCCTTCCAAAGGGAACAAAAAACTTTGTCGTCTACAGTGATGCATCAAAGGAAGGACTAAGAGTAGTACTCATGCAGGAAAGAAAGGTCATTGCTTATGCATCACGGAAACTCAAGCCATATGAAGCCAATTACCCAACACATGACTTGGAATTTGCAGCAATATCGCGTTAAAGAAATGGAGGCACTATCTCTACGAAGCAACACTCACGGTTTACACGGATCATAAGAGCCTGAAGTATCTATTCTCTCAGAAGGATCTCAATTTGAGGCAACGAAGATGGATGGGGTTAATAGAGGACTATCACTTTGATATCCAATACCATCCCGGGAAAGCTAACGTAGTAGCTGACGCCTTGAGCAGAAAGGCGAGTTTAGCCAGACTAATGATTCGAGAGTGGAAATCATTAGAAGCGTTGAGCACTTGGAATCCGATGAGGATCAATACTCAAATTTCTTGTGTTAACATTTTGGTTAAACCCGATTAACTGAACGAGATCAAGGCAGCACAGGGGACAGATGTGCAACTTCAAAAACTGAAAGAGAAGATACTTAAAGGAGAGAGTCAGAATTCTTGATACATGAAGATGGGATCATCAGATTTCAAAATTGAGTTTGTGTACCAAGTGACGAGCGGATTAGGAGTAGAATTCTCTCAGAAGCACACCGTTCGAAATACACTATACACCCTGGAGAAAACAAGATGTATAAGGACTTGAAACATCATTACTGGTGGGTAAACATGAAGAACCAGGTAGCGGAGTTTGTTGCGAGATGTTTGACTTGTCAACGAGTAAAGGCAGAACACCAACGACCATCTGGTTTATTACAACCGTTGAGAGTTCCCGAGTGGAAATGGGAACACATAACGATGGACTTCGTGATGGATCTACCAAGGACTAGAAGAGGCCAGGATGCTATATAGGTAGTCTAAGACCGACTCACGAAATCTGCACACTTCTTACTCATGAAGAAAACCGACAGCTTGCAGAAACTCGCGCAAATTTATATCCAAGAGATCATTTGACTGCATGGAGTGTCAGTCGACATTATGTCAGACAGAGACCCGAGATTTGTCTCCCGATTCTGGAAGTGCTTGCATGAGGAATTGGGTACCTCGCTAAGTTTCAGCATAGTAGCACATCCACAAATGGATGGCCAGTCTGAGCGAACGATTCAAACCCTGGAAGATATGATGCGAGCCTGCACGTTGGATTTCCAAGGAAGTTAGGATTCGCACTTACCATTGTCCGAGTTCGCCTATAATAACAGCTATCAGGCCAAAATTGGGATGGCACCCTACGAAGCCTTGTACGGGCGAAAGTGTAGATCTCCACTACAGTGGGAGATTGATGACCAATGGACTCCAAAAGAGAAACGAAAGTCGCCCTCGATTCCAAAGGTCAACTTAGTTTAGGAGGCCATGGAGAATGTCAAGCTAATCAAGGAACGGATCCGCACAGCTCAGAGCCGCCAGACAAGAGGAGAAAGGACTTGAAATTTGAAGTCGGAGATGAAGTATTTCTCAGACTCTCTCCACGGAAAGGATTGATCAATCCGAAGAACGGAGGCAAGTTGAGCCCTAGATATGTTGGACCTTACAAGATTTTGCAGAGGATCGGGAAGTTAGCCTACCGACTCGAGTTACCAACACAGTATGCGGGAATACACGATGTATTGCACGTATCGAGGTTAAAGAAGTATCAACCAGATCCCGAGCATATCATCACCCAAGATACTCCTCCTCTGATAGAAAATTTATCCTACATCGAGAAACCAATCCGGATCATTGACCAGCAGATACGTCAGTTGCATAATAGATAGATTCCGATGGTTAAAGTGGTATGATGAAACCACAACCGAGACGATGACGCAATATGGGAGATGGAAGAAGACATGAGAAATCAATATCCAGAGTTGTTCGGAAGAGAAGTTGGGAACCAAATTCTTTTAAGGAGGGGTGAATGTGAGGCCCCGAATTTTAACAACGTGAGATACGGTGTTATGTAGTGATTATTTATTTGGCTATGTATCACAAACCTATTATTAATGAATGCGACTCTAATTTTATTTATTTCTTCCAACGTCAATTACGCATTTCGCATTTTTGAGCTTAGCAATTTTATATTCTCCTCTAGTATTAATACTTGATCGAATGACTACGACTTTAGGAATATTGGACCCTCGATAAATTAGGAGTATATTCCAATCTCTATACAAATATTTCACTATATTCTATAATTCATTTCCCCAGCAACTTCCAATTAATTTTTTTTTAAAAATACGTATTTCTTATTTCACATCTTTAATTTTAAAATTTAATATTTAAGTATAAATATTTATACATTTTATTTTTCTTCAATTTTATAAAAGAAAAGAAAATCAAATATGTTTTTTTTCCTAATTTTCGAAAATACCCTTTAAATAGGGAGGTTATTTATATTTTTTGTTAAACCCCACTATCACAATTGGTCAAACAAATATATTTTAAATTCCCCCCTAAAAACTAGCTTTTGGCCAATTGTCCCTAAGAAAGTAACCTACCTATTATTTTATGTTCTAATGTTTCCCAATTATTACCCTAACTCATCATCTAACCAAACCAAAACAAATTTTGGTCCCCTCCTCTCTTGTAGAATCGGCCATAAGGCCATTTTGAACAAGAATTCCTTGTTCATTTCACCAACATTCACTCCTCCGCAAATTACCTCCTTCTCTATAAAAGAAAAATCCTCCTAATTCTCTCTTCTTCTTTTTTCTTCTTCTTATCATCATCTACCTTCTATACTTAACCAAAAACAAGAAATCTCCTCCTCTATCCCTTGAATTCGAACCAAACCATACCAACAAGGTAAGAAATTGTGTTCTAAAATCATCTTGCTATCCTCTAGCTCATCATCTTCACTTCTTAACCTAAGTTTGATTTTTGGTTTAAGGTATACTTAGAAGACTTGGAAGACACTAAAAGCCTTACCATCATCTTGAAAAGGACTTCAAGACTTTGAAGATTTTGAAGAGAAATTGGACTATAAGGTAAGAAGTGGGATTTTTAGTACATTTTCTTATTCTCTTCTATTTTCCAAAATTTTGATACTCCATTTTCATTTTTGAACTTTTAGAGGCTGACCTTAGGAGTTGTTTTAAGAGTGAGCAAAGAGACTCATTTTGAGACCTCTAATAGTCTCATTTCATCTACTACACAAGGTAAGTGTAGTTTTACCAATCTTCTTCATCTCCTTCTTCTTTCCTTAAATTTTTAACCTCATTTACTAACTCCTACATTTTTTTGGTATTCCTTGACCTAGAGGGCTGACCTAAGCCACTTCTCCTTCAAGAGTGATTTATTTCATCTTTCACCAACAAGTTCATATTTAAGGTGGGTGAAAAAATCTTTCCAACTTCTAGGTGTTTTTACTTAAAATGCATGTAGTATTTTGATATTGAGCACTTGAGATATATATATGTAATGTATTTCATGTTAATTTCTTGTATCAAGTTGAAAATTTCTCAAGTATGGCTCAAAATGCTATTTGTTAAAAAATAGGTGCATACATGTACATTTTATTGTGATATTTGATGAATTCTTGTGCGAAATGGACTTGTATATGTATGACCCTTGAAATCCATATTTTGTATGATTTATAACTTGGACAAGTCGAGAATAATTAATTAAATTTCAATTTTTGGACTTAAAATTCGAAAATGGAAAGTTGGTGGACTTAATTGCAAGAAAATAAAACTTAAGGGACCCCTTTGTAATTTTCGAGTTTTGAGACTGTACACAGGTTCAAAAATGATGTTTGGACATTTTAATAAAGTTTTAAAAGTTTTTAGATAAATAATATCAACCCTTAAAAGCCTAAGGACTAGATTGTAAAATTTTAGAAGTTTAAGGGCTATATTGCAATTTTCGAAACTGTACCAGACCCTATTTTTAAAATTAGAAATTTTAACTCTTAAGGGACTGGAAATAACATATTTTAAGTGTATTCAAAAAATCCAAGTGTTTAGAGCTTGGAAAGTAATTTTATAAAAATTGAGGGACCAAATCGTAAAAGATTAAAATTGAGGACCAAAATGAAATTTCCAGGACTTATGCAGTCCATGCACCTGGAAATACTAATTTAACTGTAACATAATTATATTTTGGACCCATGATTTAAATTTTATAACAATTGGACCCCTAAAAGCCTTAAAGGCAATTATTTCAAAATGGGACAAAAATGAGATTTTCAAAAATTAAGGGACCTATACTTATTTACTTTTAAAACTGATTTTGTCCCAATATTCCACTGACCTTAGTGACATTTTACAACTGGAATCACATTAAAAGCCCTTCCGGTTTGTGAGTTCCAATTATTTTAAACTTAGGGCCTAAAATGACAATTTTAATAAATTTGGGGCAAATGTGAGAATTTTATAAAAACTTGACCTCAAAACTTTAAAAACCTGAATATATGAATAATTTATAGAATTTAGGAACTGACCTCATAATATTTCAAGGTCGGGATATTTACTTATTCAATTTTTAACCCCAAAAGTATTGGTTTTTACAAAAGAGAACTAATTGAAAATTTTCTTTTTACAATGACCTAAATCAAATTATTTCTCTTTTAAAGAAACAGCCTTGGACCCTCTGAATTTTAATAATGATATAAAAGATTTTATTTTCTTAAAACACCTTGACTTATCGGATCGTCTTGACCGATCAATACGCGATCCTGGGGCGACTTCCTCGTCTTGCGATTTCGAATCTATAAAGGGACTTATATTCTACCTAATCTTTCAAGATATCGAAGATTGTTTGTCCTCTCGATAATCATCTTCATCAAAATAACTCCACCAACGCCATAATTGCCACTCGAAATTTCAAAAACTTTTCCTGAACTGCTTCCCTGAATCAATAATACTCGACTGCCTGGTTGACTTCCTGAACTTGTATTTACTTTCCTGTCTAAGTCAACTTGGTGTGTCGAGCTCATAGTCGGAATAGATACGCCGGGGATAGAACCGGGCAGCTCGGCTGCTATTCCACTCTGCCGGCCCCATCGTCCTAATCCCGCAACTGGGGGACGGAGTTGTCCAAGGGAAGCGGGTCGTAGTACTTGAGGTATAATCATGATTATGACAAATCCGAGCCTTGCTAGCTCCACTGTGGATTTTGTCTTTGCCTATGGAGCGATAAGGTGACATGTCTTGGACCATCTTGCTCGAGGAGTTACAAGGAAGAACGAATGAATCGCTAACTGATCCACACGATTCTGGAGTTAATCGGACCCGTTTGTTTGGCGCTACAAATCCGTACGCAACCGCTACTTGTATTGCATTTATTAGCGTTACAAATCCGTACGCAACCGCTACTTGTCCTGCATTGGATTTGCGCTACAAATTCGTACGCAATCCTCCTGTCTTGCTTGAATCACATAGTGACTATGTGACGACGAACTATTTTCTTAAAACTGTATAAGTATATTACTTAAATATATTTCTCACGACGCTTGTAGGTTGTGTGTGAAATCACGATCATATCTCACGCATTTTTCATACGACTGTTTTCTTGCATCAAAATATATATCGCCACACATGCACACGATCACCCCATCTACTGAGATTTATGTCTCATTCCCTCCTGTTTTCTAACCTTTAGATGGGGACGATGTTGAGGATGTCAACCCGACCGCAGATTGTTGACCCTCGCCCCACCTGTCGAACTTGTACCATCTTTCTGATGATTGTACTTATTTCATGTACTTCTGTGAATGTTGGACTCCCTTCTATCCTACTACTCTTTTCTCTCTTCGACTATAATTTGAGGGCGTAGGACCCTTGACATTTAAGATTTGGATATGGTGTTCTTTACGCTTTAGTTTCGGCCTGTAAACTTATTCAGGTTATTATGTCGGATGCATTTGGATCTCGCTAGACTTTAAGTTGTAATTCGTACTTATGTTATTTTATTTCCACTGCTTTAGACTCTGTTTCACTTGGGATTGTTGTATCATTTTTCTAGACTGTTGGGTTTATTTCTGTTTAAGTGGTTGATCGTCGTCGCGTCGTATTTGGAGCGTGACAGGACCCAAATTTTGCAACATTCAAACTACTACAAGGATAATGCCGAGCTTTATAAATCCGAGCCACCAGGGAATTTTCTTCTGTTAATAGTCGCCACACTTGCTTTCCCAATAAAGCCATGTTAAATTCATGAAGCCGTTGAAAAGTCAATCCCCCTTTACTTTTATGCACACACAATCTATCCCAAGAAAGCCAGTTAATACTCTTCGTAGAATTCCCACCTTCACCCCACCAAAAGTAATTCATCATTCTTTCTAGATCAACACAAGAATCATTAGGAAGAAGGAATAAACTCATAGCGTAGATAGGAACTGACCAGGCCACACCTTCTCCTTAATGAATGCAGAAATCTCCTTTGTATTACGACCCACCAATGATGGCAATCTGAGATAAGAACCATGATTTTCGGTTTGAGCAACATTCATAAATTCACAAATTGCCTGAATATCCACAATAACAGTATTTTGGCTAAAAGATATTGATGACTTCTGATAATTAATGATCTGTCCGGATGCCTTTCAATACATGTCTAAACATTGTTTGATCCTTGAGCTCTCGTACATATTAGCTTTAAAAAACAAAAAGCTATCGTCCTCAAACAATAAGTGTGTTACACTTGGATCACTTCTTAAAACCTACACCTGTGTATGAAGCTCATATCTTCAAACAACTTGATTATAGTCGACAATCCCTCCGCACACAAAATGAATAAATAAGGGGATAACGGATCCCCTTGTCTTAAGCCTCGTTCTGGTGCAAAAAAAAAAAATCAGATTCAAAATCCCCGTGCAATATACGATATCAAACAGAAAAAATATAACTCTATAAAAGAAAAAAGATAGATGCACCTGGTGCTGTAGTGATGTAGTCTCATCTTGCTAGCTCTGTGATATAAAACTCTATAAAACAAATTCCAGACAACTAGGACTAAAACAACTCTATTAAAGTATCATATACTAAATAAAAGGGCATATCTCTTCATGGGGTGATCTAGTGTCATAGGTGGTTTCATGTTCTTATTCCCACCTGTGCACCATTTTGTCGAGCTTGTCACATAGGACTTACCTACTGTAGTTAAGAGTTTACCCACTGCACGTCCGAATAGTAGTGGTTGGGTTTCCTTTAAAAAAACAAAAAAGGATTTACCTAATGCACATCTGAAAAGTAGTGGTGGTGAGTTTTGCCTTAAAAAAGTACAATTGGCTAAGTTACAAAATGAGGACACTAATTATACTCGACTGACAAAAAGATGACATTAAGTTTGCAGGCTTTAAATTTAGGATAATAACTTTCAAATTTTTGCGAATTGAGGACAATAACTTTTAGATTTTGTGAATTGAAGACAATAACTTTCAGAATTGTGAATTGATGACGATTTGAGCCCGAACTGCTCAAATTTAGTCTAATTTTCATATTGATCTCAATGTTAAACTCGAATTTTTGAAATCCGGGCTAATTACTTATGTGGTGAAAAAAATTATTTATGAGGTTAAATTAGGTCAAAAAACATATTTTAAAAATTTACAAATTAACAATTGAAATTTGAATATATGAAAATAAAATTGATAATTATTTTTAGAATTTAGAAAGTAACAAATAAAATTTCAAGACACAAAAATAAATTTGGAAAGTACAAAAAATTAATAAAGTTGTACAGTTTAGTTTATAATTAATCTAAAATAACTAGAACAAATAAAATTTATTGAATAAAGTATGAAAAATATGTGAATAAATCCAAACATAATATAAATTAATATCTAAATATTATTTAATAAAACTAAAAATTATTTAAAGTAAATTAAAGATACAAGCTAAAATTTCAAAAATACATATATAAATTTGAAATTATATCTGAATCTAAAATATTATTTTAATTACATGTTAAAATATATAACTTTTTATTTCATTAAATATTTTCAAATTTTACTTTGCAATTCAAATTAATTTAAATTGAATTGACATTATAAAATAATTTTTAGAATTACTAAATAATGTTTAGATTTTATCTTTATAGTTCTTAAGTTTATTCAAATAGTTTTAAGAATTTATTCAATAATTTTAGATACATTAAATAATATTTCAAATATTATTTCACATTTTTAGACTTCATTTAATTGTTTTTAGATTTATACATTTATAATTGTAATTACTTATTTTCCAAATTTATTCTTGTATATTTATATTTTAATTCTTAATTTTTGAATTTTCTTAAATAATTTTAAGATTAAATCCATGTATCCATATATCAAATATTTATATCTTCATTTGTAAATTTCTGAAGTAATTTTTGACTCATATTCGCCACACAAATAATTATTTTCAACACAAGTAATTATCCTGATTTGGCAATTCAGGCTCAATTTGTTCCCAATTTGCAAAAAATTATGTTCTCTTTTTACTAGTGGGGTATAGTTAGTGTCGTCTTTTCGCAATTTAGCCAGCAACAAGATATGAAGTTAAACTAACTGAAGAGATTAAAAATAAAAATAAAAAATGGATTGAAAGTAGGGAACCCAATTATCAGTCATCACATTATAAATCTTCAAAAGATAGAGGACCCAAATTTAGAAGGTATTTGGCTAAGCTTATTTAAAACATCTTATAAGCTCCTACGTCTAATAAGCTGTTTAGGAGCTTATAAGATGTTAGATCTTATTTTAAAAATAAGCTGTCAGAGTGTTTGGATAAAATAAGATAGTTGAGCTTATGAGAAAAACATTTGAGAGATTGATTGTGTGGTAGGTAATTTTGGGATACTATAAAATTATTATGGATATTTTTATCTTTTGAATGTTTATAAATAAAGAGCTTATAAGCTCTTTTAAAAAAAGTTGGAGTGGAGGTACATTGTTTTTAGGAGCTTATAAGTTGTCTTAACAGCTTTTTTTGGAGCTTATAAGCTCTTTCGAAAAAAACATTACCAACACATTTTAAGAGCTTATAAGCTCTTAAACATCTTATAAGTTGTTTTTAAGAGCTTATAAGCTCAGTCAAACACCCTCTTAACCAAGGAAAGTTTGTCAATTATGGATTCCTGTTTTGATTAGAGTCACGATGACGTTATAATTTCAACCAAATAGACCAGTTCAATATAACATTCATAGAAATAAATTTATGATTTTACTTTATGAATATGATAATTTCAGATAATATTAAGCCTTATTTTAATTTTGGCATTTCTATCTTCAAGAACTTTAGCCCCAAATTCTAATGAGATCTGATGTCAGTGTTCTAATTTTACGATCTCGCCTCATTAGCTTAATGATAAATAAGATGAAATTATATAAAAAGTTAAAAAAGATTGAACGTACTAGTTGTGATAACAAAATCACACGAAAAATATTATCCCCTAAGGACTCGTTTGGGAATATTGATGGGATTGGATAAAAAAAATGGATAGGATAGGATTGCACTGTTCATAGATTGTGTAATACCATTTAGTACTATGTTTGGCATTTGTGATTGGGTTCCTACCTATTAATTGTATAATCAATAATTTATGTTTGCCTTTTGTGATTACTTGGGAAAAACTGAGAAGTTGTCTTAAATGCCCTTACATGTAATCACACAAAAATAAATCTGATTCCTCAAACCGGAGCTCGTCTTCTTCGGATGTCCCCAAGCACTCCTCTTTTTTCAAATCAAATAGAAACCATGGTTTTTTTTAACATAACAGTTAGCAGCAACCATCTTTGCAACATTTCTGGTCAAATTTACAAAAGAGTTGCAGCCATTCATGATATCAAACAGATGATTTAAGTTTTTAAAAAACAGAGCAAGAAAGTAAAAGTTTACTACAGATCGCATTTACTTTCGTTTGGAAGTTCTTCGGCTTTCAAGTTTTCTCCGAGCAGCTTCAAATTCTTCTTCACTAGGCTCGGGAACTGATTCACCACCACCATATTTTTGAACAAGAGATGAGAACAAATAGAAATCATGGTTATTGAGCTTTAAACGAGAATAATTCCGCCAATATACTCCGAGAATCCGCACACAATGACGACGGACATAACGCCATTTCTCGACTATCGGACTTCGGTCAAGAAAAAACACGTTTTTCTCACATTTTACGGTCACAAATTACGGTCAAATTTCGATTTTGGAAATGGATAATACGACTCATGCTCCATTTTCTTTTGCCAACCAAAACCTCTGATGATTTCTACCTCATGAATTTCTTAAGTCAACAATTTTTTTTATTTTTCCACAGATATATTCTTGTATCAAGATTCATTTCGATATTCTCTTAACTATGAATGGGGCATGAATCGGATAATACGAAATAGAAATAGACGGATTTTTACCTAGATTCCTCGGCCTTGAACTAGGGTTTGCTGACGGCTTATTCTGCCATCGAAACCTACCTGACCTCAAAATCCTCTGCCCAGGCGCAACGGCTCAAGGCAGAAATCGTCAAAAATAGCAAACAGGGGTTGTCTCTGAGCATGGACGATAACGAAGAAGTTGCGGATGAATTTGATGGGGTTAAAGTCTGGTGGGCTCCGGCAAAAACATTTCGAAATCCCAGACGATGGAGATGGGGGTGTCAATGACATTTCACATTGAGGCATTACTTGGGATTGTATAATACTAGGGGGTGAGGTGGGATTGATAATCCATCCAAATTGAGATTATCATCCAAGCCCGAGGTTAATCACGGGCTTCAATCAAACATCCCAAACAAATGATTCTCCGGGATAACAATCCTTATCATGGGTATTCCCCAATGCCAAACACGTCCCAAAAGAAAAAGAAAACAGTCAAATGTTACAATTTGGCATAATTGGGAACAAAACAAAAATCCAAACTGTTTAATAGTTAACACCACAATTTAATTTCACCAATACTGATGCAGCGGAAGCCACGAATAAACGAGCAACGAACAAAAGTAATACGAAACTTCGCGAAGAAACGTAAATTGCAATGAACAAAATAGATAAAATCTCAAAACTTAATAAATTTCAACCTCCCTAAAAATAATAAACTAGCAAGAATTTATAGGATTAAAATAAAACTCCTAACTCGACTAGAAAACATTAAAGATAAACTAAAATAGAAGAATCCTAAACAAATAAATCAATTCCTAAAATATAAGATATTGTAAAATCCTAAAAGATAATAAAACACGATATCGTATCTTTATAAATATCTCCATCATTCTCTCCGGGGTCAAAACAATTTGTCCTCGAATCGAAAGGGGGATTTTCAATAGAAGAATTGCCAAACCATGGAGGGGCGCGAGGAGGACGAGATGGAAAAATAAGGTGAATATCAAAAGGTATTTGATTTGGATCAAAAACAAAAAAATCCAGGTTGAACTCTAGAAAACCATCTCCACTTTGCCCAATCGACAACTTAATTCTAGTGCATCCATCGGACCAATCCGGAACGTGCCATCCATTTCGGAATTTAGGGACAACAATAAAAGAAATAATAGATACATCATGAATTTTATTCCTTATCCATGATGCTTTGTCGTAACTTGCTTTCTCTATCATGTTAGATTGAAGATTCCCACCAACAATCTCAATCTCTCTATCGAAAATTGATGGGTCATCATAACTGCGATCTTCCTCGTCAAAAATTGGTGGGCCATCATAGCCACCATTATCCTCGTCAAATTGCAGAGGGTTTTCATAGCCAACCTTTGGAACAGTGTCTTCATCTTCCTCATCAAAAATTGGTGGTCCATCATATCCACCATCTTCAATGTAACTTGAGCATAAAACATACATGTCCGTGGAATAAGTTTCCAATGGGGTGGACTGGATGGACACAATATCGCAGGCAAACTCACAACCAACAAGAAATTATTTTTCAACAAGCCTTTTGATTTCTTGAAATTGGATGCGCACGTTATTGAATTGTTTTGTCAACAAGTCGATTTGCTGACGGATCTGTGTGGTGTCGTTCATGCATTGTGGAATCGGTCTGGACAACATGGTTCAGGGAGCGTAGACTGGTCTCTGAATACCAACTGATGCAGACGGAAGCGTAACAAGAACAACAAACAACACAAACACTACCGTTGATTCGCAAGAATACCGGAAGTATTGAACAAAGCAATATAATTCTTTATTGCTTGGAGAATAAATCTCAAAACTTAATAAATTTCAACCTCCCTAAATATAATAAACTAGCAAGTATTTATAGGATTAAAATAAAACTCCTAACTCGACTAGAAAACATTAAATATAAACTAAAATAGAAGAATCCTAAACAAATAAATCACTTCCTAAAATCTATACATTATAAAAATAAGTCATGCATAGTTTATGAGGGTTAATTATAAAAAGTACTCTTGAGGATTACCTAATTACAAATAAATCCAGCTAACTTTCAAAATTACAAAAAATAGCCCTGAGGTTTTATTTTGTCTAATATTTACCCCATTCATAAGCAATAAACATTTCAAAATCCCCCATCATATTTATAAAAATATTACAATTTAACACTTAATTTTAACACTAAATCAAACTTTAAGGGGATTTTTACGTAATTTTGAAAGTTAGTTTGGGTTTTTTCGTAATTAGGTCAAACCTTAGAGGTACTTTTTGTAATTATCCTTAGTTAATAATTAAATTGCATTAACAAAATTATAAAATTAGATTTAGCACCATTTACAAGTATGATTTATATCCTAAATAATATAATAAAACTATGTGACATTTTCATATTCAGAATAAAAATCGAAAAACTAAATTAAGTAATAAATAAAACAAATAAAAAAAAGAGTTTTTCCAAGAATTTATACCTTGTTTAATAAAGTTATTCTTAAAGATGAGGAAGATATGAATTTGAAAAATAAATTTACTAGTAATAGATAATAAAAGTATATATAAAATATTAAAATTATATTTAATTTTTTAAAAATAAATATAGCGGGCTAGATATTGTAAAATCCTAAAAGATAATAAAACATGATATCGTATCTTTATTAATATCTCCATCACCAATACATTGTTAAATAATAAAAAAATACAATTAGCCAAATTAAACAGGACAGATGGACTCAATGTATTGTACTGGAAATTTTGTATCCACACGTGTGAAAAAATGTCTTTGAGCATCATCAAGGCCATGTATGGTTTCGGAAGTCTTGTAAACAAGATTGTACCGTATTATTTTTCCCTTAATCCGCCACACCAAGAATGAACCGTCCTCTTTCTTACCCCAAACCATAGTATAAAACATAAGTTGTTGATAACATGTGAAAGACAATCTTTGTGACAAACCACTCAAAATAGTCCCTCTTCATCTCGTACACATTGAACTCAAATAGCATCTTCCTATAGGTATCAATGTAATGCAAGTGATCGCATGACTCTCCAAAATGATAATTGGGTCTCGAATACGAGACGTCCTGTATAGGTGGCATTGGCATTACCTTAAGCATTTGATCATCAACATTAAAATAGAAACAATTTTCAGTCTCAGTAAAATTGATCCAATGGACAGATCCCTTTCAATATACGACCATCTTGGAAATTCACTTGGGCCGTAAATTGGGCTCACCGCATATACTCCAAGAACCTGTCTTAGACGAGTAAACCTCAAACCGAAATTGATCATCCATCAAATCACTCAATTCCAAGACACAAACAACTTTGTAATGAGAAGATTCGGAAGGATCAAATCCCAAGATCATTCCACGTACTACCTTCGATAAACCACAATGTTCATTTTTTAGTTCCGAAGTGTTAAAAAAATTTGGTGTGAGATTACAAATGTAGTATTTCCCACAACCGTTGTGGGCAGTACTCATTGGTAAATGTAAGTTTTTGGGATGATTTGGTGAAAGAGATCAAATATGCATGCGGAAGATTATTTTCTTACCGATGAGCGAAGTCAGCACAATCAAAGACGAAACCCACAACATGATTGGGTTCGAGAGTGCACAAAAAATAGAAACTTGGACTAGAGATGAGAGAATTCCGATTTGGAGACTAATTTGAAGCAAAAAGTAAATTCGGGGTTACGCGTAGATAAATCTCTATTAAATGATCATCAATTGAAGCAACAATTTCCGCGGATAATGTTTTCGCTCGAATCACAAAAAGCGCTTTTGGAGTTTTTCGTCTTTGGTTTCATTCCCGATCGCCAATATTTTAAGATGCGTAGTGAAGAAACAAACGGCATGGTTGGTATGAATGAATGGAATCAAAAATGAGTAGAATGAACTTAGGAATGCACTAACAAAGTCAATTCAATGCTACATGTATTTTTTTTTATGATAGGTATTAGTAAGGAATGAGAAAGGAATAGAAAATTCATCTAACTTGATTCCAAAGTCGTAATTGGTAATTAAAATAAATGATGGGAGAACTTAATGAAATATTTTTAATGATTAATTACCCTTTAGTAGAACTGTTTTTGAAAGAAAATTGATTTTGACTATGTTTATTAACTTTATTTTTAAATTTTAAATAATATTTTTTCCCCAAAAAAATATACAGTGGAATCATTTTTAGATATTTTTAAATTCATACAAAATATTCGTTGCGCAATAATGATACAATTTTATTTTATCAGGTATCAAATTATCAAACAACCCAAGATTAAATTTCTCTTTGTGTCCATTAGAGGCCCGAATTCAATTGGGCCAATTTGGTCGCCCATTCGCTCGAAACACCGGTCCGCTTAGTCGGTCATATTTTTATGTGTATTTTTATGGGTTGAGCTCCAAAATAAAGGCTCGGCCATTGTTTGGCTCGTCCCGATCCGCCTAATTTTCTTCTTATGCTGGCAAGCCGATCTGACCCATTTGGATGATTTAGTGTCCATTTAAATGAAAAGAAAAAAATGTAGCGAAAAACATTTTAAAATTATTATAAAATTTACGGTTGTAATAAAATAAAAATAAATATTTAATTTTGGTTTACGTTTAGTTTTATATAATATATTTTACGAGTTTAATAAGAAGATTATTTTTTTTCTAAAATAATAATAACTTCATTCCTGGTAGATTGGGAATGACTAATACCATGGGTTTGAAAGGAATAACTAATATCATACTATTGAGTATAGGGATTTCCATGGCAAATGGACATTCCTAAACTTAAAATATACAAATCTTGTGAATGGGAATGAATCTGGGAATGCCCATTCTATTTTCACTTCATTCCCACATACCAATCATGCCGTAAAGTATATATGGTTTACAACATTCCATAATTAAAACTGGTAAGAAATTTTATAACTTATCAATTAAATTTTAGAAGAAACTTAACAAATCTACAAATAAAATATTATCATAATTAGTTTTCTTTATCAGATAAGTATCATCACCTCTCATGGTTCCCTTTTTTGTGGAGGTTCCTTGTGAGACCGTCTCACTGATCTACATCCGTGAGACGGAACCTCAAAATACCCAACCAGCTGGAAAAGCCCAAAAACTAACCCAAAAAGCCAAAACCCTAAACCTGAACACAAGGCCAAAAAGATCAGCAGCTACTTGTTTCTCTCTCTATACATCTGAGAAGTAGCAAATCAATAATATTTTTTTTTTCTTTCTCTCTACATCGGAGGAGGAGTAGCCACCCCACGCCACACCGTCTCCATCGTCGATCTCATGAGCGAGAGCGCTCTACCACAACACAAGCTTTTCCATTATCCTCATCTTTATTTACAACTAATTTGCGAATCAAGATGCTTTCTACCAATACAAATCAAGAAACAAGGTAATACCAAAGAAGAGAAGAAGATGATACGTCAAACTCACATCCATCGAATGAGTTCAGTTTAAATTAATCCTTAGTTGTTTTAGTAATTTGTATTATGTAATGGTTTTTGTATAAAAATTGTCCTCCTGTTGTAGTGATTGTTAACTCATAAAAAGGCAGTCATTCAATTTCTATTCGTGTTATTACTTTAATACTTTTGTAATAAAATAAAGTGATACTTTTATGCTTTGAAAACCCATACTTTTAGACCAAAAAGTGATACTTATCAACTGAAGAGAATTAGTGTTAATTGTAGTATTTTGTTAAAAAAGTGATACTTTTGTAATAAAAAATGATACATTTAGACCAAAAAACGATACTTTTCTGCCAAAGAGAATTACTGATGTAGTCTTTATTTATTTATTTAAGAAAATTATACTTTTAAGAATATAAGTGATACTTTTAAACCAAAATATGATACTTTTAACTGGAAGAAAATAGTGATGCAGTTCTTTTTAATAATAAGATGTTACTTTTATACTGAAAATCAATACTTTTAAACGAAAAATGATACTTCTAAAATTACGGCAAAAATAGTGATATTTGCGATTTTGTTGAAAAAATGGTGATACTTTTAATCCAAAAAAGTTATACTTTTAAAACAAAAAATGATACTTTTACAATAAAGAGAAAAAGATTAATTCGGTTCCAGCGACCATCATTTACATAATAATTCAATACCAATTTAATAAAAAAAAAACGTTATACTTCTAATATGAAAAGATAAAATATTTTCATTAACTTTTCACATGTTTCATCCTCACAGTACAGCAAATTCATAACATCTAATACAACATATACAACACTGTCAAAATGAAATGCGATACTTTTAGAATAAAAAGTGATACCATAAGAACAAAAACTGATACTTCTAACTGAAAGAAAATATTGATACTTTCAACTGAGATTGATCGTCGAGCTTTGAAGAACTGAAGAAGAATTGAAAAACCAAACTATGCACAACAAAAAGAGAAGAAAAATCCCAAAAAAATGTGAGAAAAATCGCAAGAAAGTCATAAGAAAAAAAGGAAAGAAGCTGAAGACCAAAGAGAGAGAAAGAGAAGAGAGAAAAAATCATAAGAAATAATTTCAAAGTGGTATTTAGGTGGTTACCAAAGCAGGAGGGTTCATGTATTTGGGCTCCGTCTCACTGATCCTAGATCCATGAGATGGTCTCACACAAGTTTTTGTGCCCTTTTTTTAAGCTGTAGTTTAGAACAAGTTATTTACTAATCATTAATCAAAGGAATATTATACAATAGTTTGAGTGTGCCCAAGATCTATGTGGCCCTTTTATCTTTCAAAAAGGATTAATAATATAAAAAGAATATTAATGTATCCTTTCATTGATTTTGTAGTTTTTTTTTTCGAAAAAAATTGCTTTACTTTTATTACGAATCTGTTAAATCTGCAAATACAATTTTGTCAAGATTCTACTGTCAACCATCAAGTTGACAGCACAATCACTTTAGCAAATAGCAGTTTAGTTAGTTAGAATATTCACTGGTAGTTATATTCTTGTTAGATAAGTTAACATATATGATCTTCCTCCTCCATGTATAAATAAGTTGCACAAATACTTCTCCAATTTATTCAATACAATTCAATATCTGCAGTTTTATTAGACACATGGCCTAATCTATTGTCCAAAGTACATACTTATGTCTAGTAGTTAAAGCTACTGAAGGGAAATTCAGATGATATAGCCCTTCTTTAGCATCAGCAGTACCAATCCTCTTGTTGGTCAAGTCCTGCAAAACACAATGTAAGGACAAGAAGTACAGGGCATAGTTTGAATTTCTACCTAATTGAGAGACAGAAATTAGGCTGTATGTAAAAGAACGCACACATAAAGTATTGAGTAATATCAGACCAGTACTTAGTTTGACTTCACCAATGTGAGTGGCCAAAGTAGTATTACCATTAGGTAAGTGAATGGAAACAAAAATTTCCTTAGAAGGAGCAGTGTATCGAGAAGAATCACAGATCATGTGGTCCGTTGCTCCTATATCAAGGATCCATTTATAATTGGCAACTTTATGCATGAAATTGTTAGAGAATTTACCTGAAATGGTTGTAGCTACAGAGTGAATAGTCTCTGTGGGAGTTTAATTTGTTGTTGTCCTTTAGCAAAGGCAAGAAATTGCTCAACCATTTCTTGAGAAAAAATAGGATTGTCTTGGCTGTCATCTTGAGCTTGAGGAGAGGTGATCACAGCATTGACAGTAGAATTGAATTCCTTGGCATTTCTGGGGCCTTTGGGACCCTTCCAACCCGGAGGATAGCCTATAAGCTGAAAGCACTTGTCTATGGTATGCCCAATATATCCACAATGAGTGTACTTAGCCTTTTTCTTGTCTTTATTTGATGCAAATCTTGACTGAAAAGGTTTTTGAGCCAGCATAGCAACAGATTCAAGAGGATTGCTGGAAATAGTAGTGTTGTTGAGGCTTCTTTGTGCTTCTTCTTGGAGCAAAAGGGAGTACACCTTGGCAAGAGATGGCAAAGGAGAAGCCAACAATAACTGACTCCTTATATGAGCATAGGACTCATGTAGGCCAATGAGAAATTTCATGACAAAGTCTATGGTCCAAAATAAATTTCTTCCATTCCAACCAGTAGTGAAATCCCCATTGGTCCAAAAGAAATTTCTGAGATTTTGGATTAGTATTTATTATCTTTCTAAGAGAATTATTTCTTAGTTCTTACCATGCGGATTTTTTTATACTTTCCTTTTTTAATTTATTATTTGTCTTTCAATTGACATTTTGTAGTTTCTTTTTCATGTTTCTACTGTGTACTGATGTGGGTAATTCCGAAATGGCATAATTCTAATTTTCGTATCAAAACTTGTTTTTACTTTTGGTACCAGGGCATATCAATTTTGGTATCCCATATTTACTTTTTATTTACTTTAGCCACATTATGTCAAATGACTATCAATTTTGGTATGTCATATAGTTGATGGTGGTTGGTCCTACATGTATAATTGGATAAAAAGATGAGATATTGATAAGTAATGTAAGGTATTGTATAATGTTAAGAATTTGAATTATAGGTGTGAGATGTTTTATGTGAAAAATAGAAAGAGAAATTATGGTTTCCATTAGAAATATTATAACAAACATGATTCCATTTTTACGAATTAATAGCTGGAAATTAAAAATGAGCACTTGGAAACATAAACAAACAATGCCCAAGTGTTTTAGTATTTCCATAATTAGAAAAGGGAAAAATGCAAAAATGGTCCTGTAACTTTAGGTACTATGCAATTTTAGTCCAGTCCGTTTTTCAATTTGCGAATTTAGTCCTATATCTTAACATTTGTCGCAATTTTGGTCCTATTCTTACCGAAATTCCAAATTTCGGCCACCAACTTACATGTGAAGGGCACATGGCCCGTTTGGTTACTGAGGTGGACCCGTTTAATTACCAGTCAAAAGAATTGGTCAAAATTTAAGCAAAATGAGTCCTATAACTTTATTTGGCTAGTAAAAGGTAAGAAAAAAAAAGAAAAGAAAATCAAGATTTCTAAATATATTAAAAATATAAGTTTAAATAAATAATATAAATCTAAATAAATTAATGACTTATCGAATATATATATATATATATATCAATATTAAAATATTGCACTAATAATTTTTTATATCTAAAAATTGTATAAAAATACAAAAGTTATAAAAACATGTTAAAAATAATATTTCTAAGAGAAAGTATATATTATTATACAACCCCCCCACCCCCCACCCCCTCTCCTCCCGAAAAAGAAGAAGGTGAAGTTTTTATTTTTATTTTTATTTTTATTTTTACAATTTTACAATTTTCTTTATTAGGTAAAGAAAAGAATTCAAATTTCTTTAAATTATTTTCTTATGTTATTTAATTTTGATATTTTATTTAAGTGTTATTTAACTTAAATAAGTACACATTAATTTTTAAATGTGCCTTTTTAATTTAAATGGCAAGTTTTTTATTAATGTTATTTACTTTAATGAAATATATGTATTTTATGAAAACTAAGATCCTTAAATAATATTATATTGTTTGTCACACAAAGGTCACGTACAGTAGGTACATATATATAATAACAATAAAACAAAGATGTTAGAGTTCAAAAATAGAGGGATTGATGTATAGAAGTGAAGAATTAATATTAAAAATATAAGTTATTATGTGAACTAATTGTTTTTATTACATCAAGTGAAGAATTATTATCACTGTTCTTGGAGGAAAAATAAATATTATCTAATTTTTATTTTATTCGTTATTATCGTTATACAAGAAATTCTCTAATATTATTATAATATTTTATGTATAACGCATTTATAAAGAAAATAATGTAGAAATTTTGGGCTATTAACTATTTTATAAATTATATAGAAGTTGTAAAATATTTTTGTTTCATTTATTATTAATTGGCATCCACATCATAGTTATAAATAGTCCAACAATAATTTAAATGTAAATTATTTTCTATTTTATCATTATGTTGTATAATATATTCTCATTTTTGAAATATTTTTAACATGTTTTTATATGTTTTGTATTATTTTATATGATGTTTAGATGTAACTATTTTAATTTAAAAAGTTATAAAAAGTATTATTAAAATATTTTAATGTTGACATATATATATATATATATATATATATATATTCGATAAGTTATTAATTTATTTACAGGACCTATTTTGCTTGGATTTTGACCAAGCATTTTGACTGGACCGGTCCACCTCAGCAACCAAACGGGCCATGTGCCCTTCACATGGTAGATGATCGCCGGATTTTGGAACTCCGGTGAGAATAGGATCAAAATTGCGACAAATTTCAAGATATGGGACTAAATTCGCAAATTGAAAAACGAACAGTACTAAAATTGCATAGTACCTAAAATTAGAGGACCATTTTTGCATTTTTCCCATTAGAAAATAATACATGTATAACTTGTATCTTGAATTTTAATCCGGATTCATAGTACTAAAATTCTTCTCTGATTAGGCAATTGCTATATGATAAATAAATTCAAACCATAAGTATAACTATGATACCATTTTCTATTTGATCTTAGGTATATTGAATATTTTGACTACAATGGGCATCTTGGGAATAAATGAAATATTGAAATAACTCTCATGATCAGATCCAATATTTATGTAACCAAAATTGCAAAAAAAGCAAAACATACGTGACAAAGATTGCAATTTCGTGGTTACAGGACTAATTTTGCAATTTTACAAAAAATTTAAGAACATACAAAGCATGAGCTGATGAGCTGCCTGCCTAGCTTTCTTGATCTACTCGGAGGCATAAAATTAACTATCTCCAGAATTATTCAGGCAATCGCCGCCCTTGCTGTTCAAAGGGTTTGATCTTCTGGTAAATAATAATAGAAAACTGAGATTTGAAAGCTAAATACATCATACATGCTGCATTGAAGAACTAAAACTAGGTATATTACCACCTTTGAAAAACTTCTGTATATCAAATAAGCTATTTTCATTCCAGAACAATTTGTTCTCTCAAGGTATTGCAACGGAAATTCAGCAAAGTGTTTCTTAATTATAAATAACATGTAACTAGCAAAACTAAACAGAACATAGGCACTCAATGTATTGAAATGAAAACTCAGCACAAAATTTGGCACGATGTTCAGCAACACCAAACTCATGTATGATTTCAGAAGTCCCGCAAGCAAGATTGTATCGTATGATTCCTCTCGTGGTCCGCAGAATCAAGAAAGTGTCTTCGTCTTTCTTACCCCGAATCAGTGTACATATAGGAAATAAGTGGCCATTAATATTATATGAATTGGACGAAAGGTCAATTGTGTACTTGACAAACCATTCAGAATAATCCCTCCTCATCTCGTATACATTGATTATCTTGTTCCACGTCCTAAAGCCATCAATGAAATGCAAGTGATCACAGGATTCCCCAAAGTAATACTTGTCTATGGATACCCTATCCTGCATGGGGGGCGGCGTTGGCATTACCTTAGGCATCCAGTCATCATCATCAGGATTGAAATAAAAAGATTTTCGAGTCTTATTAATGCCGATCCACTGGATGGCTCCGTTCCAATATACCCCATTTTGGAAATTCACTTCCGCCTTGAAAGGCTTGCCATATTTCATCCAAGAACGTGTTTCAGACGAGTAAACCTTAAACTTATATTGACTCATCAAATATCCCAATCCCAAAACACAAACAACTTTGTAATGAGGAGACTTGGAGGGATCAAAGGCCAAGATTATCCCACGTACCCTTTCTCGTATCGATCCGCCTCCATCACCTCCATCTAATTCAGGAAGTGTTGAATATTTATTTGTGGTCGGATTATAGATATGGAATGTCCAACACGGACTGCGACATACTAGAAGTCCATTGCAAGAGTTCAAGATTGTGATTTTCTGAGGCCGAGGACAAAGGTGTTGGGTGAACTTCAGTTTTCTGATCGATTTATTGAAAAACAGAACATCAGGATACCAATTTGTAAATGCACGCGGATGAAAAGTCAAAGTGGTGCGATATTGAAAGATGAGGCCATTGGGTCTGGGATTACGTAAATGATAGATTTCGAGATTAGAGATGAGAGAATTCCAATGCTTGGAGACTAATTTGAAACAAATAAGTGAGTTTATGGGAAGGCGTACAAAAATCTCAGTTAATAGATCATCAATGGAAGCAACATATTCGGCCAATGATTTTTCCGGCGATGAATCACTGGCGGTTTTGGAGATTTTAGTCTTCAGTTTCATGTTGAGTTTACAAATTTAAGCCAAGCTTTATCAACAACGCAGCCTCAAATCCCAAACGCAATAGATCTGAAATTTGTAGGCGAAACAGAAAGAAATCAGATCTACAAATTTACACTTGTACGAAATTCATACATGCTCGTATAAACATACATATATACAATGTTATACGCACACAAAATAGAAAGAAAAAAAGTGGCAATACGTTTACCTTTTTGAGCTTTCTCTGCAGAGATTGAATTGATGTGGAGAAACCTTATAATTTGTAAAATCAGAGAAATTTGAATATAAACTCTCTAAACGACAGAGTTTTAATGGGCTTATTTTAGGGCCATTGGATTGGGTTAGAATAGAGAGCTATAGGGTTCCATGGCCTATTAATTGGGCCTTTTAAATATTATCCATATATTTCCACTAAAATAAAACAAAGAAAAATACCACAAAATACCCCGATTTTTAAAAAAGATAAAAATACCCATCCATCACAAAAATACCCCACGCACTCAATCTCATGACAAAAATACCCTACTTTTGGTTTCAAATCCATCACCGCTCTTCAACTTTCACCCCAAATGAAACTCTCCTCTTCCTCATCATCATCGTCCTCCCGTGATATATCGAGTCTCTATTCCAATGGCTTGAAATATGGGAAAGCCATCGAGACACACCCACAATTTCTTAAGGTATGAATTTTTTTAGTTTTTGCCGCCTTAATCTATGGGTGTCTTGTGTGTTTTATATGTGTGTACGAGTAAAGCTTGAACATCGAATGTGGTTTTTTTCTAATTTGATTCGATTATGTCATTTTTTTCGTGGTATTGCTTTGCACTTCGTGTAATTTTAGTTTGTTATTGATTTTTTTTAAGGTTTTTCATCATCTTTTTTTCCTTTTAGCATACCCCCCAACCCCCCCCAAAAAAAAAACAAAATAAATTAATTCATTTCTTAACGATAAATAGTAATGTGAATTTGATCTTTGCTCAATTTGGACATTGTCATTGTCTGCCTATCAAGTGCAATTTACTTTTACACGAAAGTGGGAAGCATGAACTGCTAGATAACTTCCAGTGCATATGTTTGTTATCAAAGCCATTTTTACCAAAACAGTCCCCTGAACACGGTGAATCAATGCCAGTTGCGGATAATTCTCATTCTCCGAGCACAACCCTACTTTTGGATTATATTTTGCTCACTTGTTTAAGCAGTCCAAAGTCCTGCTTACCGAGTGTGTACTTGTTAATATATTTTGAAATTTGAGAGTCTGTGGAGAAAAGGGGAATTATTCTCTTTTCAAGAAATTATGACCACTCTCAAGTTGTGCACCGTGTCATTCACTAGCCATAGTAATTTGCGATTATTAACACAAGGCAAAATTGGAAAAATGTCATCTTTAGAGCAAAAGATTATAAAAATAGCACTCTCAAGCTGTTGTTGATGCATGATTTTTCTGTGTTCTTTTATTATTTTGTGATTTGAAGTTTCTCGTTTGTTTCGATGTTGTTTCGATGTTGTTTCTTTTATGTTTCTTTTGTTCTTTTTTATTGTTTTTGATTTGTTGCGTTATCTATCTGACTGTGTATCTTTTTTTACTTTTTTTGTAGTGAATGTGGGATTTTTTGTTGCTTGTTATGCCAAGCATTTTATTGTTGGGAAAGCTATGGACGTCGAAGTGTTCGAGATAGGGAATGAACAAGCAAGGCTCAGTCATCTGCTTCACAATCATGCTAAGTTGAAGCTGCAAAATAGTGATGACGATGACAACGACATTGAGTTTCTACCTCCACTTCCTAATAATTTTAGAGAATTGTTGATATGTAACTCTTAATGATGGTGTAATCAGTTGAAACATGTAAGAAACATAAATGAAACATGTAAGAAACAATTGTGAAACAGGGGATCATGTGATAAAAGTTTCTAGTAAATTAGCACAGTCTAATGAGTCGTGTGTTTTGGAGTGAGCTTGTATGCATTCGAAACTCGTAAATGTTCAAACTTTTAAGAACTCGTATTTAAACTCAATCCAATCTTAGACTCAGTCCTAGAACCATTAACTCCATTAATTAACTTATTTTATAACTTTTGAAAAATATTATTAAAAAGAAACACTATTAGAAACATATTTTTAATTAACAAAAATATATCTTATATCCTAGAATCCGAGGAGTAATCACAACCCAATGATGAGTAATCGATGAAAGCAAAAACCGATTACATGGGTTTTTTTAGTTTTCACGTGAATAAACTCAACATGTTGATGAAATTAAAGAAAGTAGTGAGATGTAGTGACCATAAGCACAATTGAGCAAAGTATAAGCAGAGAGTTACAAATGATAACAAACTAGTCTATCCGAAAAATTAAATCAATCAGATTGTACATCCATCTCCGGGAAGATACTTATTTGATTAGAGACTCAAAAGTTTGCGAGATAGCATAAATCTTTATCCCAAAGCTAAAGTAAACGGAAATATTCACCAACTCCCTAGAACAAAGTTGGTATACTCTCTATTTTCTCCCATTGTCCATTGTGGCATACCACAACTGAGATTTTCATCATGCAACTGTGGAATATAATGAAAAATTGGCTAAGTGAAACATAAATGAAACAAGCCGAATGAAACAACAAACATATTTGAAACAACAAAGAAACAACAAAGAAGCAAAAAAGAAACCAACGCAAAAAAATCAATGGAAAATGGGTATTTTTGTCCAAATTCTGCGAAAAATGCTATTTTTGTCCAAAATCAGCGGAAAATGAACATTGTGCAGGGATTGAGTATGAAAAATGGGGTATTTATGTCCTTTTCCCATAAAACAAAGAAATTCCAAATGAGAAAATCCGTTGAAATTTGACCAATTTCCATTAAATTATCAATTCCAACGGAAATTCCAACAGAAAATATATATCGTTGGTTAAATGACCGTTGGAATAGCAAAATTCCAAAGAAAAGAAATATTTCGACGATGCTTCCAACGATACTTCCAACGATATAATCAATTGGAACATTCAACCGTTGGAAAAAACTACAATGGTTTTCCCAACAGTAATTCCAACGGAGTTATACTGATGGAAGTTAGTCCAACGGTATATCCATTGGAATATATAATCATTTGAAAAAATTCCAACTTATATTCCAACAATTATACCATTGGAATTTAGTCCAATGGTATTTCTAATGGTATATTGGAATATTTAATCATTTTATCTTATTATCTAATATTTTTAACTTCTCAATAGGTCACCCATCATTCGTTTGTCCCTAAGTCAAGCATGCTTAATTATGTACTTTCAATATATTGATTCCAGAAAAGAAGATATATTTTATGGGTATTAATAATATTATAAAATCTTTTAACCTCTATTGAAATTTTTCAACCCTATTGGAATTTCCAATGGAATTTTCCAACAATATGTTGTAGCATTGGAATATCAGTTGGAATTTTAAAAACTTTAACGGAAATTCCAACGTTTTGTTTACAGTTGGAATTTTTACTGGAATTTTCTAATAGTATGCTTTAGCGATGGAATTTCTGTTGGAATTTTTAAAATTCCAATGGATTATTACTTTTAGAATTACTGTTGGAATTTTCCAACGGTTTGTTGTGCTGTTGGAATTTCTGTTGGTATTTTAAATTCCAACAGGAATTCCAACTGTTTATACCAATGATTTTGTTTATCGTTGGAATTTCTATTGGAATTTTCCAATAGTGTAATGTAACATTAGAATTTTTAAAATTTTAACAGTTTTCTATTTCGTTGGAATTATTTTATTAGAAGTTCATTGTTTTCTTATTGTGTTCTATGCTAATTCTTAGAATATTAATATATTCTGATTAATAAACTTGATTTTATGTACTTAAATTTAAGAAAAGGCACCTCTTCAATTTAAATATAGCAAACCTTGGAATGTGCCATGTAGTTATTTGCAACGACATTAATTATAGTGAAGCTTTCAGAGTGGTAAAAATCGAGTGTACAAAATAATATAAGATAGAACTCCAGTCCAAATCCGACCCTTTTATATTCTTCCATAATTAAAGTTGGTAAAATTTTAACAACTTACCAGTAAAATCTTAGAAAAAATCTATCAAATCTAACTCTTATTAAAATTTGTAAATTGACATGTCACCAGTTCCCGGTTAAACTGTCACGCCCCAAACGCGACGCGACGGCGATCAATCACTTAAACAGAAATAAACCCAATATTCTAGAAAACGATGCAACAATCCCAAGTGAAACAAGGTCTAAAGCAGCGGAAAACTACAAGTACAACAAGATTACAATTACATCCCAACAACTTAATAGCTTACACCCGTCGAACTAGGAATAAAGTACACATCATATCACAACTTAAGTGTCAAATGGGTCCTACGCCTTTCAATTACAAAAGAAATTTCAAAGGAAATAAAAGAGTCCAACATCGAAAAATAAAAGAAAATAGTCCAGCAACATAGATAACGATAGGAAATGAGTTCAACGGGCGGAGCTCGAGAGTTCAATCCAAGGCAGGTTCAGCTTCTTCGACAAAGTCATCTTCTAAGGTTAGAAAACAGGAGGGGGTGAGACAGAAATCTCAGTGGATGGGGTGATCGTCTCCAAGTGTGGCGATATATATAGTTAATGCGAGAAATTTAGTTGTATGAAAACGCGTGAGAGATGATGCATGAATTCACACACAGTCCACAAGCGTCGTGGTCACGCAGGCACTATGGTTCAAGCAGTCAGGAGGATTGCGTACAGATTTGTAATGCCAATCCTATGCAAGGCAAGTAGAGGTTGCGTACGGATTTGTAGCGCCAACCTATGCAATACAAGTAGCGGTTGCGTACGGATTTGTAGCGCCAACCAAACGGGTCCGATTAACTCCGGAATCGTGTGGATCGACAAATGATTCCTTCGTTCTTCCTTGTAACTCCCGAGTAAGATGGTCCAAGACCTGTCACCTTATCGCTCCGTAGGCAAAGACAAAATCCACAAAGTGGAGCTAGCAAGGATCGGATCTCATAATCATGATTATAGCTCAAGTAATACGACCCGCTTCCCCTCGACAAACTCATCCCTCGCCATGGGATTAGGGCGATGGGGCCGGAAGAGTGGAATAGCAGCCGAGCTGCCCGGTTCCATCCCCGATGTATCCATTCCGACTGTGAGCTCGACACACCAAGTTGACTCAAGCAGGAAAGTAAATACAAGTTCAGGTAGTCAACTAGGAAGTCGAGTATCATTGATTCAGGGAAGCAGTTCAGGAAAGTTTTTGAAAATTCGCGAGTAGCAATTATGGCGTTGGTGGAGTTATTTGGATGAAGATGATTATCGGGAGGATAAGCAATCTTCGATATCTTGAAAGATTAAGTGGAACATAAGTCTCGTTATAGATTCAAAATGCAAGACGAGGAAGTCGCCCCGCGATCGGGTATTAATCGGTCAAGGCGGTCCGATAAGTCAAGGGGTTTTTGAGAAAATAAAATATTTTAATTAAGAATTGAAGTCAGAGGGTCCAGGGCTATTTTAGTAAAAGTAAAATAATTTGAGTCAGATCCTTGATAAAAAGAAAATTTACAATTTAGCCCCATTTTGGAAAAACCAATACCTTTGGGGTTAAAAATTGAATAAATAAATATCCCGACATTGAATAATTATGAGGTCAGTTCCTAAATTCTCCAAATTGTTCAGAGATTCAGGTTTTTGAAGTTTTGAGGTCGAGTATTTTATAAAATTCTCATATTGGCCCCAAATTTGTTAAAATTGCCATCTCGGGCTCTAAGTTTAAAATAATTGGAACTCACAAACGAAAGGGCTTTTAATGTGATTCCAGTTGGAAAATATCACTATGGTTAGTGGGATATTGGGACAAAAGCAGTTTTAAAAAAAATAAGTTTAGGTCCTTTAACTTTTGAAAATTTTATTTTTGTCCCAATTTGAAATAATTGCCTTTAAGGCTTTTAGGGGTCCAATTGTTATGAAATTTGAACCTTGGGTCCAAGATATAACTATGTTATAGTTAAATTAGTATTTCCAGGTGCATGGACTGCATAAGTCCTGGAAATTGTATTTCGGTACTCAAGTTTAATCTTTTACAATTTGGTCCCTCAATTTTTATAAAATTACTTTCCAAGCTCTAAACACTTGAATTTTTGGAATACACTTAAAATATGTTATTTACAGTCCCTTAAGAGTTAAAATATCAAATTTTAAAATTAGGGTCTGGTACAGTTTCAAAATTTGCAAAATAGCCCTTAAACTTCTCAAATTTTACAATCTAGTCCTTGGGCTTTTAAGGGTTGATTTTATTTATCTAAAAACTCTTAAAACTTTATTAAAATGTCAAAATATAATTTTTGAACCTGATTTTAGTCCCAAAAATCGAAAATTACTGAGGGGTCCCTTAAGTTTTATTTTCTTGCAATTAAGTCCACCAACTTTCCATTTTGCATTTTAAGTCCAAAAGTTGAAATTTAATCAATTATGCTCGACTTGTCAAGGTTATAAATCATTAAAAACATAGATTTCAAGATTCATACACATACATATCCTTCTCATACAAAATTTCATCAAGTATAACAATAGAGTGTGCATGTATGCCCTATTTTTCGATAAATCGCATTTTTGAGCAACACTTGAGAATTTTTCCAACTTGATACAAGAAAATAGCATGCAATACATAATATATACCTCAAGTGCTCAATAACAAAATACTACATGCATATTTTCAATTTAAAACACCTAGAAGTTGAAAGGATTTTTCCACCCACCTTAAAGATCAGTTTGTTGGTGAAAATGGGATAAATCTCTCTCGATGAAGGAGTGACTTAGGTCAGCCCCTAAGTCAAAGAATATCAAAAAAATATAGGAGTTATAAGAATGTGGTTAAAATTTTAGGGAAAAGAAGAAGATGGTGAGAAAATTGAAAATACTACACTTACCTTGTATAGTGAGTAAAATGTGACTAGTAATGGCTTCCAAATATAAGGTTTTGGTCACCCTTAATGTCAACCACCAAGGTCAGCCCCTAAAACTCCAAAAATGAAAATGGAGTATCGAAATCTTGGAAAATAGAAGAGAAGAAGAAAGTGTACTAAAAATTCCATTTCTTACCTTATAGTTCCAACTTCTTCACAATTTTTCTTCAAGATGACTAGTCTCTTAACTTATTCAAAGGTCTTCTAGGTATACCTCAAATTCGAAAATCAAACTTAAATTAGAAGGTGAAAGAGGTGAGCTAGAAGGTATAAGAATAGATTGAAGAAGAAAATTTCTTACCTTGTGTAGTGTATATGGTTCGAATTTTTGAAGAAAATGGGAGATGAATTCTTGAAGTTTTGGTTAAGTGTTAGTGAAGAAGATGAAGAATAGGAGAGATGTAGGAGGATTTTTTAGAGAGAGGTAAGAGGAATTACAAGACTTAGAAGAAATTTGGTGTTGGTGAAATGAAATGGAAGAATAAAATTTTTGTTTTGTTTTGATTAAATGATAAGTTAGAGTAATAATTGAGGGAATTAGGGAACAAAGTAATATTTAGGCAACTTTATTAGGGACAATTAGCCAAAATGCTAATCTTAGGGGAATTTTTAAATTGGTCTTGTTTGACCAATTGGATGATTGAAATGGTGGGATTAATTTAAGATGTAGGTTTGAATTAATGGTGTTAAAATACACAAGATGAATACACAAGGTATACATGTACAAGAGTTGGGAGATATTTCTACACCAAAAAATACACCAATGCCATCCCCCTAAGGGTATTTTGGTAATTCCACATATTTGTTTTTGTACCAAAATTGATGATAATAGATGAATAAATATGAATCTCAAAAATAATTAGTGATTTCCTTTATCACTTATAAGTTTCATGATCACTTAATCTAAATCGAATTCTTAATTCTATAAATTATAAATCCCTAAAATAAATAGTCTCTTAAATTATAAGGTGACTAATAAATACACCAATAATAATAATGATGATCAACCAAGTGATCATAAATGCGAATTAAAATTAATAAATGATTATGATCACAAATATAAATTAAAAGAATTAAATGCAAAATATATTTATCATTAATATCTACCCGTCAAAGCGACACGTTAAAATAGTCAAAATAATATAAAGACGATACGATACAAGTACATGATCGAATAAAAACCGGGGCTTCACATTCTCCCCTCCTTAAAAGAATTTGGTCCCAAAATTCTCTTTAGAATAGCTCTGGATATTGATTCCTCATGTCTTCCATCTCCCATGTTGCGTCTTCGTCTCGGTTGTGGTTCCGCCATACAACTTTAACCATTGGAATCTCTCTCATTCGCATGAACCGACGTGTCTGTTGGTCAATGATTCGATTGGTTCCTGTGTAAGATAAATTCTCCATTAGAGGAGGAGCATCACGAGTGATGATGTCTTTGAGATCTGGTTGATACTTTTTCAATCTCGATACATGGAATACATCGTGCATTCCCGCATCTTGTCTTCGTAACTCTAGTCGGTAGGCCAACTTTCCGATTCTCTGTAAAATCTTGTAAGGTCCAATATATCTCAGAATTAATTTACCTCCTTTCTTTGGATTGATCAATCCTTTTCGTGGCAAGAGTCTGAGAAATACTTCATCTCCGGCTTCAAATTCCAAGTTCTTTCTCCTCTTGTCTGCGTAACTCTTTTGGTGGCTCTGAGCTGTATGGATCCATTCCTTGATCAACTTGACCTTCTCCATGGCTTCCTGAACTAAGTCGACCTTTGGAATCGAGGGTGACTTCCGTTTCTCCTTCGGAGTCCATTGGTCATCAATCTCCAGTGTAGAGGGGATATACACTTTCGTCCATACAAGGCTTCGTAGGGTGCCATCCTAATTGTGGCCTGATAACTATTATTATAAGCGAACTCGGCCAATGGTAAGTGTGAATCCCAAATTCCTTGGAAATCTAATGTGCAGGCTCGTAACATGTCTTCCAGGGTTTGAATTGTTCGCTCAGACTGGCCATCAGTTTGCGGATGTGTTGTTGTGCTGAAACTTAGCGAGGTACCCAATTCCTCATGTAAGCATTTCCAGAATCTGGAGACAAACCTCGGGTCTCTGTCTGACACTATGTCGACTGGCACTCCATGTAGTCGAATGATCTCTCGGATGTAAATTTGCGCAAGTTTCTGCAAGCTGTCGGTTTTCTTCATGGGTAAGAAGTGTGCAGATTTCATGAATCGGTCTACAACTACCCATATAGCATCATCGCCTCGTCTGGTCCTCGGTAGATCTATCACGAAGTCCATCATTATATGTTCCCATTCCACTCGGGAATTCTCAAAGGTTGTAATAAACCAGATGGTCGTTGGTATTCTGCTTTTATTCGTTGACAAGTCAAACATCTCGCAACGAACTCTGCTACTTGGTTCTTCATGTTCACCCACCGAAATGTCGTTTCAAGTCCTTATACATCTTATTTCCTCCAGGGTGTATAGTGTATTTCGAATGGTGTGCTTCTGCTAGAATTCTGCTCCTAATCTGCTCATCACTCGGTACACAAACTCGATTCCGAAATCTGATGATCCCATCTTCATGTACCGAGAATTCTGATCCTTCTCCTTTAAGTATCTTCTCTTTCAGTCTTTGAAGTTGCACATTTGCCTCTTGTGCTGCTTTGATCTCGTTCAGTAGGTCGGGTTTAACAGATATGTTAGCACATGAAATGTGAGTATTGGTCGTTGTCGGATTCCAAGTGCTCAACTCTTCTAATGATTTCCACTCTCGAATCATTAGTCTGGCTAAACTCGCCTTTCTGCTCAAGGCGTCAGCTACTACGTTAGCCTTCCCGGGATGGTATTGAATATCAAAGTGATAGTCTTCTATTAACTCCATCCATCTCCGTTGCCTCAAATTGAGATCCTTCTGAGAGAATAGATACTTTAGGCTCTTATGATCTGTGTAAACCGTGAATGTTGCTCCGTATAGATAGTGTCTCCATTTCTTTAACGCGAACACTATCGCCGCCAATTCCAAGTCATGCGTAGGGTAATTAGCCTCATACGGCTTGAGTTTTCGTGATGCATAAGCAATGACTTTTCCTTCCTGCATGAGCACTGCTCTTAGTCCCTCCTTTGATGCATCACTGTAGACGACAAAGTTTTTCTGTTCCTTTGGAAGGGCTAGATCGAGTCGTAGTAAGTCGTTACTTGACTCTTGGAAACTAGTCTCACACTTGTCATTCCACTCAAACTTGACTTGCTTCTGGGTTAGTCGAGTGAGTGGTCCGGCTATCTTGGAGAAATTCTGGATAAATCTTCGATAATATCCAGCCAGTCCTAAGAAACTTCGATCTCGATTCCGATTTCGGTTGTTTCCATTCAACCACTGTCAGTACCTTCGAAGGATCTACGGTGATCCCAGTTCCGGATACTATGTGTTCCAAGAATGCGACTTCACTAAGCCAAAATTCGCACTTGCTGAATTTGGCATACAACTTGTGCTCCCGTAGTATCTCCAAAACAATTTTCAGATGACGTTCATGCTCTTCTCTAGACTTAGAGTATACGAGTATGTCATCAATGAATATCACTACGAATTGATCCAAATAAGGTTGAAAAACTCGATGCATCAGATCCATAAATGTTTCTGGTGCGTTTGTCAGACCGAAAGGCATCACTACAAACTCATAGTGTCCATATCTGGTCTGAAATGCCGTTTTGAAAACGTATTCTTCACGGATCTTCAGTTGATAATATCCTTGTTGTAAATCAAGCTTCGAGTACACCGTCGCTCCTTGAAGTTGATCAAATAGTTTGTCTATCCTCGGGAGAGGATATTTAGTGGTAACATCTAGTCGAGATCGTATAATAGTCACATCCTTAATGTATCTTATCCGTGATACCTAAACCACAAGTCAAATTCCCTTACTTAAGCTTGTGTAGGTACTTGAGAATGAATAACACAAGGGTATTATCATTGATCAATATACTTAGTGATTCCTCTACTATCATTTTCCCAAAGTAATATCATTAGGTGTCTAGATCCCATAATATATCACATCCAAATCATATACTTCTCAAGAGATATCCTCATTTTCTTCGAGTCTCACCATATCAGACATTATAATCTCTAAATCACAGATTTTCTAAATCACCTAACGTCCAAATAGAGGAATATTCGGATATCTTAACACTATAACAACCCAAAAGAGTTCAAATATTCATCCAAGATTCAACTTAGGTCACCTAGTAGTGGTACCCAATCCAAGGCAGAGGAACCTATCCTGGTCAAACAAAACTAAGGCGGATTAGACGAATGTAAGGAAAGATAAGAAAGAAAGAAAGAATGACTAAGGAAAGTCAGTCAAGAGTCAACTAAGTCAAATCAAGTATGACTACGGATTCTCCAAGTATAAATTCTGACTTAACATAAACATCAATAATACGGTTCTATGCCATTATAGAAATCGATTTCACACTTAATTGGTTAGGTCGCGGTACTACCTAACACAGTCCGAGGGTCCAATCCTGGGTCAGCTCGGTGTAAGTTTCCATCTTACTAGCCGAGCTCCGATACCATAACTGTCACACCCCAAACGCGACGCGACGGCGATCAATCACTTAAACAGAAATAAACCCAACATTCTAGAAAACGATGCAACAATCCCAAGTGAAACAAGGTCTAAAGCAGCGGAAAAACTACAAGTACAACAAGATTACAATTACATCCCAACAACTTAATAGCTTACAGTCCAGAACTAGGAATAAAGTACACATCATATCACAGCTTAAGTGTCAAATTGGTCCTATGCCTTTCAATTACAGTCCAGAATTTCAAAGGAAATAAAAAAATCCAACATCAGAAAAATAAAAAAAAACAGTCCAGCAACATAGATAACGATAGGAAAAGAGTTCAACGGGCGGAGCTCGAGAGTTCAATCCAAGGCAGGTTAAGCTTCTTCGACAAAGTCATCTTCTAAGGTTAGAAAACAGGAGGGGGTGAGACAGAAATCTCAGTAGATGGGGTGATCGTGTGTAAGTTGGCGATATATATAGTTAATGCGAGAAATTTAGTTGTATGAAAATGCGTGAGAGATGATGCATGAATTCACACGCAGTCCACAAGCGTCGTGAAAAATATATTTATGTAATATACTTATACAGTTTAAGAAAACAGTTCGTGGTCACGCAGGCACTATGGTTCAAGCAGTCAGGAGGATTGCGTACGGATTTGTAATGCCAATCCTATGCAAGGCAAGTAGCGGTTGCGTACGGATTTGTAGCGCCAACTTATGCAATACAAGTAGCGGTTGCGTACGGATTTGTAGCGCCAACCAAACGGGTCTGATTAACTCTGGAATCGTGTGTATTAGACAGCGATTCCTTCGTTCTTCCTTGTAACTCCCCGAGTAAGATGGTCCAAGACCTGTCACTTTATCGCTCCGTAAGCAAAGACAAAATTCACAGTGGAGCTAGCAAGGCTCAGATCTGTCATAATCATGATTATACCTCAAGTATTACGACCGCTTCCTTGACAAACTCCATCCCTCGGTTGGGGATTAGGGCGATGGGGCCGTAAGAGTGGAATAGCAGCCGAGCTGCCCGGTTCCATCCCCGACGCGTATCCATTCCGACGTGAGCTCGACACACCAAGTTGACTCAGCAGAAAGTAAATACAAGTTCGTAGTCAACCAGCAAAATGAGTATTATTGATTCAGAAGCGATTCAGAAAGTTTTCGAAAATTTGCGAGCAATTATGGCATTGGTGGAGTTATTTGGGCGAAGATGATTATCGGGAGGATAAGCAATCTTCGATATCTTGAAAGATTAAGTGGAACATAAGTCCCGTTATAGATTCAAAATCGCAAGACGAGGAAGTCGCCCCGCGATCGGGTATTATTCGTTCGATGCGGTCCGATAAGTCAAGGGGTTTTTGAGAAAATAAAATATTTTAATTAAGAATTGAAGTCAGAGGGTCCAAGGCTGTTTTAGAAAAAGGAAAATAATTTGAGTTAGGTCCTTGATAAAAAGAAAATTTACAATTTAGCCCCATTTTGTAAAAACCAATACCTTTGGGGTTAAAAATTGAATAAATAAATATCCCGACCTTGAATAATTATGATGTCAGTTCCTAAATTCTCCAAATTGTTCAGAGATTCAGGTTTTTGAAGTTTTGAGGTCGAGTTTTTTTTATAAAATTCTCATATTGGCCCCAAATTTGTTAAAATTGCCATTTCGGGCTCTAAGTTTAAAATAATTGGAACTCACAAACCGAAAGGGATTTTAATGTGATTCCAGTTGAAAAATATCACTATCGTTAGTGGGATATTGGGACAAAATCAATTTTAAAAAGAAATAAGTTTAGGTCTTTTAACTTTTGAAAATTTTATTTTTGTCCCAATTTGAAATAATTGTCTTTAAGGCTTTTAGGGGTCCAATTGTTATGAAATTTGAACCTTGGGTCCAAGATATAATTATGTTATAGTTAAATTAGTATTTCCAGGTGCATGGACTGCATAAGTCCTGGAAATTGTATTTTGGTACTCAAGTTTAATCTTTTACAATTTGGTCCCTCAATTTTTATAAAATTACTTTCCAAGCTCTAAACACTTGGATTTTTGGAATACACTTAAAATATGTTATTTCCAGTCCCTTAAGAGTTAAAATATCAAATTTTAAAATTAGGGTCTGGTACAGTTTCGAAAATTGCAAAATAGCCCTTAAACTTCTCAAATTTTACAATCTAGTCCTTGGGCTTTTAAGGGTTGATTTTATTTATCTAAAAACTCTTAAAACTTTATTAAAATGTCAAAAAATAATTTTTTAACCTGAGTTCAGTCCCAAAAATAAAAAATTACAGAGGAGTCCCTTAAGTTTTATTTTCTTGCAATTAAGTCCACCAACTTTCCATTTTTGCATTTTAAGTCCAAAAGTTGAAATTTAATCAATTATGCTCGACTTGTCCAGGTTATAAATCATTCTAAACATAGATTTCAAGAGTCATACACATACATATCCTTATCATACAAAATTTCATCAAGTATAACAATAAAGTGTGCATGTATGCCCTGTTTTTCGATAAATCGCATTTTTGAGCAACACCTGAGAATATTTCCAACTTGATACAAGAAAATAGCATGCAATACATAATATATACCTAAAGTGCTCAATAACAAAATACTACATGCATATTTTCAATTTAAAACACCTAGAAGTTGAAAGGATTTTTCCACCCACCTTAAAGATCGGTTTGTTGGTGAAAATGGGATAAATCTCTCTCGATGAAGGAGTGACTTAGGTCAGCCCCTAAGTCAAGGAATATCAAAAAAATATAGGAGTTATAAGAAAGTGGTTAAAATTTTAGGGAAAAGAAGAAGATGGTGAGAAAATTGAATATACTACACTTACCTTGTATAGTGAGTAAAATGTGACTAGTAATGGCTTCGAAATATAAGGTTTTGGTCACCCTTAATGTCAACCACCAAGGTCAGCCCCTAAAACTCCAAAAATGATAATGGAGTATCAAAATCTTGGAAAATAGAAGAGAAGAAGAAAGTGTACTAAAAATTCCATTTCTTACCTTATAGTCCAACTTCTTCACAATTTTTCTTCAAGATGACTAGTCTCTTAACTTCTTCAAAGGTCTTCTAGGTATACCTCAAATTCAAAAATCAAACTTAAATTAGAAGGTGAAAGAGGTGAGCTAGAAGGTATAAGAATAGATTAAAGAAGAAATTTTTTTACCTTGTGTAGTGTATATGGTTCGAATTTTTGAAGAAAATGGGAGATGAATTCTTGAAGTTTTGGTTAAGTGTTAGTGAAGAAGATGAAGAATAAGTAGAGAGATGTAGGAGGATTTTTATAGAGAGGTAAGAGGAATTACAAGACTTAGAAGAAATTTGGTGTTGGTGAAATGAAATGGAAGAATAAAAATTTTATTTTGTTTTGATTAAATGATAAGTTAGAGTAATAATTGAGGGAATTAGGGAAGAATGTAATATTTAGGCAACTTTATTAGGGACAATTAGCCAAAATGCTAATCTTAGGGGGGAATTTTTAAATTGGTCTTGTTTGACCAATTGAATGATTGAAATGGTGGGATTAATTTAAGATGTAGGTTTGAATTAATGGTGTAAAAATACACAAGATGAATACACAAGGTGTACATGTACAAGAGTTGAGAGATATTTCTACACCAAAAAATACACCAATGCCGTCCCCCTAAGGGTATTTTGGTAATTCCACATTTTGTTTTGTCCCAAAATTGATGATAATAGATGAATAAATATCAATCTCCAAAATAATTAGTGATTTCCTTCATCACTTATAAGTCTCATGATCACTTAATCTAAATCGAATTCTTAATTCTATAAATTATAAATCCCTAAAATAAATAGTCTCTTAAATTCTAAGATGACTAATAAATACACCAATAATAATAATAATGATCAACCAAGTGATCATAAATGCGAATTAAAATTAATAAATGATTATGATCACAAATAGAAATTAAAAGAATTAAATGCAAAATATATTTATCATTAATATCTACCCGTCAAAGCGACGCGGTAAAATAGTCAAAATAATACAAAGACGATACGAAACAAGTACATGATCGAATAAAAATCGGGGCTTCACATAAGCCTGGTCGAACCAAATTACCCGATCGGTTTTAACAACATTGGCTACTCGATTGGGTCATGTCAAATTTCGAAACCATACATGAAGGAAAACAATTCTCGGGTTTTTTATCCCATCTACCCCTTGTTAATAATACATCAAATTTTTTAATCGGGATGTATATATGAAAATAACATGTACAATAATAGTGTTTCCAATACACACTCTCCAATATATTCTAGTGTTAATAATGTCTCATCTCCATAACATGGATCTCGCAAACATTATATTAGAGGAATTGTTGCCAACTTCTCGCACGTAATGTATGGTGCGTACCCATAAGTTTACCGGATGAGATCTTCTATTCCCGAACGTTGTTTCATCTCCTATTCCACCACACGGATGATTGTCACATGTATAGAAGTTACCATATTAAAACCCACAATTTAGGCTTGATTTATGCTTCAAAATTAATATGATAACTTTTATACACATGACAATCATTCAGTGCGGTGGAATAGAGATGATATACCCTATTCAAACTAATTTGAAGCGAATAAATGATTTTAAGGGAGACGTAGAAAAATCTCTATTAAGAGATCATCAATTGAAACAACATTTGGTGTTGATGAATCATTGCGGTTTTGGAGATTTTCGTTTTAGGTTTCATGTTTGCACTCTCAATATTCGGGATGCGAAAAATATGGTTCATCTAATAAGTAAATCAAGTATATTGTTTACAACATTCCAAAATAGAAAAGGGTAAAATTTTGAGATCTTAATTGCCAATAAAATTTTTAAAGGATTCTACCAAATATAAAATTTTGAGATCTTAGTTTACAATATTGAAAGAATTATAGCACGGATATTTACCAAAAGTTTTGCGAGTAAAGATGTGATTGCGGATGTGGTCACATTCACAATCACATGCGGCGAATTTTGAAAACAATAAAGAGACACACGAAGTAAAATTGTCTACAAGCCAACAAGCTTGTAGACGTGCCAATATGACGAAACTTTCCACTAGTACAAATCGATTGATTCCGTATACAGAAATACTAAAACCAACTAGTAGAAACTCGATGAAAAACTCCTATCCAGAGTATATCAGATATGTGTAATTCAACTCATCCATCAATAGACATGTGTGGACTTCGTTAATCACAATACAAAAAAACAATGGATGAAAAACCTAACAAACACAACTGCAGAGCTGAATGTGATCTCAGATGTAGTCACATTCGAGATCACACCCGAGTGGCGGCAGACTCCTTGTACTTGTATGACTCTTAACTCTCTCAAGACTCTTGTGTCTCTGGTATATTTCTTGTGTATTGATTATGGACGTCCTCTTCTCTTTATATAGGCGTCCAAACCCTTCAAGAGTCCTAATAAACATGGAAAGAAGATATATACAAATATATGACAAGTATATCACTTATGTTAGGAAACAAGATAAATATCAAAGAGTCCTAATATATCTATACCATATCAATATGAAATCTTTCCTAATCTATTTACAACTCAATCTTACCATAAGTCTAGAAAGGCAAAACAAATCAAAATCCAATCTTTTATTTTAGGAAATTACTTGGCGAAAATTAACGCCTAACAATCTCCCCCTTTTTGTCTTTCTCGGACAAAACACTTATCAAGCACAAAACAAACAAACTCCCCTAAAAAAACAACTCCCCTAAATATCATGCTTTGAGTAAAAATATTTTAAACAGATGCGATCACATTTCGGATCACATTCATAATCGCAACAAAAATTCAAAGAAACTCAATCAAATATCAAATATCCAAAAACTCCCCTAAATCGAAAGCATCACAATCAACCTTTTTCTCCCCTTTTTGTCCGAAAACATAGGTAACAATCATGTATGCTCCCCCTCACGTGGACACGTAAAAGTTAATTTCATATGCAAAAATTTGAGGAGAATAAAGGATCATAAGACTCTGAGAATTTTGGAAGATAAACATCGAATCAAGATTTTCCATAAAATAGAGTCCTACAAATCAATAACACTCTTAACCAAAGATATAGATAATTAGGAGCAAAATCTATTCAAATCTTCCAAGTCCTTCAAACCGTGTATAACCCACCAATTATTATCCATCAAGATTTTCAAGATTTTGGGAAAGAGAAAAATATTATTCTCAAATTATGTATGAAAACCAAATCTCAGCAAAGAAACCAAGATCACCAGGACATGCAAACCTAATATGCCTAATGCAAAAAAAAATAAAAAAAAAAAAAAAGCGCACACACAAGGTGAAAAGTGCTTTGCAAAGAATGGATGTAGGTTCAAATGTCGTCCCATTTTGAGTCACACCTGTACTCGCTGATTCAATGAATCGCAATCCGAAATCCCAGCTTATCAAAATTTTCGAGTTTTCTTCACTTTTTCCGAGTCTCATGAGGGAGTTAACCAAACAGGGAGCTTTCACTCAAGTGCCAAAGGTAGCTCTTTTTCACATGATCATGCCTTTGTTAAACAGTAGGATGCTTGATGAAATAGGTCACAAGGAATAGCTGCACACAATGGGTTGGTAGCTTTTTCTGAAGGCCTCAAGCATGATCAAGACTTTATTTTCAACTCACTCTTTGGGAAAAATATCATCAATTTTTTGAATTGGAGAGATCGACTCACACTAGTTTTCCAAGGGAGACAATATATGTGATTAGTTCGAACCATCAATCCACTTTTTGCAGAAATGCATGAAAGCTTATAATGCAGGGATGCCTAAAAATGAAAAAGAAATAGAGGAGAAGAGAAGGGATGCGATTTTGGATGTCACGGATGTGATGTGCAATCTTTGTGACATCTCGTGTAACATCTCAAACAACACACAAACCGAGAGACTTTTTAGATTGGAGAATCTCTCAAAATCCAAAGCCTTGGTGAAGATGTCGGCAAGTCGATTTTCGATGTAATATACTCAATTCGAATAATATTTTTCTCAACTAAATCTCGAATAAAGTGATGTCTAATATCTATGTGTTTAGTACGAGAGTGTTGGGAGGATTTTTCAAATATCAATCGCACTCATATTATCACAATAAATGGTTAAAATATCACAATGAAAATTATTTTCTTTTCTATATCGATCAAAATCTTCATGCAAAGCATTATTCCGAACATCATCTTTCAAAGAATCAAACACATTTTTAGGCTCAGAAAACGTGACACAACAAGAGATTCTTACCATTGAACAAGTAGAAGACAAACACACTAGTCTTACCATATCTCGATAGTTTACCCTTTCTTTCTTTCTAGTTCTTATGCCTTCAGAGACATCACCTATGACTTGAGAGATTGGATGATTCTTTTGAATCCTTGTAGGTATGTCACTGCCACGATCCACGATTGGGTTATTGGTTTCTTCAACATGTTCATTGTTAGAATCAGAGTTTGACTCAGCTGCAGCAGACACGGATATGGGCTCAGATGCCGTCACATTTGGTTCTGCATTTGAGACAGCTGTGGATGAAGCTTCAGTCACATTCTCCATTACATTTGTGCCTACATCCTTTGCTGGGGCACTCTCAACAAACTCAAGCAGATCCACCACATTATCTTCTTCACTCTTTCCTGCAATATCTGAGAGATCATCGAAGACAACATTTACAGATTCCATGATCGTCTTAGTACGAAGATTATAAATTCGATAGGCATGACTATTCGGAGTGTAGCCTAGAAAAATACACTTGTCACTTTTGGAATCGAATTTACCAAGATTATCACGATCATTAAGAACATAGCACAAACACCCAAAAACATGAAAATATTTGAGGTTAGGTTTCTTTCCCATAAGAATTTCATAAGAGGTCATCAAACTTCCAGGTCTCAAATATACACGATTGGCAATATGACATGCAGTATTTAGAGCTTCTGCCCAAAAACCTTTTGAAAGTCTTTTAGAACTCAACATAACACAGGATGTCTCATGCAATGTACGATTTTTCCTGTCTGCCACTCCATTATACTGTGGAGTTTTAGGTACGAAAAATTCATGAGTAATTCTCTTTCTATCACAAAAGCCGAGAAAGAAGAGTTTGCAAATTCTTTACCATGGCCCGACCTAATTCTAACAACTGGTAGCCTATACTGATTAACAACTCTTCTATGCCAACTTCTAAATACTTCAAATGTTTCAGATTTCTCACGTAAAAAATAGATCCAAGTAAAACGTGAAAAGTCATCAACAATCACAAAAAAATATTTCCTTCCACCAAGACTTTCAACTTCGACTGGACCCATAATGTCCATATGAAGTAATTCAAAACACCGTGTGGTATTGAAATGAGATAACATTTGGTGTGACACTCTTCTTTGTTTACTCTTTTGACAACTTCCACACACATTAGCATTCTTCATGCAAAATCTCGGTAAACCACTAACAACCTCAAATTTCACAAGATCCCTCATTTTCTTAAAACTTAGATGACCTAATTTTTGGTGCCATGGGTCAGATTCATCTGTGTGTGCAGTGTGACACATTTGTTTATTAGCATACTGATAGCAGTTATCAGATGATCTCATACCAGAAAAAATACACGTGTTAGATTCATTAAAAACCTCACAAGATTTTTTGTTGAATTTAACATAGAGGTTATTATCACACAATTGGCTAATACTAATGAGATTAGCATTTAGACCATCCACATGCAATACATCCCGTAGCCTAGGTAGGCCATCAACATTCAAAGTTCCCTTTCCAACAATTTTTCCTTTACCTCCGCCTCCATAAGTCACATTACCACCATCATGCTTCTCATAGTCAGTCAAATACTCCAAAGTACCTGTCATGTGTCGTGAACACCCGCTATCAAAGTACCAAGATCCTGCAATGTTAGATCTCAAAGAAGTATAGATAACATGACATTTAACATCAGATTTCTTAACCCAAAAAAATTTGGAAATTTTTGAAATGTGATTACGAGGATGTCGTAACATTTCGGATGACATCTGACATGCAGAATTTCTGTTTGCCAAATCTGATTTCATTTTGAAACAAAATGGCCTAATGTGTCCAGGAGCATGGCAATAGTGACAAATAAAGTGGCGCTTCCGTGGTTTAGATTTCTGGGAAAATTTCCTTTTATTGTTGGAGGAATCCGAGGATTCTCCTTGTTCTTTAGCTTTAACAAAAACCGGAGTTTTATAACCAAGGCCAGCTTTATCATCACTACTCATGGAGAGAATATCATCCAGTTTAGCTTTCCCAGAATTAAACTTTTTCATGCTTTCAAGAGATTCTTCAAGTTTAGAGTTTACCTTTTCGAACTCCAGTTCTTTCTTGGTAAGAGAGACTTCTAATCTGGTAATCACTTCCCTTTGATCATCATCCTCCTTCTTGAGTCGATCATTCTCCTTCTGCATCATTTCATTCACTTTAATCCTCTTCAGCCAATCCTGATATAGACTCGCGTATGTGTCTTCCAAACTTTCACCATCGTTCATCAACCTTGTTCAATATCATCGGGAGCGGTAGGTAGAATTGAAACAAAAAAGTTTAGAGTCGGATAAGAGATCTTGATCTTCGATGTGACCTCATATGTGATTAGGGAGGGTGTGATCACATCTCGGCCACACCTCGCAACACCAAGGATTTATTTGGAGAGACATTCGATCTTTCACCAGGGTGGTCGAACCTTGTGATCTTCTTTTTCTCGGGCAAATAGTTCTCATTGTCACTTAAGGTGACACTCAAACTCATTCCCTTTTTCACAAAAATATTTGCACATTTTTTAACATAATGACCATATCCAGAACAAGCCCTACATCTAATGAATCAAGAGTTTTTTATCAAACTTTTTCGATTTTCAATCAAGGACGAAAAGTAGGGACACTAGGAATTTCCATGCTAACAAACATACAGGATCAACACTTAGTGTCGTCAAGTGTAGGCTCTTGATGCCAATTGAAAGAATTATAGCACGGATATTTACCAAAAGTTTTGCAGAGTAAAGTGTGATTGCATATGTGGTCACATTCACAATCACATGCAGCGGAATTTTGAAAACAATAAAGAGACACACGAAGTAAAAATTGTCTACAAGCCAACAAGCTTGTAGACGTGCCAATATGGCGAAACTTTCCACTAGTACAAATCGATTGATTCCGTATACAGAAATACTAAAACCAACTAGTAGAAACTCAACGAAAAACTCCTATCTAGAGTATATCAGATATGTGTAATTCAACTCATCCAACAATAGACATGTGTGGACTTCGTTAATCACAATACAAAAAAACAATGGATGAAAAACCTAACAAACACAACTGCAGAGCTGAATGTGATCTCAGATGTAGTCACATTCGAGATCACATCCAGGGCAGCGAGACTCCTTGTGCTTGTATGACTCTTAACTCTCTCAAGACTCTTGTGTCTCTGGTATATTTCTTGTGTATTGATTATGGACGTCCTCTTCTCTTTATATAGGCGTCCAAACCCTTCAAGAGTCCTAATAAACATGGAAAGAAGATATATACAAATATATGACAAGTATATCACTTATGTTAGGAAACAAGATAAATATCAAAGAGTCCTAATATATCTATACCATATCAATATGAAATCTTTCCTAATCTATTTACAACTCAATCTTACCATAAGTCTAGAAAGGCAAAACAAATCAAAATCCAATCTTTTATTTTAGGAAATTATTTGGGCGAAAATTATCGCCCTAACAAATATAATACAAATTGTTTTGATTTAATATTAAAAATGTATGAATGTATTAGTTTATAAAAAATAAATTACAATATATTTAGTTAATAGGTACAATATTAATTTTAATAGCAAATAAGTTTTCCAAAAAATAATTATATGTATCTATGCCAGTGCTAAATTAAAATAATAGTAGGGATAATTAGGTCATTTAATAAAGAAATAGGAGAATTAAATAATATTTTAATATATATATATATATATAATAGCAGAAGTCCGGGACTTTTATTTTCCCGCTCTTTTTGCTTATTATATTAGGAAACAATTATAAATATTATAAATGACAATTATTATAAATTCTTATATTAGGAAAATATTATAAGAAAATCGTTGTAATTATATAATTAGGAAAATATTATAAGAAAAGATTGTAAATGGTATTTCTATTTTATATGTATGTAAATTAGGAAAATATCATAGATAATATTTCTATTTTACATGTATAAAAATTAGAAAAAAAATTATTTACTGGTATTCCTATTTTATACCAAAAGTGAGTCTATAGTATCAATTCTATCTATATATATATATATATATATATAGATTCTAAAAATTATAAATAGTATTTCACCATAATTGATATTAGTATATGTCAGTTATTTCTTAAATATATATTACAATAATGTGTTGATTATATACATCATATCTTTATCAAATATATTGTTTATTTATTTCAATGGTGTCGATGCAATTTTGTACAATATAATATTACTTAATCAAATTTGAAATACTGATGACTATTTAAATTTTCCTAAATTATTTAATAATAGTTAAAATAGACGAATTATGATTTTATGTATCTTTCACCATTGAATTAACAATTGATTTTGTGTTCAGAGATTTTTTTGGCAGCTTATTATTTATGTTAAATTCTCTTATATTTATACTACTTCAATTGTATTAGAGAAATATTTTGCTATTGTTGATCCTAAATTCGTAGCAAAACCACCAAATATGGCTTCATCTTCACGTTCTCCTCTATTTTCGTTTTCATCAAGTGTCCCGCCAACATCGACAATATTGAACTCGAATTCTGCAATAAACAAGAGTTTTTATATAAACTATATTGTAGATTTGTATGGACAATATTTGGTGAGTTTCTTTTTTTATTATTCTTAATAGTTTTGTTGTATTTTTTTTAAGTTATTTTTTGTATAATTTGTTTATTTTTTATTATTCCTCATACTAACAAATTTTCTGTCAATATATTTTGTGTCAACATTTTTTGTGTCAACATACATTTTCTGTTTATATATATAAACTTCTATCCCCACCAACATTTTTTTTGGTTATTAGTTTTATAGTTTTGATTTGACAATTATTGTTTTGTTTTGATTCGACAACATTTTTTTGGTTATTAGTTTTATAGTTTTGATTCGGCAATAAACTTCTATCTACTTATTGTAATGGCTTTCTATATTGTTCAATTAGAAATTTATTACAAATTGTAATTACATTAATTTTTTTTGTGTCAGCGTCTTCCATTCAAATTCGGCAGTCAATTTAATGGTTTTACGCCAATAAATTGTCACATGCATAATATGAACGGACATACTTGGACGGGCAAAATGGTCAGCCCCTATGACACGTTCTATTTTACAGATGGATGGAGCAAATTCGTCTATGATAACGAAATTTCAGATGGTGAAGTGTTGATTTTCTCTTATCGTGCCACCACGTTTTTGATGTGTCAATATTTTCTAATGATATTTCATGTGAAAGAATCGATGTGTACACGACTATACATGTATTTGATATCAGTTCAGGTAATATATTATAGTTTAAATCATATATATATATATGATATTTTTGTATAATTATAAATTAATTGATTAATTAATACGTGTGCAACAGGCAACGTGATTCTGATGATGATGATATTAAGGTGGATGTTGTTGAGAATCCGACTTTTCGATTGATTCTCTCAAAGTCACATATAAAGAAACCTCGCTTGGTAAGTATTACTCATATCTATATATATATATATATATATATATATATATGTGTGTGTGTTATAAGTTTGCGATATCTTTTATTTATTTAGTGGTGAGATTTTTTTGTTAATATTTTTTTTTATAAACAACCTATACCTATGAAGTTTTGGAATAATTTTATCAAGGGTACACACAAAGAACAAAATTATGCAATTATAAGACATAATGGAAGACAATATTGAGTAGGATTAAAGCAAGAGAAATCCAGAATTTTCATGCAACGTGGTTGCCAAAATTATAATTGTTGTATACAATTAATAAATTTATGATATTTAATCCTATAGATACAATAAGTATTTGTTATTTTTCTAATCAATCTTATAGATATAACAAACTATTGATTGGAATTTTTTTAACTTAAGGTAAGGATATTGAAGCAGCGATGCCACTAGCGGGAGACCTATCTTTTCTATTAGATTGACTTTCTGAGGTATAACCTTCGCCACGAGATTTTTTAAACAAGAAAAAAGGCTCGCAGAGATGAGGTATTCGTGACTCGTGAGAGCCTTTTTTCTAACAACTGGCGGTATCTAATTGTACTTTTATTCATAGACGATATCTATTAGTATTTTATTAATCGAATTTGACAATACTATGTGAGCGGATAATTGACAAGATATTTAAGAAAAAAATTGAGAAAATCGCACTTTAAGGTTAAAGATTTATTAATCTAGAAAATTTATAATGTATTACTTTTTAATAAAAAAGACAATAATTGGTCAATAGGCATTTTTTTCCATTTACAAGGGAGTATAATTGTATAATTGGATAACAATGTATTAGCATAAGAAAAACAATTGATTGAAAGAATTATAACTCAAAATGGTAACAAATATTTATTGCTCGAAATATTGTATATATATATATCTCTTTCATATATTGATTGAAATTTTTTTTCTCACGCCAAATTACATTTATATTTAAATTGATTTTGGATTATGGACTGTTTTATGGATGATTTCGAAAATATTTATTATTAATAAGATGTTTGATTTTTGTATCATGTTTTTGAAGCAATATTTGGATTTTTATTTCATATTGATTCTGTCACGCCCCAAACGGGACGCGACGAACGATTCACAACTTAAATACAAATGGACTAACAGTCTAGACAATACCAATGAGAACCCAATAAAGATAGTCTAAATAGCAAATGAAATAAATAATGATACAAGTTATCACTTAAAGTCTACATTCCATCACCAAATTACCATCCGAAATTCAACAAGGTAGTAACTTAACGTCAAAGGGTCATACGCCCCTCAATTACAAACCCGAATTGATTAGGATACAAAAGTCCAACAACAACATAATAAGAAAAGAGTCCGATCAACAACAAGATGCAGTAAATCCAACAAGCGTAATACAAGGTCTCAATCCAGAGGTTGCCAAAGATCCCAAAAAATCCTCATCTAAGGTTAGAAAACAAAGTGATGAGACAAAAATCTCGATAGATGGGGTGATCGTGTAAAGCGAGTGTGGCGTAATATAGTTAATGTGAGAAAACAGATTATACGAAATCGCGTGAGTATGATGCATGGTTTCACACACACGCTTCACAAGCGTCGTGATAAAATATTTAAATAATATACTTATACATTTAAGAAAATAGCGATTCATGGTCACACAGCACTATGTGATACATCAAGTAGGATTGCGTGAAGTGTAACGCCAATCCTATGCAAGGCAATTAATGGTTGCGTACGGACTTGTAGCGCCAACCAATGCAAAATGTGGCGGTTGCGACGGGAATGTAACGCCAACCAAAACGGGACGATAACTCTTAATCGTGTGGATCGGACAAATGATTCCTTCGTTCTACCTTGTAACTCCCGGTCAAGATGGTCCAAGACCGCACCTTATCGCTCCGTAGGCAAAGACAAAATCCCGATGAGAGAGTCGAGGCTCGATCTGTCATAATCATGATTATACCTCAAGATTACGACCCGCTTCCCGGACAAACTCCGTCCCTCGGGCCATGGGATTAGGGGACGATGGGGCGAAGAGTGGAATAGCGGCCGAGCTGCCGCCCCATCCCCGACGTATCCATTCCGATTGTGAGCTCGACACACCAAGTTGACTCAGCAGAAAGAATTTACAATTACGGTAGTCAACCAGCAAATGAGTATTATTGATTTGGGAAGCGATTTAGGAAAATTTTTTGGAAAACGCGAGTGGCAATTATGGCGTTGGTGGAGTTTTTGATGAAGATGATTATCGGAAGGATAAGCAACCTTCGATATCTTGAAAGATTGGGTGGAACATAAGTCCCGTTATAGAATCAATTAGCAAGGCGAGGAAGTCGCTCCGCGATCGGGTATTAATCGGTCAAATTGATCCGATAAGTTAGGGGTTTTTGGGAAGGTAAAATATTTAAATTAAATCTCAATTTCAGAGAGTCCAAGGCTATTTTAGTAAAAGAGAAAATAATTTGAGTTAGGTCCTTTATAAAAGAAAAATTGTAATTTAGCCCCGTTTTGTAAAAACCAACACTTTTGGGGTTAAAAATTTAATAATTAAATATCCCGACCTTGAAAAATTATGAGGTCAGTTCCTAAATTCTCCAAATTGTCCAGAGATTCAGGTTTTTAAAGTTTTATGGTCGAGTTTTTATAAAAATCTCATATTGGCCCCAAATTTGTAAAAATTGTCAATTCGGACCTTAAGTTTTAAAAATTCGGAACTCACAAACCGGAAGGGCTTTTAATGTGATTCCAGTTGGAAAATGTCACTAAGGTTGGTAGGATATTGGGACAAAAGCAGTTTTTAAAAGAAATATGTGTAGGTCCTTCAACTTTAGAAAATATCATTTTTGTCCCATTTTAAAATAATTGCCTTTAAGGCTTTTAGGGGTCCAATTATTATGAAATTTGAACCTTGGGTCCAAAATATAATTAAGTTATAGTTAAGTTAGTATTTCCAGGTGCATGGGCTGCATAAGTCCTGGAAATTTCATTTGGGTCCTCAAGTTTAATATTTTCACATTAGTCCCTCATTTTTAGTAAAATTGTTTTCCAAGCCCTAACCACTTGGATTTTTGGAATACTTTTAAAATATGGGATTCCCAGTAACTTAAAAGTAAAAATTTCAATTTATAAAGTTTAGGTCTGGTACAGTTTTTAAAATTGCAAAGTAGCCCTTAAACTTTCAAAATCTTACAATCTAGTCCTTGGGCTTTTAAAGGTTGATTTTATTTATCTTAAAACCATTAAAACATTATTAAAATGTCCAAAAGTCATTTTTGAACCTGAGTACAGTCCCAAATTTCGAAATTTGCAGAGGGGTCCTTTAACTTTTATTTTCTTGCAATTTAGTCCACCAACTTTCCATTTTTGCATTTTTAAGTCCAAAATTGAAATTTAATCAATTATGCTCGACTTTTCCAGGTTATAAGTCATCCAAAACATAGATTTTAAAGATCATACACATGCATGTCCAATACATACAAGAATTCATCAATTAAAGCATTAAAGTGTACATGCATGCACCTAAAATTCAATAAATAGTAATTTTGAGCAACTCTTGAGAATTTTCATGATTTGATATATAAAATTGACATGCAATACATAGATTATATATATCTCAAGGCTCATGATCAAATTTTCTACATGCATTTTAATAAAACACCTAAAAGTTGGAAAAATAATTTTCCACCCACCTTAATTTTGGAAATTGTGAAATAAAAGGATAATTTCACAATTTTTTTTGGATGAGGCTTCTTAGGTCAGCCCCTAAGTCAAGAAAATATCAAAATTTGGAGTTAGAAAAATGAGAGAAAAATTAAGGAGAAAAGAAGGAAATAAGGAAATGAAAAGGACTACACTTTACCTTGTGTAGTAGATGTTTGGAGACTAGTTGAAGCTCAAAATTGGAACTTTGGTTCAACTCCAAAAATCTCCTAAGGTCAGCCCCTATTTCTCAAAATTGAAAAGGGGTGTTAAAATTTGAAAAAAAATAGGAAGAGTAGGAAAGAAGGGGTCTAGTACACAATTCTTACCTTGTAGTCAAATTTTCTCTACTATTTTCTTCTTCAAGCTTGAGGTCCTTCTTCAAAATATTGTCAAGCTCTAACCTTCAAAGTCTTCTAAATGTACCTCCAAAACCAAATTTAAACTTAAGTTAAGAAGGTGGAAGAGATGAACAATGTGATATCCAAAAATGGATTGAAGCTAAAATTTCTTACCTTTTAGTATAGTGGTTCGATTTTTATGATGTATGAGGAGGAAAATGTTGAATTTTTTTCTAAGTATGGAAGAAGAAAGTAAGAAGAAGAGTAGAGAGATGTTGGGAGTTTTTAGAGAGAAGGAGGAGGATTTTTGCAAGACTTAGAACATGAGTTGGTGAAATGAAGAGAAATTTTGTGTAGGAAATGGCCATATGGCCGTCCACTTCAAGAGAGAGGGGAGATGATTTTGATCAAATTGTGTCTTGTAATTTGTCTCTTGCATGGAGACAAAAATGCAAGTCAAAGTGTGGGTCAATTTGAATTTGAGAGGAATAAGAAGAATGTTTGTTAAGTGGGAATAAGTTGGGGAAAATAGTAATAAAGAATTGGTGTATAAGATGATGTGTATAATGTTTGAATTAATGATATAATTATACACAAGATGACTAATATATGGTGTATGTGTACAAGAGTTGGATGATATTTTTATCCCAAAATATCCATCATGGCAGTCCACTATGAGGGTAAAATGGTAATTCCATATATATTTTTTTTTTGTCCCAATTTTGATGATAATAGATGGAATATATCAATCTCCAAAATAATTAGTGATTTCCTTGATCACTTGTAAGTCTCATGATCACTTAATCTAAATCAACATCTTAATTCTATAAGGTAAAAGTCTCTAAAATAAATAGTCTCTTAAAATTCTAAGGTGACTAATAAATACAAAAATAGTAATAATGATCAATCAAGTGATCATAAATGAGGAATAGAATTAATGATGATCATGATCACAAGTGATTAAATAAAATGAAATAAAATACAAAATGTTTATATTATTATTAATTACCCGTCAAAATGACGCGATAAAATAGTCGATCAAAAGCTTAAACAACAATAAGGTTCAACTAATAGCTTCGGAAAAATTGGGGCTTCACAGATTCAATTGTTGTTGCAATATTTATTTATTATATTTGTTTTTGAAATATTGGTATTTTCAGAAGTGTGAACAAATACTAATTAAGGTCAGTCTACAAAAATGAATTACCTTCTAATTGGTCTACTGATCAACGTTGGTGTTAAATTTGATGATAATTTGCTTAATTAAGTATAATTAACAACTCTAATTACTATCAAATAAAATTAGTATATATATGACATAACTAAGGCAACTCAATCAGATAAAAAAGAATAAAAAAGGAAAGATATAAAATAAGATACAGTTTTGGACAAATCAATCCAAATATTATCCTAACCAATGCCTGTTTTGGAGTTATCCAAAATTAGTGATGCTTTGATTTGGTAAGTCAATGGTAAGAATCTTTAGTAACATAAATATTTTATTGGCTAATTGTTTTTTAGGTTATGATTGTAATTTTTTTTTTAGATTTGAAAATTTTAAAATTCTATAATAAATCCTATATTGTCCTATACAGTCAATAAATTGATTGTAATCATTACTATAGACACAATAATTATTTATTATTGTATTTATTCAATCAATAGATACCATCATCTATTGATGGAAAGAATTTTAAACTAAGCCTTTCGTAAAATAATTGAGTATCTATCTATATTTTTTAATCGAATATGACTATGCGATACACAACAGATAATTGACAAGAAGTTTAACAAAGATTAAGAAAATCGTATCTTATGATTAAAGATTTGTCAATTGAGAAAAATGTATTAACTTAAAACGAGACAATAATTGTCAGTTGGAGTTTTTTTTTTGTATTTCCAAGGGTGCACAAATTTATGATTGGACAACAATATATTACCTTAATTAAGAAAAATAACTAATTACAATATTTACAAAACTAATAACGGTAACAAATATTTGATTATTTGAACACTGTACATATCTCTTTCATATCTTGATACGAGTTTAACAAAACTAATCAAATTGACGTTAAGTAATTGATATGATCAATCAATACTATAATTGTCCTATAAAATCAATCAATTAATTACTTAATTGGTATATGTAATCAATTAGTATTTATATTTTTTTTATAGTTTATTAATTATAACTCTAAAAAATAATCATAGAATTGCTGATGCTTTACTTTGGTAAATCAATAAATCAATATTGGAAGATGAAATAATCAATATCTAGCGACCAATGTATATTTTGGAGTTATCCAAATTTGACGGTGTTTTACTTTGGTAAGTCAATAGAAAGATTTTTTGTAACGAAATTAATGTGTTGTTAACTCAGTACATGATAATTGATAATTATATTGTCAATCAATGTCATTAAATAAATTTCTATAAAATCACTTATATAATTATTTATATAGGATTAGTCGATTGATGTTACATTTTAAAATAAACTTCCCAGTTAAATTTTTTTGGATTATCAAACTTTCCAGTGTATTCTATCATTTCTTTTGATTGATGAGCTATTTACATTAATTCATTGTTGATCAAAATGAGAAAATTCATGGGGTTTACATACATCTATTGAAAATAAATATCAAAGAATGAATATTGATATCAATTGTACTATTTCCCTGTTTCAGTTGTATCATGTTTATGTTCTTAAGTTTTTTAGTGGATTACTATGATATTGCTGTAAAATTTATGTTAATACTACTAACGTTTACATCAATAACATAATAGTTCATTTTAAATTTTATTCACCTATTTTTTCTACCATATTATTTTGATTAATATCTCAATTTACATTTTTGATTAACAATATGAAGTATTCATTTTTTCCAATACTACAAGTACAATATAAAAATACATGTCTCACAAATTATTTATAATTGTTTATAGAGAGGTGTGTGAGAAAGAAATGGATATATAAAATAATAATTTAGAAACATGCATAAATTGAGGGTAATTCCTTCCGAGTTGAATTAGATATTTAAGTTTATAGCTGAAAATATAAAATTGATATTGTTTTTAATAACCTTATACGAATATTACTATTAAAATAAAGTATTAAATACATGTTCATATTAATAGATATTATAAACCAATAATATTAAAATGAAAATATACGTGCAACGCACGGGGTGAATTACTAGTTGTATAGATGGGTAAAGTGATGTAAATTGATATTATAAGGGGGTAAAGTGATATAATTGAATGTACAAAAGGGCATAGTGATATTCAATAAGAGTACATGGGGTAAAGTGAGATTTACCCTATATATTTTGCCATATCGTCAGTAGCTTGAATATTATTTCATTCGACTATGAATTCAAATAAAAGAGAAGACTGCATTGACCGACAAATTTATTTACCTTATTCAGTTGTATTCTTTAGATATTAATAGGGAGGGTGTCCCGAAATGAAATTGAATCTGAATGAATTTTTAATTAATGGAATTTCATACATTTTTAGACGAATCCATGGATTCCATTATGGGTTCCAACATATTATAGTGGAATTTGATAAAATTTAGTGTATAAATTCAATATTTAATGCTGATTTTTTAAAGTTGTGGATCAAGTATAATTCTATCCATGTTTTACCATAAATATTGCATCTATATTTTGGAAAAATATTAATAACAAATCCGAATTTCCTCTTTTCAACCCATTAATTCGATTTCTAAAAATTTGGTCAAATTTGTATAGTTTAATTGTTTATTTTATTCTAACCCATAAATTTGGTCGTTAAATTGTGATTTATTTTTCTATATTTCATATTAAATGTTGTTCTCAACATTTAACAAAATAATTAATAACAAACTAAATCACATCCACATTACCATCCACTTTATAGAATTTATTTTGTGTTTGTTTAAAGTGTATGAGGTAAATTTTCAGATGTACAAATTACAAAAATAAATATAATAAAAAAAATCCAATATTAATTTAAGAAATCAAATAGCAATTTTTTTGTAATTCAGAAGTAAATGTATTTTTCCAATAATTTAAAATATAATTAATATCAAACCAAATGAAAGCCAAAAATAATTTATTTTGTGTTTGGAAACATGTGTGTTTTAAATTTTAAACCTAAACAATACTGAAATAATATTAAAATATTACTTGATAAGAAATAATAATTTATTATGTAGAAAACATGTGTATTTTCTACACCAAAATTATACTTCTTATTTAAAACATTATGAATTTTCCCCAGTAAATCTGATTTTCATAATTTGGGTAAATTATTTTGAATAAGTTAAAAGTATGACATTAGGATATCATTATTTTCCATAATTTGATTATCACAACATTTGATTAGTCTATAAGTGGTAAGGTTTTGAGCATAAAATTGGGATATGAATGCCTATATATTTATAACTTGATGAGGCACACGTGCGATATGTTCGGGCTATCATAATAATAAGTAGAGCTGTCAAATGGGCCAATCGAGACTGATCTGCTGGTCAAAGCAAAATAATTGGATTTGGGTCGGCCAAAATTCTGTCTAGCCACTATTTTTAAGATCGGCCCGACCTTCTATAAAAACCACATAAAATGGCCAGGTTAACCGGATTAGCTCAACTTTTTGGGCCTAATGGATCAAACCAAATAATAAGGAAGTCAATATGTCACGCCCAAACTTACGAAGCTACAATAAGCTATAATTACCAAAATAGCAGAATATTCATATAGTTATTACAAACCGAAAGTATATCTTAGTATAGTTACAAGAAAGACTATGAGACCCCGAATTTTAACAACGTGAGATACGGTGTTATGTAGTGATTATTTATTCGGCTATGTATCACAAACCTATTATTAATGAAACGCGACTCTACTTTTATTTATTTCTTCCAACATCAATTACGCATTTCACACTTTTGGAGCTTAGCAATTTTATATTCTCCTCTAGTATTAATGCTTGATCGAATGACTACGACTTTAGAAATATTAGACCCTCGAAAATTTAGGAGTACATTTTGATCATTATCCAAATATTTCATCTTATTCTATATTTCATCCCAACCAACTTCCAATTTATTTTTCGATTACACATTTCTTATTTAACATCTTTATTTTAAATTTCTAAATATTTAATTATGGATATTTATACATTTTATTTTTTTCCCTCAATTTTATAAAGAAAAGAAACCAAATATTTTTTTTTCCCTAATTTTCGAAATTACCACTTTAAATGGGCAAAATAACTCATTTTTTCTTCTATCACTATTTTATCATTTTGTATCTCCCAACTAAATTATTATTGGACAAAAAAGTAAATAAAATTTTGATAATTTTATTTCTATTATATTTTATGTCTTCCAAGCCTACAACTAAAAATCTTCCTACAAATCCCACTAACCCCTTAGTTAAACAAATGAATTTTAAATTTCCCTCTAAAACCTAGCTTTTGGCTTCATGTCCCTAATAAAGAAAGCTAGTTAAATTTTTTTACCCTAAACCCCTAATTATTCCCATTAACTATCATTAATCTCTCAAGCAAAAAAAAAAAAAAATTCTCTTCCTTCTCTCTAAACATTCTCCTACTTCTCTCTACAAATTTCTTCATATCTTCAAACCTTCTTCATATCTTCAAACAATCTTCATATCTTCAAACACACATTCTTCAAATCTTCAAACAATCTTCATATCTTCAAAACACACATTCTTCAAATCTTCAGACAATCTTCATATCTTCAAAACACACATTCTTCAAATCTTCAAACAATCTTCATATCTTCAAAATACACATTCTTCAAATCTTCAAACAATCTTCATATCTTCAAACATTTCTTCATATCTTCAAACACACCTCCCTCATATCTTCAAACACTTCTTCATATTTTCAAACACACTTTCTTCATATCTTCAAGAATAATTTCTTCATATCCTCAAACACTTTTTTCTTTCTTCAAACACTGAACAAAAACACAAGAACTCTTCTTACTTCTTTATTTTCGAAACTATCACTACTACAATGTAAGGAATTTTCTTCTTCAATCCATTTTGATATTTCTAGCTCATCCTCTTCACTTCTTAACCTAAGTTTGATTTTTGGTTTTAGGTACACTTAGAAGACAACTTGAAGATAATAGAGACTTGGAACCATCTTGACTAGACCTCAAGAAATTGTGAAGGAATTTGGACTAGAAAGGTAAGAAATGAGATTTTTAGTACATTTTCTTCTTCTCTTCTATTTTCCAAAATTTTGATACTCCATTTTCATTTTTGGACTTTTAGGGGCTGACCTTAAGAATTGTTTTAAGAGTGAGCAAAGAGACCCATTTTGAGACCTCTACTAGTCTCATTTCATCTACTACACAAGGTAAGTGTAGTTTTACCAATATTCTTCACCTCTTTCTTCTTTTCTTAATTTTTTAACCTCATTTCCTAACTCCTACATTTTTTTTGGTATTCCTTGACCTAGGGGGCTGACCTAAGTCACTTCTCCTTCAAGAGTGATTTATTTTGTCTTTCACCAACAAGTTCATTTTTAAGGTGGGTGGAAAATCCTTTCAACTTCTAGGTGTTTTACTTAAAAATGCATGTAGTATTTTGATTTTGAGCACTTGAGGTATATATTATGTATTGCATGCTATTTTCTTGTATCAAGTTGGAAAAATTCTCAAGTGGTGCTCAAAAATGCGATTTATCGAAAAATAGGGCATACATGTACACTTTATTGTTATACTTGATGAAATTTTGTATGAGAAGGATATGTATGTGTATGAATCTTGAAATCTATGTTTTGAATGATTTATAACATGGACAAGTCGAACATAATTGATTAAATTTCAACTTTTGGACTTCAAATGCAAAAATAGAAAGTTGGTGGACTTAATTGCAAGAAAATAAAACTTAAGGGACCCCTCTGTAATTTTCGATTTTTGGGACTGAACTCAGGTTCAAAATTATGTTTTGACATTTTAATAAAGTTTTAAGAGTTTTTAGATAAATAAAATCAACTCTTAAAAGCCCAAGGACTAGATTGTAAAATTTTAGAAGTTTAAGGTCTATTTTACAATTTTCGAAACTGTACCAGACCCTAATTTAAAATTTGGAATTTTAACTCTTAAGGGACTGAAAATAAGATATTTTAAGTGTATTCCAAAAATCCAAGTGTTTAGAGCTTGGAAAGTAATTTTATAAAAATTGTGGGACCAAATTGTAAAAAATTAAACTTGAGGACCAAAATACAATTTTCAGGACTTATGCAGTCTATGCACCTGGAAATACTAATTTATCTATAACATAATTATATCTTGGACCCAAGGTTCAAATTCCATAACAATTGGACCCATAAAAGCCTTAAAGGCAATTATTTCAAAATGGGACAAAAATGAGATTTTTAAACGTTAAGGGACCAATACTTGCTTCTTTTAAAAACTGCTTTTGTCCCAATATTCCACTGACCTTAGTGACATTTTACAACTGGAATCACATTAAAAGCCCTTCCGGTTTGTGAGTTCCAATTATTTTAAACTTAGAGCCCGAAATGGCAATTTTAACAAATTTGGGGCCAATGTGAGAATTTTATAGAAACTCGACCTCCAAACTTTAAAAAAAAACCTGAATCTCTGAACAATTTAGAGAATTTAGGAACTGACCTCATAATTTTTCAAGTTCGGGACATTTATTTATTTAACTTTTAACCTCAGAAGTAGTGATTTTACAGAACGGGGCTAATTATAAATTTTCTTTTTGACAAGGACCTAATAATGAAACAGCCCTGGACTCGCTGACTTAAAGAAACAGCTCTGGACTCGCTGACTTTAATAATGAATTAAAAAGGTTTTATTGTTTTAAAAATCCTTGTCTTATCGGATCGTCTTGACCAAATAATACACGACGCGAGCGACTTCGTGCCTCTTGTGATTTCAAATCTATAACGGGACTTATGTTCCACCTAATCTTTCAAGATATCGAAGATTGCTTATCCTCCCGATAATCATCTTCATCCAAATAACTCCACCAACACCATAATTGCCACTCGCGATTATTCAAAACTTTCCTAAAATACTTCTCGAATCAATAATACTCATTGCACTGGTTGACTACCCGAACGTGTACTTACTTTCTGCCTGGAGTAACTTGTTGTGGTCGAGCTCACGAAGGGAATGGATACGCCGAGGATGGAACCGGCAGCTCGGCCGCTATTCCACTCTTCGGCCCCATCGTCCTAATCCCACAACTGAAGGACGGAGTTTGTCCAAGGGAAACGGGTTGTAGTACTTGATGTATAATCATGATTATGATGAATCCGAGCCTTGCAAGCTCCAATGTGGATTTTATCTTTGCACATGGAGCGATAAGGTGACAGTCTTGGACCATCTTGAACGGGAGTTACAAGGAAGAATGAAGGAATCGTTTGTCCGATCCACACGATTAGAAGTTAAACAGACCCGATTGGTTGGCGCTACAAATCCGTACGCAACCGCTACTTGTATTGCATTGGTTGGCGCTACAAATCCGTAGGCAACCGCTACTTGTATTCCATTTGTTGGCGCTACAAATCCGTACGCAACCTTTACTCGTTTGCATAGGATTGGCGTTACATTCAGTACGCAATCCTACCTGTCTTGCCTCAATCATAGTGCTTGTGTGAGCACGAACTATTTCTTAAACTGTATAAGTATATTACTTAATATATATTTATCACGACGCTTGTGGACTATGTGTGAAAACATGCATCATACCTCACGCGTTTTCATACAACCGTTTTCTCGCATTAACTATATACATTGCCACACTCTCACACGATCACCCCATCCACTGAGATTTATGTCTCATCTCCTCCTGTTTTCTAACCTTTAGATGAGAAGTACGTTGAAGACGTCGAACCTACCACAGACTGAATCCCGCGTTCCGCCTGTCGTACTAGTTCCTATAATCTTTGATGTCGAGCGACATTTTCTTTTGCTTTTGTTATTGTTGAACTCCTTCATTCCTCGCTTTTAGTTTAGATCGTAAGTTTAAATTCGATATTTTGATGGATTGTATTCGGATATTGTCGGACCTTGAGATGTAACTCGTACTTGTGTGTATTTTATTCCGCTGCATTAGACTCTATTTCACTCGGATTTTTGTATCATTCGTTTAGACTTTTGAATTATTTCTGTTTAAGTGATTGATCGTCGTCGCGCCGCGTTTGGGGCGTGACAAAGACTGACCAAGTCTACAAAACTCCTATAAATACAACTACTGTTACAATCATTCCTCTGGCCAAACTACATCATAGATACATAGAAATGTTGTCACGACAGCTAGCAAAATATCCTCATTATTGGCACTAACTAATAAGATCGAGGGAATTCGTCTACTATTTCATCGTCACCTAGATTATCCCTTGAAATAGGTAGAAACATAACGTGAGGAAAAAAAACCTCAGTGAGTGAGTGCGCGTCTGCAGGTGTGGCTTTTTAGAAAAGTTTAATCTATCCTAAATATGCGAAAGTTCTGTCAAATTTTGGGTTAACAAAAACACCCCTCTAATCTAATAATTATAATTATAATGGTGGCGCTATTTGCACCCCAAAATTTGATTAATACACCATATTTTTACATACACCCCACCCTTATTTTACAAACTCATCTAATTATTAAATAAACCCTACCTATATTTCCAATTTTACCCTCCAAACAAAAAAACCCTAACTTAACATACACCCCACAAAATCCATACACTCCACTCTCATTTCTCCTCTCATTTCTCTTCTCACACCCCAATCTCTCCCAAAAAGATGTTGACATACTTTAGGAGGAGAAATAGTAGAAAAACGGGCCGGAGTAGGAGCCACCGGGGGCGTCACCGCAAGGAGATGCAAGTTTTCTTTTTTTTTTTTAATTTTTTTTTTTGCAATGTTATACTCTAATTTAGTCCAAAAATTGGGTATTTTTGTTTCCTTGAATGCTTTGGAGGTTGGGTTCTTCAAATTGTTGTTGAAAATTGAGTATTTAGTCGAAATTGGTGTTGGAAAATTGAAGGATTTTCAATAGTTCTTATAGGCACGATCGTTTTTTTTAAAGATGGCACTATCGTGCCTTTGAAAAATGGGTTTGGAGTTGCTGCACGTTGCTATGAATTTACCAACAATTCGTGCCTTTGAAATTTTCCCACTATCGTGCCTTAAAATTTTACCATTATCGTGCCTGAAGTTATGAATAACAGCCTCTATCGTGCCTTATGGAGAAATAACCTCTATCGTGCCTTCAAGAAATTAGCCCATATCTGACAACTAATTGAATCACTGTATAAGATAATCAAATATACATACATTTGTTCAGTTTGAGAAAAAAACTCGGTTTGAGCGAAAAAACGTCCTGCTAATTACGAAAACAAATACCAAACCATCCTTAGCAACCACCCAATTTATTTTCGAAATTAGGATTTATTTCTTTAGAATATTATATGTTTAACAAAGAAATGGGGTGTATTTAGAAATTAAATGGTGTATTTACACTGTTTTATTTTACTAAGGATATCATAGTCTTTTTAACTTATGTTATTTTTATAAATATTGGAAGTGAGGTGTAATATCAAATATTGGGGCAAATAGCGCCACCCTAATTATAATGGAAAAAATATATTTATCCAATTATATAGAATCTAGAATTTCAACAGGCATTGGGAGTTAAGTAAAAATGAACGGTTGCACAATCATGTTTTTCATCTTTCTGAAACAGTTAACGCCTCAAGAGAAAGCAGACTACGGAGAGGGGAAAACTCAACCAACAATCAGATAATTCAACCAACAGTTCAGATATTTCTTCCAAAATTCTTCTTATAGTACATTATTTATCGAGGAAGGAGTGGACATTCTGAAATCTGAATATTTGCAGCACGCTTGAATGCGATACTTCTAGAATTTTCCTTATTCTACCCAATACGATTTGTCTCACACATACGCTTTACTCACTTTTTGTCACTACATGGTTCTCATTATTATCCTTTTATTGGTATGATTTTCTTTTTCTATTTTATTTGGCTTTTGGTAATAGACTTAATATTTTTTGTTTTGGGTTGAACCGGGTTTTTGGTTTTGTGTGGTGAGCATAATGTTTTAATTGAGTTTGTTTCTTTTCCTGGCCTGCAGTTATGTACCAGTTGTACTACTATTATTTTCCTTTGAGAAGTAAATTATCATACTTACGGCACTTGATTATTTGTGAGTTTGTTGGCTTTACATAATATATGGGGAAAATGCAAAATTAGTCCTGTATCCTAGGGGGTATTGTTATTGGTCTGTGACTTTTGAAGGTTCAATTTTAGTCCAGTATATTTTGCATTTTTGCAATTTTGATCTCGTAATGGGTTGTTGCTTAATGTCAAACATATGCGCAGGGTAATGAGATGTTATTTCCCCCCTGCACAAATATTTTTTCTTGGCAAAATAATTAGCTCTCTAATGTGTATGCAAGTATATGGCGTCTCTATTATAATATGATTGATGCAAAGACCAATTGAAAAGTTCTGGGTATGAATGCTTAGGGGAGGTTTTCCAAGAATAGAGCAATTTAAAAAAAAATAAAAAAAAATAACGAGACAAATTAAATTATATAAGTTTATATATAGGTAACAAAATTGGACTAGCATTTGAAACTAATGAAAAAAATCAAGAAACATATGGAACTAACAAATGAGTATTGAAGTATTATATTCATATTAGTGCACCATCAAAATTCTTGAAATGTAAAGCATTTAAACTTTTTCTTTTTCCTTTCTTTATTTATTTCATGGAATAGTTGTATTTTGCTTTTGCAATACATTTATTTGTTTATTTCTTGGGATGGTTGTATTATGCTTTTGCAATAAATTTTACATGTGTTGTCTTTTGAAATATCATGTTCCATGTCAATTAGAAGGCCAGTAATTTAAAAAATTCACTACATATAATATATAAAGACAATCTTGTCTGCTTAATAAGTTGAATAATCGTAGGTCTGAATAGTGTAAATTTGAACGTGAGTGTCGTTGCGAATTCAATTTTCAGTTCGTGGAAGGCTTTCGTTTATTTTGTTTGGTGTCAGATTTTCGAGATAACAATAATCCTCTTTTCAACCTAATTTTTGACATACAATGGATGGATGGATCTGGATTTAGTTAATTACATTAGCTATAGATTCAACATATTTAAGACAATTCATGTTTATATGCAGACATAAACCTATGAGTTTTCCCCGTTTCAATTTTTTTTTTCTTTTTTGTGTATTATATATTATGGTGAAGTATATAAGATTCAAAATGTAGTCATGTTTGAATCACATTGGATGAATTGAGGGACCTGTTGCAGAAAATATTGAAAGAAATGCGTCGGATAATGTAAATATTGCAACTGGTAATTTCCAAGATATTGTAAATAAAGAGACTATTACCAAAGCAGCTGTTCAGGAAGCGACGATGGCTCTTTCTGTTGCTAGGGCAAGTCAACTGTTGATTCACTGAAAAATCCAAAAATAAAAAAAATTGGTCTACTATAGCTTCCAAGGAAAGTGATTCTGAGTATGAAAGTGGAGTGGGAAGAGTTAAGTGAAGAAGCAACACTCTTGGCTGCTTAAAGCAAGACATAAAAGAAAGTGGATCATGTTTTGCAAATTGTGGGGCTGAGCTTAGAAGGGTGCAAAGTAGAATGGGAAATGATTGGAAATAGCCTTATCTTAAATCACATATACACAAATGGCCTTACTTATTCAAAAGTTTCAAAAATGGCCTTCTTATTTGATAAAACCCCAAAATACCCCTTATATTGAATTAAAGGTAAACTAATGGTTTTTAAGGTTTTAGGGGCGCAAAAATGGTATCGAGCCTAGGTTTATTAAGAACTTTTAGTTAAATTTATTATATTTATGTAATTAACAATTGGTGAGGAGAAATTACTATGCGAGATTATGGATCCGGACCGATGTCCGAGATGTACCCTTACAGGAGATATCGTCAAATTTTGACGATGTATGCACAAGAACACCTTGACCAGGTTTCATATCGGGAATACCAACATGAAGAAAAAGAGCGACAGGAGCCGACGGGAAACCTTGGCAATGCAAAATGCGAGCGAGAATATTATAAGCGATTCCGATGCTTAACTGACCTATATGTTCACTTGATGAACCTTCAAGAAACGGTTCATGAAAATTCCCATCGAACAATGATTCCCGATGGTGTACCCGAGTGGAACGAGATACTTCCAGATAAATCTAAGATCTCCGAAGATCTTAGAGAAATCGTAAGACGGTGCGAGTGCACTATGGCAATCGCCATATTCATCTACCAAAGACAAGTTCATCGATCCGTAAACTGGATGGAGACGATGGTGAAATATCGAAGGAAACTCTTGAACTCCTTCATGATATTCGAAACGAGTCAAGAACCTGGAAGACAGGCCGAGTTCATCCTAGGAAGGAAACGTATTGATTTTGGGGCAAGACCTATTTACACCAAAAAGAGAAACCAACCGGTCATACGAAAAATGACGGATGAGGAGAAGCTCATTGCTCTAATCAAAGGAAAATCCATCAAAAATTAAAAAGATGGATATTGAAAAGATGAATCTTAAAGATCTACATGACCAGCGGGGAATCCTTCGCGGGATTAGGTATTGTAGATTTAAAAATGAACGCAGTGAGGAATCGACTTTGGTTACCTATGACCCACAAGGTAGACCAATTCCACCACCACCACCGCTTAATCCTAACGTCGAAGAAAGTACGGTTCGCATCATGGAACTCGGACGAGCAGAGATGCCCCACGCCCGAGATTTCACGACGGAGGTGATCCACTTTCGAACTGGAGGTCGAAACCCTCTTGCGGGAACTGCAACCTACCTAAGCCCGAATGTTTATCGACGCCTTATGGAAGATCGCACCTCGACCCAATACATCCGTATGGGTTGATGTTAAACTGACATCCTGCATTTTAAAAGCAGAGAAGTTCTCATTGATGAATGGGCTTGGCTATGAGAATTTCAAAAGAACCCTCGATCTTACAAAGGATTCATTCATTTTACTCCTTGAAATGAGTCTTGAAGGATCGGTGAAGATTGCAGGATATGACCGATGCCGCATTTAAAAGTTCGGTCACATCGGGAATCACTTAAAGGAATTGTCGATGGTATGGCAAAACTATTCAAAATCCAATTCATCGGCACGAGTTATTTCGAGGATTAGAGGATGAAAAAAAAAGAAATATAAACAAGCCCTCTATAGCCTTGAGTTATTGGATATTTGTCATATTGACGAATATATCAAGTTGTTCACCGAATACGGTGGAAATCCAAGATTGAGGAAAAAGAAGTTGCATGACTATTCTTTGCCAAGATTCCGAGTCCCTGGAGAGAAATGCTTATCGGGAATACAAGGGTGGAGTCAAGAGAAATCAGGTTAAAAATGTCTTTCCTAAAGGCCAAGTTATTTGAATGGTGCTATCAAGCGACTACTGCACACGAGAATTACAAGAGATTAAGAGGAATTAACAAAGCGGTTCCTCTATGTTGCGTGGATAATGATATCCCAACAACTTGTGGGAGGTCAACCAAGGCGGCACAAGAAGAAGAAGGAGAGAAGCCATCCATACCGCCGAGGAAGCAACAACAAAAGAAGCGGGTCTTCATGGAGACCTAGAAGGTTTTTGGTCAAAACAAAAGCCCGAAGTTACAAAATCGGGACAAAGACCAGCACCAGCGAGTAGAGCCTCATCATCGGGTTCTAATCAAGCAAGTACCAGTAGAAATCCAGGAAGAAGAACTTTCAGGCGTGCTCACACTAGAGCAAATGAAAGTTTTAAAGACTGTAATTGCTGGACATGTGGAGCAAGAGGACATATCTCGACTGATTGTCCAGAAAACCAGAAACGAGGAGTCAGACAGTTCGAGGCTACACCAGAAATCGAAGAAGCTGTCTATTATCAAGATCTTATACAGTGTATCAATTTGAGGATATTCCCTCGGATGAAAGCATCTCGAAGAAGAAATCTATTCGGCGATGGAAGTAACTCGGCTCGAATCGGAGTGAAGAAGAAATTCTTCAACAGACAGTCAGAGAGGATATGTCAGGATTTCTCTCTCACACAACAGTTTCTCATAAGACTCTTATGAGAATCATGAAGGAAGATCCAAAGCTTCAAGTCTATGATGGATTTACAATCGGAGCTATGGAAAAAGCATTGGATAAAATTGGGTTTAAATGTAAAAATACCAAATTATCCACAGGTAACAACCGGAGAATTGGCTATTCCAATGGAGTTTACCGGAACTCGATCGAGATGCGCTTGGTCCCTATTAGAGAAATCCAGGAGATCAAAAGCAGAGTTAAAAGAGAAGTTGCAAATACACTCTCATGGATTCATATCGGAGCCATAAGAGTCATTATTAAAGCGACATTCAAAGAAGGAATAGATTCGCCACTCAATTTGGCTATCTTTGATAAGCGAATCTCAAACCTCAAGGATTCATGCCTTGGAGCGTTCTGAAAATTTGTATCTTTGGGAAATTGGCATTTAATGTCTATCCTGCACTGCATACAATCTGGGAGATCGAGACTTGATAGAGTCCTAACCCTTCATCAAGATTTCAAAAGAGACGATTTGATGAAAGAAGGAAACAGGCCTTACTCGATCACTTACAAGATTTCCTATGCTCTCTCGAATACTCATCATTCAGAAGTATTCTTGAGAAAGGAATTTATTGAAGTCCCAAGAATCTTTGAGGACTTTGCCAGGGTGGTGTTACGAAATCATTGAATCTCCAACTATTAAGGAGAGACGATATGATAATTCAAGATCAACCAGTCTTCAACAAAAGTCGAAGTCTCAGAGTTGAGCCCAGAAGGATGTCTTTCCAACATGACAGAATGACGAGTAGTAGCCGTTGGGAAGAAAAGAGACCAAGTATAGTTCAGCGTATCCCAGATGTTTTCAAAACAGCAGGAGAGCTGAAATGTCCAGAAGGATGGCGAGAGGTTGAAGTAATATTCGACATCACTCAAAAGGATAACATTTTTCCTTGTGATGTTCTATATTATCTCCAACAACCAATAGTTGGAAGGTATCAAGGAAGCCTGAAGATAGGAGAAATTGAGCTTACTATCACAGGAGTTGCAGGGAAAATCCCAGAGCAATTAACACTGGGAATTGAATTTCTCGAGGATCATAAACCTTGGGAAAGATTACAAGACGGAATGGAGTTCACGGTGGCGAATAAAAGATACGAATCGATGACCACTAGTCCATTCTCCATATACATTTCTATTGGAATGTTATATGTCTTTGAATACAAGGCCGAGTATTTCGCCGCCTATATTGATTCAAAAGTCTTAGGAATATGTCTTGCAAAGCGGATGTTTTTCCTAAAGAAATTGGAGAAGATTTACCAGACCATTGCGGAAGAGATTTCTCTAAAAGGATTCTTATCCTTAACAGGGAATGAAACAACCGTAAATCATGATCGGAGGCGCGGCGTGACTTATGGTACAAAGTGAAAACGCCACCAATCTATTTCCATGATACAAAGTGCGATGTTTTGCTAGGGAACAACTTCCTACAAACATTCAAGCGATTTACACAGGAGAATGAGACGAGAAGACTTATTTTCACAACCTTATGTGATCATAAGATTATTGTCCGTAGATCAGGGAAGCATTTTACGAGAAAAATGCCTATTATTTTTCGCAAAAGCGTGGTGATGAAGCCAAACTTCGCAAATCCGAAAATGGCGGATCGAAGGAGATTTGGTGAAGCTTTATTATCCTATAGACAATTTGGTTCCATCCGGAAGGACCGAAGATATGGGATAATAACTTGTATTCATTCGCAGTACAAGGAGAAGAACGAGTCACTCCGGGAAGCCATTGCGAGAATTATGGATGAGTCTAATGGAGAATCCACAGAGTGATGTAACCTTAGAGGAACAAATATCACTCGAGGATATCAAAGAAGATCCAAAGGAATTACAATGAAGATACTTTGGCATGGTGGGACAAGAACGAGCTCAAAGCATCCTTGAAGGTTAAGCCGAGAAAGGAGTACGAGTTCGTAAGATTCAAACCAATCCTTATGAACCAGGGAGGATCGTAAGGATATGCGAAGATACTTAAGGAACATCTTGACCTTAAGTTAATTTCACCAGGAGTTTCTCCATACAAAGAAATCCGGGGTTCTTAGTCGTAAACCATGGAGAAATCAAAAGAGGAAAGTTAAAGACTTGTTATTAATTACAAGGGAATTAATAACATTTTGGAGTTCGACGGATACTATATCCCAAGCAGAGAACATCCGGTTAACTATATCAAAGGCGCCAAGATATTCTCAAAGTTCAATTGCAAATCTGATTCTACTGATTAAGATGGATGAAGAAAGCAAGAAGTTCACGACTTTCTCTACACCACAAGGACACTATATTTGGAACGTGATGCCTATGGGATTGGCTAACGCACCCCAGGATATATCAAAGGAAGATGGATAATCTCTTCAAAGATTATTTCGCTTTCATGTTCGTACATCGATGACATTCTTATCGCATCAAAGAACATGAAGGAACATCTCAAACATTTGGAAATATTCTCGGATGTTTGTCACAAGGAAGGATTAGTGCTTTCGAGAAAAGAAGGCGTGCAAAAGACAGATTGAATTCCTAGGAATTGAGATCGACGAATGCGGAATAATCCTACAAAGTCATATTGTAGAAAAGATACAGGGATTTCGGATACATTGAAAGACAAGCGACTTGAGTTTTCTTGGAGTTGTCAATTTCTTTGGAATGTTCATAAACAATCTAGCACATTACATGAAGGTGTTTAGCCCATTGCTTAAAAAGGATGCGATATTCAAATGGGAGAATGAACATCAAGAAGGAATCAAGCAACTTAAGGAAGTTTGCAAAAATCTTCCAAAACTTGCAATTCCACAGATGAAGATGAACTGGTTCTTTATACGGATGCCGGTGATTATTGGTGGGCGGTACTTACAAAAGCTACACCAAATGGAGAAGTGCCATGCAGATATCTGCGAGTGGTTTATTCACACCCGATGAATCGACTCGGTGGCATATCAACGAGAAAGAATTCTTTGCGATCGTAAAGGCTTTCAAAAAATGGCCTTTATTTCTCTTTTGGCTAAAAGTTTATCTTAAAAATTGATAATTCAAGTGTCAAAGCTTTTACAAAAAACAAAATTGAATCAAAACCGAAAAAAGCTAGATACTTAGATGGCAAGTCAATGTCAATATTATGATTATGATATTGTCATTATAAAATCTCATGAAAATATTCTTGCATTTTCTAACAAGAGATGGAGGGAATTGAAGTGATTCCATCCTCACCGCATCAAGACATCTTGGAGACCACCGGGAAATGCTACTCCGAGAATTTGATACCCTGGTCATCAATCTTTGATTTGGTAGGGAAATTACAAAGGAATGATCGGGACAAAGTAACCGATCGTATACGAGCATGTGTCCGGTCTCACTCTCAGTTGAGAACGGCATTTCAAGGGCCACTCCTCCGGGCCGCTAATAAGCAAACGGAGCGTTTAGAGCGCAGGGCTCCTCAACCTGCAGCAGAGGATTCAAGTACCTCTAGCACAAGTCCTAAGCTGGCAGAAATGTTGGCCCAAGGAAAAACTGATACTCCGGAGTCAAATCCCGAGTTATCACATCAACCCAGCACGTCCGGGGTAAAGGACGAAGAGATCAATCTTAGGCCTATGATGGGCACTTCTAAGGTTGATATTAACGAGATTAAAGTTTCTTCTTGGCGGAATACCAGGCAAATTGGGAGAAACTAATTACCGTGCATGGAATATCTCCGGAAAAACAAAGATCGATGTTTTACGAAAATATCCAAGGGTTTGGATGCTACCAAATTCCCACAAGAAGTAAAGAGGTGGTACGAGTTTGGGGCTTTGGCCTCGCTATACTACTTCACCAGGATTCCCGAGATCACAAAATTACCGAAGTGGATCCGGAAGTTGTTTACGAGTCTTTGGTCCAACAATGACAACCTAAGACGAGGGGATACATTGGAGCCAGTTTTCATAAGTGCGGCAGAGCCGGTCGGAAAAGTGGACATGAAGCCTTCCATTACATTAAAGCTTCGAAGACCGGATGAAAGAGCCTTCGGAAATATCAAGGAGGCAAGTTCGGAAGAAGTACAATTGGCCATGACCTTCATCAAGATCGATCACCACAAGAAGGGCATGGGGATTGTGGGTCTGCTCTCACCGAGATGGACAAAGTCAAGTTTCCGTTCAAGTTCTATCAAAATTCAAATGAACGGATCATTCTGTTGAATACTATGACAGAAAAACTACAAGATTCGCAGAGGACCTATTCGAAAAGAAAAGAAATCTTACATGGGATAACAAGGCTGGGAGTAAAGACACTCGCCGTCAGAAATCCGCAATATGGCCCATATCGGCCATTGGGAACTTCGGTCTGTCCCGAATGTCAAAACCAGAGGAACCGGAATTTGGCAAAGGATTCCCGCCAAAAGTTGATCGGAGAAGACCGTGACGGAGAAGAAAAGTCACAAAAGTATCAAAGTTTCGGGGGACCACTAAAAAGTAGATTCCCCAACAAAGCTAGTGGAGACATGTGACTCAGACAGTAACAACCCACTTACAAAAAGACGAAAAGTGGGCCCATGAAAGATGCCGTCAAAGTATTACAAGACAAAGGACGAGTCGGCAGGATTTGGAAGTTTGCATAAAGAACTTTGGATACTGGATAAAATGGGGCGATCCATGTGAAGAAAGGAAAGGCCAACTAATTCTTTGCCAAGTGGAAGCAAGCAATAATTCAAAAGGATGATGTAAGCAGTGACGCCTTACATTTGAACAAGAGTTGAAGTCCGAAATTGAAATCCGGACTTACATCTATTTAAACCAGAGTTTGAAGGAGGCTGAGGACATCGAAAATTCTCCTAAGTCTTCTACAATAAAAATTTCAATAATATTGAGTGTTTAGAATTTGAGAGTGTTTTTCGGTTTTAGAGTTTAGTTTTTACTTTTATGTACAAGAGTGTGATAGCCTTTATGAGAGGCTAAACAAGTTTTCTCCTCCCAAAAGGAGATTACTGATGTAATAAATTTTTCTTTAAGTTCTTAATAAAATAAAGGTTGTTTGTTCAACATGTGTTCATAATGTACTATTAATTCATCCCTTTGAAGAATTACTTTTACGCCTTGGAGTAGAAACGAACCAAGCGTCTTTGGCGGTTTTACGAAGGAGTCGGATAACTTGCAGATCATCTTCCCCGAGGGTGAGGTTGAACAAATGAGGAGTTGTTTGTCAAACAACTGGGGCGAAATCTTCCGATCGGTGGCGTTGCGAACCACTTAACCCTAGTCTTTGTTTTGGCCAAAAAGAGGTATGAATTTTAAGGGATTTATTAATTTTACGGAAGCATGTTGGGCCGATATGGTCGTAATGGACTATTTCCATTTTCACCTGTAAACCTTGGTTTTGGAACTCGATAACATAGAATCGAACATCTTTTAAAATTCTATGACTGTTAAGTTTATCTACTGAAACCCGACATGATCTTTTTAAAACCTCCGTATGGAGACGGATCTAAGTAGGTGTAACAATGCCACGAATGAAACAGAAATAGAAACGAAAAGTGTTCGTGATTCTCAGGAAATCGCACGAATTAATCATATTTCCTTATTCTGTTATAAAGGGTATAATGGGAACTTCAGTGCATATTTGAATCCTTTTAATAAGGATGGCCATAGTTGTAAATCAAACTTGAAATAAGGCCGTTTCTGAACATACCCCAAGTAGAATAGAAGATTGCGAAAGGAATTAGATAGATTGAATATAGTTGCAACTGCAGAGCAAGCACGTACTAATGCTTCTAAGCGAGAGGAAGATATGTCGATATTGCTCTCTTTTTATTTTTAGTAGTTCATCATTTCTTATCCTTTATGATGGCGATGAGACCACACTAGCATTTCTAGCTAAAGTTGCTTCAATAATCCCAGCAAAACACAAATGAAATATTGTCTGAGTATTTGTTTTCATGCATGCAGTTAGTTGTTTTATTGCGTAGGACTTTTATTATTATTTCTATTTAGTTAGAGTCTTCTCGTATGAGGATTTAAGAGTTTTGTTAGTTTGGTTTTGTTAGAAGTCAGGTTGTGATAGGAGTCTTTTAAGCCCTAAGATAAATAGGGTTTTCATTGTTTAACAAAGGAGTTGAATTTTAATAAAATTTGTGTGTTTCTTCGTTGTTCTACGCTTGTGCTGCGTCAGTTGGTATCCAGAGACTAGTTACGATCATCAAGATGCCTCCACGATAAGACGCCATTCGTGCCAACGATGTTAACCTCTTGCGTTAGCAGGTTGAGAACCTCTCCCAAGATGTGTTAGTCCAAGTGGCTACGATAATCTAGAGGGGGGTGAATAGATTATGTCGATTTTTCGCAAATCACCCTCTTTTTCGAATCAACAAGTAAATGACAAGAATGTAAATGCGGAAATTAAACAACACTCATTGATTTAAAGAGGTTCAACCCACCTAGGGCCTAATCCTCTACCACCCCAAAGATCTCCTGGATGGATTTCAAAAAAAAAAAGATTTTATTAATTACCACAATTAATACAACACCTTGAGGATCACCACAATCCTCTTACAACACCTTCAAGGAGATTACCACAATCTTCCTTCACCACCTTTGAAGAGTACCACACTCTTCCAACACCTATCACCTAGATCACCCAAGTGTATTCTTACCACAAGAATACTCACAAGGATGTCTTGTGTTGAATGATGGACAAAATTCAAGATTACAACTCTATGAAACCAATACAAAAATTGAGTGCAAGTGTAATCAAGAATCAAAAAGCTTAGACCTCAAAGATGTGCAAGTGAAAGTACTTAGTCGATTACAACAAGAATGTAAAAATGAAAGCTTGAACAATTTGCAGATTTCTTGTTGTGTATTTTGCTTGTGTGTGCTATGTATTGTGTCTTCAATTCATCCTCTATTTATAGGGAAGTCTTCACCAACATAGGCTCCCAACATAGGCTCCTCTATCTTCACTTTTGTCTACAAAAAGAAGATCACAAGATGTAGAAATATTGTACAAAATTGAAAAGTAAATCTTGCTGTCAAAGAATTCAAACGGTATAATTTTGCTGTCACAAAATAACATAGGGCAACCGGTTGCCCTGTATAAGATTTCGAACGTTTGAAAAAAATAGTGCGATCCAGGTACGGGTCGGAGGGGGGGTCGGCCGGTCGGCGACGGTGCGACGACTCCCCTGAGGTGCGGCCCGGTCGGCCCTCCTGGACCGTCCCCTCCCTCTTTTTTTCAAGAGCCGCATGTTACATTTTTCGTATTTTCTTTTCTTGAGTGCAATCGACCATTTGGGCGACTGGTCGACCTTCAATTTGAAATGTTGTCCGATTTTTGTCAAAATAAACTTCAAGAAATACTCCAAAAAATTAGTAAAAACATTTTAAATCAATTAGGAGTATTTGGACAACATTTACAGACATTGTTTTGGTGTAAAACCAATATAAACAAAATCATCAAAAGTGTTGTCCAATTTTAATCAAATTAAAAACTCTAAGAAATACTCCAAAAATTAGTAAAAACATTTTAAATCATTTAGGAGTATTTGGACAACATATAAAAACATTGTTTTGGTATAAAAACTCATTTAAACAAAATCATCAAAATCTTGATAAAAACATTTATCTAACAAACTCCCCCTTTTTTATGATTACAAACCAAAACAATTTTAGGAAGTTGATTTTAAAACAAAACCAATTTTTCGGTCTTAAAGCATCAACCATTTCAAGCAAGATTCATCATAAGTACAACACACAAGAGTAGGAGCAAAGATTTTTCAAAATCATTTTTGCACAAGCTCCCCCTATCAACATGCATATAAAAAACAAGCATTAAAGCAATCAACTAAAAGCTAAAAGCTTAGCTTTTACAACTTAAGCTTGAATTACATGAGCTTATAAGCTCCCCCTGTCACAAGACATCATTAGTCAAGCATAAAAGTCCATTAGTCAAGCATAAAAGTCCATAATACATCACATGGACTAAGTATTGTTCACATCTTATGGCTTTCAAGAGCCCTAGCTTATAGCTTTTCTTGCGAGCTTATTTTTGATTATTTGAGTGTATGAGCGTTTTTCCTATTTCTCCCCTTTTGGAATCATCAAAAAGAATGTTAGCACGATAAAAACATCATATATTCATATCAAAGTGCGCAAATTTATCGATTTATCGAGCTTTTTGAAAATTGAAGCTTAAATTCCAAATAAAAGGGAAAAGTTGATCAATTGACTTGCAAAAGCTCATTTGATTGATAAAACGTGATCTCTATAAACTTATAAGACTTTTCAAATCGAGAGACTCATGTAGGTGATGAATTTTTCATTGAAACATTTTATCGAACACTTGGCGTGTATCGAATAAAGCTAGAAGTATATAACGCCTTTGAAATTTATTTAAGCCAAAAAATTTCATCACCAATTCAGTTCAAACAACATTCAATACATCATAAATATTAAGCTCATCACATTCATATGAAACTAGCATCAAGAATTTTGCAAATAAGTCAAAATCTCAAGGGTTCAACCCAACTGAGTAGAGGGAGTAGAATTCTTACCATTTGATCGGTGAAGATGAGCTATAATGATGATGATCATGCTATATAATGTCCATGTTGTGAAAAAGATGCATGAAAACCATTTTTAAATGAAATTTGAGTGAATTTAGCAAAGGGGACGAAAAATGGCCAAAATGTGTTAAAGTGACGAATCAAGACAGAACCATTTTAATCAAATTATAGCCTAGGGCGACACTGGCCGAGGTTGAGGGCGACCGGTTGCCCTCAACCCTTTCACCATTGCTCTGTCATGGTTTTTTCCAAAATTCGAATTTTCAACCAAAAATCCGATTTTTCGCCCTAAGTTTTAAAAACGTGCAAAATGCAAACGTAAGCCTCATTCAATATGCATTATGCCTAGCCGAGCTCGTATTGACGCAAAAGACTCGGAAGATAGCGGTTTTGTAAAAATGTCCACTAATTGATCTTGAGATGGTACAAAAGATATCTCAATTTTTCGTTTTGAAACACAATCCCTTAGAAAATGATGTCGAATCTCAATATGTTTAGTACGGTTATGATGAACCGGGTTTTGAGCAATGTTTATAGCGGATATATTATCACAAAAGATAGGAACACTTTCAAAAGAACATTTATAATCCGCTAAGGTTTGTTTCATCCAAAGAAGTTGTGTACAACAAAATGCCGCGGAAATATATTCGGCTTCGGCCGTTGAAAGTGAAACACAATTTTGTTTCTTTGAAAACCAAGAAACTAGGCAATCACTTAGAAATTGACATGATCCTAAGTACTTTTCCGATCATCAATATTTCCCGCATAATCCGAATCACTATAACCTTTAAGAGAAAATTTTCATTCTTTGGATAGAATAAACCATATTGAATAGTGCCTTTCAAATATCGAAAAATCCTTTTAGCGGCACTTATATGAGATTCTTTGGGATTGCTTTGAAAACGAGCACATAGACATACGACTTGAAGAATGTCCGGTCTACTTGCGGTTAAATAAAGTAAACTACCAATCATACCTCTATATTTGGATTCATCAACCGACTTGCCTTTTTCATCTTTGTCAATCTTGACGTTTGTTGCCATTGGTGTAGAGACGGTTCTTCCTTCTTCAATGCCAAATTTCTTCAAAAGCTCATTTGTATATTTTGATTGAGAAATATAAATTCCTTCTTGGCATTGCTTAATTTGAAGTCCAAGGAAGAAGTTGAGCTCCCCCATCATGCTCATTTCAAATTCACCTTGCATTAACTTAGAAAATTTCTTGCACAATGATTCATTAGTAGCACCAAAAATAATATCATCAACATAAATTTGTACTAATAAGCAATCTTGCCCTTTTTCAAAAACAAAGAGAGTAGTGTCAACTTTACCTCTTGTAAAACCATTTTGCAAAAGAAAAGAGCTAAGTCTATCATACCATGCACGGGGTGCTTGTTTCAAACCATATAAGGCCTTTTTAAGTCTATAAACATCATTAGGCCTAGAAAAATTTTCAAACCCCGGAGGTTGTTTTACATAGACTTCTTCTTGAATAATACCATTTAAAAATGCGGATTTTACATCCATTTGGTAAAGCTTGAAATTTTTAAAACAAGAATAGGCAAGTAAAATACGAATAACTTCTAAACGTGCTACGGGTGCAAATGTTTCATCATGTAGGTCCCAAGGGGTGTAAGTGTAAGGTTTAGAAGGGGGGGTTGAATAAACCTTACCAAATTTTTGATTTAGTCCTTTTAAAAATTCAGAGTTGATACTACACAGCTGTGTCCTTGGTGGACAACCAATTTAGTTAATTTGTAAAGTTAGTCTCTCAACAGACTTAACTGAGCTGTTGATGGAATAACTCAGTTGTTAAGTCTAAATTAACTCAACTGTGGATTGTTTTTCAGCGGAAGACTTAACACCCTTAAGTTTGGTTGTGTAGAGATATAGAGCTTGATTTAGTACTTAGAGATTATCTAATGGATAGCAAATATGTCAGCAGAATTAAACAAATATGATGCAAGAATTAAAGTGCTGAAATGTAAATGACACAATGAGATTTTTATAGAGGTTCGAAGATGGGGTAATTCTTCTACTCCTCTCTTTCCTACAATCGTTTTGAAATTCAGCTGTGCTTTTTGCTAGTAGACAGGTGCTGGGTGTAGCGGTTGACCAATCTACTACATACATGTTCTTTTGTCTGCATCCTTGCAACACAACTTCATTCGATTCAAATTCCTTGATTTGGCATATACCCATGTTAAATCCAACATTATAGCCCTTGTCACGAGTTGATCGATGCTTAGCAAGTTGAAGTTGAGTCCTTCAACATATGCAACATCTGTGATTTCTAATCCATTCCTCTTGATGGATCCAATGCCTCTTATTTCACTTGGAGCTTCATTTCCTCCAAATATGACTTTTGCTCCTTTAACTTCCTTGAATTTTGACAGATTTTTCTTATTTCTGTCATATGTCCGGAAATGACCACTATCCATATACCAGGTTCCTTGGCACTCACTGCCTTGAACCCGCAATCAAGGAAATTAAGTTTTAGGTACCCATACTTGTCTGGGTCCTGAGGGGTTAGAATTGTAAGATGATCCAACCAACTTATAGCCAAATGATTTGACTCTAAGGGGTTGCCATCTATCGATGCCATAATCATAATTAATCTTGGCAAATTGCTTGGGGATTCTAGGTTCATACGATTGTCTCTTTTGTCCGTATGCCTGGATATGTGTTTTGGCAATCGCCTTCTTTGGGTAATTGTGGTGTCTCGAGTGTAGTGCTTAGGTGCATATGTGTCTTTGATGAAAGCTCTTATACTTTTGGAATGGCCTTTCTTTGAGTTCTGGCCTTTGCCATTTGGGCTTATATTCCATAAGTTTATCTTTGATAGTTCACATCATTCCAATCACTTGGCTTGGATATTTTCTACCATTCCCATCATATGTATTTCTTTTATAGATTTTCTAGGGTTTTTGGTAGCTCGCTTCTTCTTTACTGAGTATTTTCTTTTGGAGTTTGCTTTGAGGAATTGATCAATCTCTTCTTAGTCAGGTCCTTTCAGCCGCACTCAACGGGTCGCTTTCCTTTTCCTTTATAACCAAGGCCGTTTGCTTGTAATTGTGCTTTGGAGTGAATGTGTGTGCAACATTTAGAGTTTTGGATTTTTTAGACTCTTCATTACTTGAAGATCCTTTTTCCAAAATTACTTTTGAAGTTTGACATCTCACAGAGGAGTTAAATCCTAGGCCTGTCTTGTCTCCACATTCTCTTTGACTCATAATAAGATCATCCAATGATTTAGATGCCTTAGTGAATGAGGCAATAACATTTTTGAGGTCATTCTCCCTCTTTTCTATGGCAGCAATGATTTAGACCACGCTAGCATTTCTAGCTAAAGTTGCTTCAGTAATCCCAGCAAAACACAAATGAAATATTGTCTGAGTATTTGTTTTCATGCATGCAGTTAGTTGTTTTATTGCGTAGGACTTTTATTATTATTTCTATTTAGTTAGAGTCTTCTCGTATGAGGATTTAAGAGTTTTGTTAGTTTGGTTTTGTTAGAAGTCAGGTTGTGATAGGAGTCTTTTAAGCCCTAAGATAAATAGTGTTTTCATTGTTTAACAAAGGAGTTCAATTTTAATAAAAGTTGTGTGTTTCTTCGTTGTTCTACGCTTGTGCTGCGTCACTTTAGCTTGTGTGTAGAATAGAGATATTCACTTTGTGTCCTTGAGGAGGTTGGATTAGAGACATGGACCATTGATGTCCTTGGATGGGGCTTCTCTGATATAGGCAAGTTTTCTTGATTTTGCTGCATTTTTTTTACTTAAATATGTGAAAGTTAGATTTAGAGAATTATTTTCGGGTTGTTGATTTTTTAGTACCTGACTTATAGTCACTTTGCGGATTTGGTACCTGATATTTCGGAGTTACCAATTTAGTACTCATATTTCACATTTTTTTATAAATTGGTACATATTCACTTTTAAATTACTATTTTGAAGGCTACAATTATCTCTAGGCATACTAATATGCTTTGGAATGACTGATTGTTTTGGTTTTATTTCTTCAACAGGTATATTTGGTAATCCTAATTAAAATGGGTTATGTGTTGTACAATGCGGGGCCCTTTACATGCATCTTCAAAACAATTTATGTGGATACAATTTTATGATAATTTCAATTAAATCCTTTTTTCAATAGTTTTTGGGTCCACAATATCTTTATTATGTTTCATCTATTTACATTTCGTTTCATAATATACAAGTTTTTAATCATGCAAATTTCTCTTCATGTCTGATTTAACCAGAAAATCGATACTGGCTCCCTTCGGGTGGAACTGTGGTGGATCTTCGGGTCGACCTTCTGGGTCACTTCGGTATTTTTAGATGGGTGACCAAACATGAACGCACGTTAGGCTAGCCGAGGGAGCCCCGGCTAAGGCCCTCCGATGCTTAAGTCGATTCGGGTCATGAGGTTAGGTGAAGTAAGAGTAGTGAAGAGATGAATGAAGAGTAAAAGCTTAACCTCATGATCATTGTACCTGACTTTTATAGTGGTGATTATGTACAAACATATTGGTCCACGTGGCATCATCCTGGAGAGCCTTTTTATCGAGAGGATCAATGGTGGGGAGCTCGGGTCGAGTTAGTTCGGTCGGGTTGGCGGTTCGGGTGAACCCGCCTGGTGAACAATCACGGATCTTGGCTCCTTTAGTCGGCTATTAGGCTTTTTTAAGGGTAAAGTGATAAAATCACTTTATTGGTTTATCATTACTCCCCAACTTCTTTTATTTTCTAAGTAAAAGAAGTTTGATCTAGTTTATTGAATTTGAAAGGCTTGAATTTGAGACGTGTTCTTCGGACTATTGAATTCTCCAATGGTACCAAATATTGATAAGGGGTAAATTTTTATTTACCTTCTCTCGATGAAAATCAAGTCCGGTTTGCCCTAGGGTTTTTCTTCGGCGTCATGCGTCTCTCACTTGTTCTCTCGGTAGGCTTTGTGATCGTCCGCCGTCGCGCATCACGCGTCCCATTCACGCCGCGTCCTTCTCTCTTCTTGCCGTCGCAAGATCGGGTTCGTCTCCTTCAGCCGCGTGTCGGGTTCGCCTCCCTTCGGCGTCGCGCGTTGTCCTCCACTTGCCTCTTAGGGTTTCCTCCACTTGTCCTCCAGGTAGATCATTTATTCCCCTTAATGTCTTCTTCTAGTTCTTCTAGATCTGACTCGGGGTCTGGGTCGGGGTCGTCCTCTAGCTCTTCTCATTCTAACTGTGACAGTGAGATAGATCACGAGGTGTCTGCCCCCTGGGATCTTATTAGATCCTCCGTAGAGACTCGTGAGATTCCCTCTATACATAGATTTTTTTTTTAGACGATTATGAGATCGTGATCCCTGGTCCTGAAGATAAGCCTCCTGCCCGATGTCTTGCTTTTCACGTAACTAGCTTAGAGGCAGGGCTATGGTTTCCCCTTTTGGACCATGTAGAAAACATTTTGATGGGTTTAGACGTTTGCCCCGCTCAACTGGTACCCAACTCTTTTAGACATATCATTGGGTTCATCATCATTATGCGGTTCTTTAATATAGACCCCTCTTTAGTCCATTTTTGGTCTCTTTATTCCATGAGCTCCTCTAACAAGACGGGTGAGGTTGGTTTTTTTGTTGATTGATAATCCTCCTTCCTCTCTTGGGACTTGGAAGGATTCTTTTGTATATGTTCGGCCTCTTTCAGATCGCCCTTGGAGGGTATCCTCAGTGTGGAGGATTGCTAGACCTCGGTCTCGAGGCCTCGGGTCTTCTACTTGAGATGATAAATTTGTTTCTAGTCGATTAACTAAGGGATGGTTCAAATCATCCAAACCACTTAATGAGGATATACTCTCTATCGTGGGGCTTGGCCCTGCACCTCGAACTTGTGGCCGGACTCTCGGTAATTGTCTTCAAATTTTTATTTTTATTTCTTTTGCGTGTACTAATGATAATGCTTCTTGTTCTCTGTAGAGATGGTTGTTCGTGCTTATATGGTGGCCATACAAATGAAGGCCTAACTTGCAAAGAGGGGCTTCCCAGGCCTATTCTACCTCCTGCTTCACCCCATTAGGTGTCTTCTACGCCTAGTGCCACCTCTACCTCCCCTCCTCGCTCTTCACTTCGTGTTTCTTTCTCTCAGATGAGGCTCAGGTGGAATCTGAACCCGAGGAGGAGTCAGGTGCTATTTAGCCCTCAAGAGACCCTACCCTACCCATCGCTGTGGAGGTTACCCCAAGACGGGTGGTTAATCCTTCTCGAGGGGAGAAGAGAAAGAGAGCTAGGGGAAGAGGGTTCCTGACGCGGAGATAAGGCCTGTAAGCATAGCTTAAGACCTTTAGTCTTGCTTTGGCTCTTCACGCTCTAGCGTGAGGGGTGGAGGTGATGGGTCATAACATGCACCACATTAACCACCTGCCCTATATGCCTGCCCTATCCGCCTGCCTCAACTTTCATACTTTATTCTTGTAACAGAACCACCTGTCTACCTTGGTTGGCAGGGTGAGGCTGGCTCTTTACGCTCTAGCGTGGAGGGTGAAGGTGATGGGTCTTAGCTTGCACCACATTAACCACCTACCCTAACCGCCGCCCCTATCCGCCGCCTTTGCAACCAACCTTCATACTTCATTTTTGTAATAGAATATAATGTATTCTATCATTTTTCTTGTTAATGAAATTCTTTGGATCAACGTCATTGTTTTGGTTCATTTTTTCCAGATAATATCCAATTGATATTTTTCCAATTAATTTTATCTTTTTCGATGATATCCAATCAATCTTTTTCGATTAATTTTTCTTCTTTAGATGAAGCTCCAAAGGAACTCTTGCTTAGCCTTAGAATTATTTTCAGACTTGTGTAGGTTTTACACTTCGTCGTATATGAGCGTCTTGCTTAGCCTCATCATGTTCTTGCTTATATTCCCGCTTCGTTTCTCGTGAACTCTTGCCTAGTCTCACGCTTCATATTTTTGTTTGGCTTCACATGAGCATCTTGCCTAGCCTCAAATGAGCCTTTTCGGGCATGAACCTCTTGTTTGGCCTCACGTGAGCCTCTTGGAGAGCGAACCTCATCGCTTAGCGTCCTCCTCTTGGCTTCGCGTGAGCCTCTCAATTTCGCGTGATCATCTTGGCTCCGCACTAGCCTCTTGGTTACACGTGAGCATCTTGGCTCCACATGAGCCTCTTGGTTTCACGTGAGCATCTTGGCTCCGCATGGGACTCTTGCCCGGCTTTACGAGAGCCTCTTACATGGCTTCCCACGAGCCTCTTGCCTAGCCTCAAGAAAGCCTCTTACTTGGCCTCTCGCAAGCCTATTGTCTAGCGTGATGCTTCATGCTTGTGCTTCACGTCACGATTCACTTCACGTGAGCATTTTGCCTAGCTTTACACTTGAACAATTTTTATTTTATTTTTTTATTTTTTGCTTAGCTTTACATGAGCATATGGGTGGCTTCGCACTTCGCTTTGTGTAAGCATATGTTAGCCTCACCCTTCGCATAAGCATATGGCTAGTCTCGCGCTTCGCTTAGCGTAAGCATATGGCTAGCCTCGCGCTTCGCTTCGCGTTAGTGTATGGCTGGTCTCACACTTTGCGTATGCATATAATTAGCCTTGCGCTTTGCTCTCCGGCCTCACGTGAGCCTTTTGCCTGGCGTCACAGGAGCCTCTTGCTTGGCTTCGCGTAAGCATGTGGCTAGCCTCGCGCTTCGCTTCGCGTAAGCATGTCGGCCGGCTCACACTTCGCTCGCGTTAGTGTATGTATGGTCTCATGCTTCACTCTCTACGTAAGCATGTAGTTAGCCTCTCGCTTCGCTTCACGTAAATGGCTAGCCTCGCTTAAGCTTCGCGTAAGATATCGGCCTCGCCTCGCGCTTAGTGTAAGCATATAGTTAGCCTCTCGCCGCTTCACGTAAATGGTTAGCCTCGCGCGCTTCGCGTAAGCATGTGGCCTCGCCGCGCCGCGTAAGTGGCTAGCCTCGCGCTTAAGCGCGGCGTAAGCATGTCGGCCTCGCGCTTCGCGCGTAAGCATATGTCTCGCCTCGCGCCGCTTTCTTCGCGTATGCATATAGTTAGCGTTTGGCTTTAGCCGGCGTAAGCATACATCTGTCCTCGCTTCGCTTCCCGTAAGTGGCTAGCCTCGCGCTTCGCGTCGCGTAAGTGGCTAGCCTCGCGCTTCGCTTCGCGTAAGCATGTCTGGCCTCGCGCTTAAACGCGGCGTAAGCATATGTCCGGCCTCGCGCCGCCGGCGTGGCGCGTGTGTCTAGCGCCGCTTCCGTAAGTGGCTAGCCTCGCGCTAAGCCGCGTAAGCATGTATGGCCTCGCGCTTCGGCCGCGACGCATATGCGGCCTCGCTCGCCGGCGTAAGCATATGTCCGGCCTGCGCTTAAGCCGGCGTAAGTATGTCCGGCCTTGCTTCGATTAATGTCATGATCTTTTTTTCGATCGTTTAGCTTCATGTCACGATCTTTCTCGGATCGCCGATTAATGTCGTGATCTTTTTCGATCGTTTAGCTTCATGTCACGATCTTTCTCGGATCGTTTTAAATGTCATGATCTTTTTCGATCATTTAGCTTCATGTCATGATCTTTTTTCGATCGTTTTTCGGTTAATATCATGATCTTTTTCGATCGTTTAACTTTTTTATGTGAATCTTCTAGCATCGCTTCATTTCACTTCATTGTTCTCTTTACTTCATGGTTCACTTCATGGTGCACTTCATCAGCATGCCCCATTCACATCATTGTGCCCTTCATTGTGTACCCCATTTCATTTCATTTGATGAACTCTTATTTTAATTCATTCTTTGCCAAGCGCCTCTATATTCATTTTCACTTCAAGCTACACTTAGGTTATTGCCTTGTGACCTCGTTGCATTGTATTTACTCATTGATAAGTGATATTCAAGATCATAGAATATGACTTCATCTTTAAAAAGTGAAGTGTGCATTCAAAGAAAATTTGCGTTCAAATGCAAACTAATTATAATTTGAAACGAGTTACTTACAATATAGAGATGCTTCCACGTATGAAACTTTGAGGTTATGCACACTTTGAGGCTTCCCATAAGGATCCAACTTTCACACATGCTCTGACACTTGGAATGCATATCATTGATCTTCTTCATCTTCTTGGTTTTGTTGTGTTTTTTTTTTTTATAAAATTTTAAGGAAGGCTTGGCCTCTTTTGCCGAGATCGAGGTCTAGGTCGAGCTCCCTTACCTCAGTTGTGCCTCTTGACGTTTCGGATCGAAGAAGGCTTTGGCCCTCTTTTGCTTCAAGGTCGAGTCGAGCTCCTTGCCTCAAGGTCGTGCCTCTTTGACTTTTTCGATCGAGGAAGGTTGACCCTTTTGCTTCGGGAGGTCGGGGTCAAGGTCGAGCTCCTTGCCTCGGGTCGTGCCTCTTTGACTTTTTCAGACCGAGGAAGGCTTGGCCCTTTTTGCTTCGAGGTCGAGCTCCCTTGCCTCAGGGTCGTGCCTCTTTGACTTTTTCGGACCGAGGAAGGCTTGGCCCTTCTTGTACTTTTAGCATATTCATCTCTTCTTCATCTTTTCTAACCCTATGCTTCTTGGGAGTAGCATCTCGGGGTGGCACATCATTTCTCCTATTTTGGGGCGGGACTTCACTTTTGACCTAAGTGGTCACTGTCACTCTCCCTTTTCTACTGTGCTCAACTACTCGGTTGCTAGCTTCAATTATTTTTTTTTTTTTTTTGGGCACCCTCGGTCTTCAACCTCTTGATGTTCCTTTCTCATTTGCCATGAAGGTGAAAACATGAACAATTTATAAGACTTCATTCGTCCTCTTCGACATCTTGATCACCATCTTTACTTCTACTCACTTTCCCACAGACGGCGCCAACTGATTTAACCAGGAAAATCAGTATACCTGAAGGCTCCCTTCGGGGTGGAACTTCGTGGTGGATCTTCGGGGTGTATCTTCGGGGTCGACCTTCGGGGTCACTTCGGGTATTTTTAGATGGGTGACCTGAAACATGAACGCATACGTTAGGCTAGCGGAGGAGCCCCGGCTAAGGCCCTCCGATGCTTAAGTCGTTCGGTCGTGAGGTTAGGTGAAGTAAGAGTAGTGAAGAGATGAATGAAGAGTAAAAGTTTAACCTCATGATCATTGTACCTGACTTTTATAGTGGTGATTATGTACAAACATATTGGTCCACGTGGCATCATCTGGAGAGCCTTTTTATCAGAGGATCAATGGTGGGGAGCTCGGGTCGAGTCGGTTCGGGTCGGGTTGGCGGTTCGGGTGAACCCGGCCTGGGTGAACAGTCCGCGGATCTTGGCTCCTTTAGTCAGCTATTAGGCTTTTTTAAGGGTAAAGTGATAAAATCACTTTATTGGTTTATCAATGTCAAACCGCATATTGTACATTGTACAACATGAGAATATTCATCATTATATTATGTTTTATGATATTAGTAACTTATTCTTAATTAAATTATTAAAATCACACGGTTCACGTGCAACGCACGTGCACCTTACTAGTATTAAGAAAAGTTTTGTATTTGACTCTTTATTTTCTCTTTTTATAATATTAATTTATTATACATATGATATTAAAAGTAATTTATTACAATTTTCAAATTTTGTGTTGTTTTTTAAAGTTACGTTAAAAAAGAACAATTCAAAGTGCAATAAATCTTTTGCAATAAATTATAGGGAGTTGTTTTGGTTGTCCAAATTGGAGAGTGAAAGCTCATTCTCTAAATTTAAAGTTAAAATAAAGAGTTTATTGGAAATATATTTGGTTATGACTCTTCAGTATAAAGAGCATTTCCCAATTAGAGAGTCTTTTTAGTATGCTCTTAAATGCAAAGATTATGCATAACTATTTAATATCTTTCTAAGGGTCTTGTAGATGATGTTACACCTGATGTAGATTCACTTGGTGAATCATTTGTTACTATCCCGTATTTTTATATACTGATTTCTCTTTTTTTGATGATTTTTCTTTCTGTTGGCATTTTTAGACACTACAAAAAAAATAAGGGAATTCCAATGAAAGAAATTCGTTGGTATTTGACCAATTTCTATTGGAATTATCGATCCAACAGAAATTTCAATGAAAAAGTACCATTGGTATAATCGCCGTTAAAATGACAAAATTCTAATGAAAATTCCTATGGAAAAAATATTCCAATAGTACCAAATGGTTTTGCTTATCATTGGACTTTTTATTGGAATTTCCAACGGTGTGCTGTAGCTTTGGAATTTCAATTGAAATTTTGAAAATTCCAATATTCCGTTAGAATTATTTCGTTGGAATTTGTTTGTTTTCTTGTAGTGAGAGTTGAGGGTCATAGAGAAAATTACCTGTTTTCCATCAGTCACAATATCTCTCTCATGGTAAATATGTTTTTTTTTTTTTTTGAATAACTCAAAATGAAAAAAATAGATTGAAAGTAGTAACCAAATTATGACATTATAAATCTTGAAAGGAGATAGGACCCAAAATTAACCAAGGAAATTAACTGAGACACATCAAATTAATTCCCCAGGCGTGCTATGTTGCACTTTCCATAAGAATTTTACGTGCGTGTACCCCCAGGATTCAACAGGAAGTAGAATGGCAACTTAAACTTTTTTTGCAACGTAACAGTACTGTGAACCAATGATATCAGAAGAGGAAGATAAGAAAAAGTTTTCTGTCTTTTTTGTAGCACGCAAGCAGAGTATTTGTCGAGATAAACCAACGGGTATTAAAAGATATAAACGATTTTGCCATCCTAAAATGATGGAGCATTAACAGCAGAAAGTTAGGAACAAAACAGGCGGAACTAATATTTAGATAAGGCCGACGAACTAATCAAATTTCAGATAATGATTTCAAAATTAAATCACAAATTAATTTTGAAGTGGCAAAACAAATTGGTCGAGCCCGTATCGCCCGCGCGCAGAGGGGCAGATCGATGATTTTACACTTCAAACCGTAAATTTGGCGATGACTTCATAATTTCAATCAAATAGACAAGTGTTAAATTCATGGGGACTTGGTACAGTTTTAATTGGTAAACTCACAAGTGACATATCTCAACAACAAGTTCAATATATATTTAATGTTAATAGAGTTAAATTTACTCTTTTACTTTATGAATATGATATTTTCAAATAATATTAAGCTTTATTTTAATTTTGGCATTAAAACTTCAAGAACTTTAACCCCAAATTCTGATGAGGTCTGCCGCTTTATGATAAATAAGATAAAATTTTATAAAAGTTAAAAAAAGATTGCAGGTACCCATATGGCTATATAGTATATAGGACTAAAGTAACTCTGCCAGACTTTCAGATACTAACTGTGATAACAAAATCACACGACAACTATTATCACCCAGATAAAAAAAAAAAGAAGAAGAAGAACACGGACAAATATTACAATTTAGCATAATTGGGAACAAAAAGAAAATCAAAACTGTAATGATTTAAACCACAATTAAATTTCACCAATGCATTGTTTTTTCAAAGCACCAATACATTATTAAACAATAAATAAAAACTAATTAGCCAAACTAAACAGGACAGAGGGACTCAATGTATTGTACGGGGAATCTTGCACGTGTGAAGAAATGTCTTTGAACATCATCAAGCTCATGTATGGTCTCAGAAGTCTTGTAAACAAGATTGTACCGTATGATTTTTCCCTTAATCCGCAAAACCAAGAATGAATTCTCATCTTTCTTACCCCGAACTAGAGCGCATATAAAACATAAGTTGTTGATAACATGCGAAAGACCACCTTTATATTTGACAAACCACTCAGAATAATCCCTCTTCATCTCGTACACATTAAACTCAAACAACATCTTCCTATAGGTATCAATGTAATGCAAGTGATCGCACGACTCCCCAAAGTAATAATTGCGTCTCGAATACGAGTCTTCCTGTATAGGTGGCATTGGCATTGTCTTAAGCATTTGATCATCAGGATTAAAATATAAAGACTTTCCAGTCTCAGTAAAGCTAATCCAATGTATGGATCCGTTCCAATATACCCCATCTTGGAAATTCACTTGAGCCGTAAACGGCTTGCTGCATTTACTCCAAGAGCCTGTCTTAGACGAGTAAATCTTAAATTGATATTGATCATCCATCAAATCACCAAATTCCAAGACACAAACAACTTTGTAATATGGAGATTTGAAAGGATCAAATGCCAAGATCATCCCATGTATTTTTTTCGATGACCCACATCTTTTTTCTAGTTCTGGAAGTATTGATAATTTCTTCGTAGTGGGATTACAAACATAGTATTTCCCAAGACCTTCGTGGGGCCCACACACCCACAATCCATTACAAGAATGCAAAATTCTAGTGCGCCAACGCCCAGGGTACTCTTTGGTAAACGTTAATTTTTCGAACGATTTGTTGAACGAGAGAATATATGCATGCGGAAGATTATTTGCATGCCTCTCAGCGAAGTTGGCACAATCAAAGACGAGGCCCTCAGCGGGATTGGGTTCGAGATTACGCAAATGATTAGAGATGAGAGAATTCCAGTGCTTTGAGACTAATTTGAAGCGAGCCAGTGGTTTTAAGGGGAGACGTAGATAAATATCTGTTAAGAGATTATTAAATGAAGCAACAATTTCAGCCGATGATTTTTCCGGCGATGAATCACCTGCGGTTTTGGAGATTTCCGTATTTGGTTTCATGTTGAATTCACAAATTACGCGAAGGGGATTCGAAATATGTAAAACCAAGCTTTATCAACAACGCAACCTCAGATCCCAATGCAATATATCTGAAATTCATACATGCTCATATAAACATACATAGATTATAGATTCAATGTTATACGCACACAAAATAGAAAGAAAAAGAGTGGCAATACGTTCACCTTTTTTAGCTTTTATCTGCGGCAGATTGATGAGGAGAAAGAGAAACCCTTGAATTTTGTAAAATCAGAGAAATCTTAATATCGAATATGACGGACAGCGTTATTTGATGGGTTTGTTGTGGGCCCTTTGGTTTGGGCTAGAATAGAGAGGTGTACGGTTCCATTGCCTATAAATGGGCCTTTTAAATATTATCCATATCTTTCTACGACACGAGTTTCCCACTTTCTTTACACCTAAATCTTTCCCTTTTGATACTATTTAAATGGAAAAAATGCAAATCAGTCATATCTATAGGAGTTTTGCAATATTAGTTATCTAACTTTTGAAATTGTAATTTTAGTCCTATATGTTTTGTTTTTGTTGGTTTTGTAGTGTTCATTTTATACTATTGGTTAACATATCCCAAGTATCTAAGGACCAAATACACTTCTATTGAAGTCCCTCTTGAGTAGGAGTGCAAAGGGGTTGGGCCCAACCAAATTTTGTGATAGATGGCCTGAGCCTACTTTATAAAGTTTAGGCCCAAATTTGACCTATTATCTTTGATACCCTTTGGTTTTTTTACTTAAAAAAGCAAGATTTGAGCTTATTTAAAGTATATTTTAGCCTATAAAAATCAATATTTTAAAAATAATTATTTATTGTAAATTATATATTATTTATTTTATTAGTAGGTTGTATTATATTTATATATTAGAAATATAGAATATTTATATATAGCTTCAAAAACATATATATTATATAATATAGGTATGCATATTATATATATATAATTATACTGTAATATACATATGTATTATTTGTAGTATTATATGTTGGGAAAGAGTACAAAAATAAATCACATTGGCACGACGGAAATAGGAAAATCTTTTCCCACCTAACTAGATTAAAAATGAAAACTAAACCAACAATATCAAATATATTGTAAGACGATAAAAATGTCACACAAGAGTTTTACATGGAAAACCAAAATCGGGAAATTTCACGAGACTGTAGTCCATATAAATCTTTCACTAAATATATAGTAAGCTTACAAAATTCCTCCCTAAAATAGAGAATACACAAATTATCTTAAGTTACTCAACTTGCAAAACCCGAAAAAATAGGAATATTATTTTGAGTGAAAATGAAAAATTACTACTAATTTTTTTCTCATTTTCTTTCACTCAAAACACACACTATAGATAACTTTCTACTCTCTATTTTCTCTCTTTCTCTACAATCGATAATTGCATCTCTTGTTTGGTGTACTTCTTCTTATGCCCGAGGTGCCTTTTTATAGGCAAAAGGATTTTACATTATTAGTGGGTAGCCGAAAATAAATTTTCAGCAATCTTTCTAACAATTTGTCAAGACACAGTGCCTAATGTCAAAAAATTGGCTGCACTTTTCCAAAAGTAGTTGCCACCCTCTTTGGCACCCACTTAGCCCACAAAGGTGGCATCTACTTATAAATCTGCCGACCTATTTAGCTTAAAAGGCTTTTCTAAAAGCTCAGGCTTAGCACAATTATTTTAATTGGCTTTATAAAAGGTCTTAGCTTGAGCCGATTGTTAAATAAGTCAAGACAAGCCCAATGTATGTCGGCGATAGGCCCTTATTGGGTAGTCTGACCTATTCCCTACCCTATTCTTAAGATGGCTTAGTGGAGTAGGATAGGTTCTTGAGACACGAGGTCTCAAGTTTGGATTCCCACATTTGCAACACTTGGTTGAGTTTTTCGCACATAGTTTGTCTAGTGTGATTTACATGGCTAACTTGCTTTGCAGACTAGTGCGTTCATTCTGTAGGTTTGTGCATCCGAAAGGATAGTTATGTTTGTTGCAATGGCTTGGCTAGACTGATTTGCAGGTAATTGCGCCAAATAAGCCCGATTGTTCTCGGGCCTCCAAATTGATGGGTCGGCCTGACATTGGTACTCTTTAGATTTACTTCGAAAGCAATCTACAACATAAAAATACACAGCCTGAATACCTAATCAAACTTTTGATACAAACATGAAAGTCAAATTAAAAAAACTACAGATCAAATGGCCAACCAAACTTTTGAAGTGGTGGTTTACCAACATGAAACCAAAATAAAAAAAAAAAAAAAGCCTCTGTTGAGGCTGCTCAAGTTGAATCATCAGCTCAACTTATTGCTTCCGTCGATGATCTCTTAACATAGAATTTTCTACGCCTCCCCATAATATCACTTATTCATCTGAGTCGCTTCTTTGGACAAAGTATGGTGAATTCATAATAGAAAATTTTGATTTAAAAATACGGTTGTAGACACCTAAATTTATTACCAAATATTGTCAAGTATCGAAATCTTCAATCTTGGCCATCAAGGTAAGATCTTGCAAATAAGGAGGTGATTTACCAATATTTTGGTAAATAAATCAAGTCAAATCAAATCAATTCATATTCTTTTGATTATGACAAGATAATGCAAGACAAATCATGATCAACCAATCAAAACGCCCTGTTCCATCCAATAATTATGGCAAGAATGCCCATCCACATCTATAAAAAGAGGTCCTCTTCATAATTCATAGACACACAAATTCAAAGAGAAGAAATCAAGCAAGAAATGTGGTGGAGAAAATTCTCTCAAGTCAAAAAGATCAAATTCAAAGAGTCCACGGTGTTCAAGGCGAAACTAAAGGCGTTCATCATGGAGTCTGCTCAAATCATAGCGTTGATTTGGGAATAAGCTGCCAAGCCCTCGGTCAACTTTATTGAAGGTCAAATCCATCAGAGAAGAAGACTAAAGGATCGATTCCATCAAAAAACTTCCAAGTCAAAAAGTCAAAGTTCTTGAAGATTCAATTTTTTTTTAATTCGAGAATAAGTTATCAAGCCCTCGAATTAACGTTATTGATAACCAAATTCAAAATTGGAGGAGATCAAATAGACGATTCCACCTCCAAAATATCAAACTCTGAAGTTCTTGATCTTGAATAGAATAATCAGAGGATTTTCTAGAGATCGTAACCATTTGATATTTTTGATTCATATAAATTTAATTTGTACAATCACTACTACAGAAAAGCTGATAGACACCGATTTTAAACCGTGTCTATTAGTAAAACAACCGGTGTTAGAGCCACTGGTGTTAAAAGTTTGAACTTTTTGATAGCGGTTGAGAACCGGTGTCGTTTCCTTGAAAGACACCGGTTTTAAACCGGTGTCGTAGAGATAAAATATCCGCTTTCTAAGGCCCTGATGTTAAAAGGTTATGTATTTGACACCGGTTTCAAACCGGTGTCTTTTGATGAATAGACACCACATCAAAACACCGGTTTTAAACCGATGTCATTTTATCTAAAGACACCGGCTTAAAACCGGTGTCTATGGTGAATAGACATCGCTTGTTCACACCGGTTTTTGACCGGTGTCGTTTAATTCAAAGAGATCGCCTCAAAACGGTTGTCTTAATGTTTTTAGAAGCAGTTTTAAAAAAGTTGTTTATTTAAACAAAGACACCGGTCCAAAGCTGCAAAAAATACATATAAATAAACAATTCATTATGAAATCCAATTCTAGCAACCATCATAAATTCACTACCAGTTAAACATGAAATCCATTAATACTAAAGTCACCAATAGCCAAAATCCAACAAAAATACTAGTATATACCGAAGTTTCCTTTAAATAAAATAACTATAAATTCATAATCCAATTCCATCAACCAACAAAAACGCTATACACATTCAACTAAAGGCAACAAAATCTAGATGATTAAATATTGCTCCTGTCATTCAAGCTTTCAAAAATGTTCTAACCATCCATGAGAGCATCTATTCTTTTAAGTACATGAACAAAATAATACTACAACAATCAAACGGTTATAAATTGTATAACAAAGTACATGCATAGATGATGAAAACAATAACAATGACATTGATGATAATGATAATGATGATGATGAGGGATCATTTTCTGCTTAGATATGTGTATATAATCTTTTCATATATATAATAATCTTGGAAAATATAATATACATGCCTACCAATATTTAAAAACTAAATGGAGTACTTTTTTGACATAGCAGAATAATTATACCCTGAATGAACTCAACATGCTAAAAAAAACAACTAAATATACCTGAGCTATTGATGTAAAACATTCCAAAAGTGGGAACACATCTTTGTCAAAGTCTGAATGTTGCTGCCACTTTGCAATCAATGGGGGCATCAATATTTCAAAATATTTAGGCTGGAATTAACAATAAAATGAGATTAGCACTATAATTTTTTGATATAAAGATGAATAAGCGGAAAGAAAAGCTTTTCCTCCAATAAACATTAAGGGAATTATGATCAGAATATAAATAAATGCAAACCCATGTGAGCACAATAATGCATATAAATTTTACCTGATTCAGTTCCCCACCAACAACGTCTGCTAATGTTCCAATAGCATCATATACGATTCTAAGGTTCCGCCTCCGCAAAGAAAGATATATTATACTACAAGGAAAAAGCAACGGGAGCAGAACAAGCACTGGTAACAAATAAGTACTTTAATGCATGATCAAGGATTCATTCATTGCATTGAAGAGGGAAGACCGAGATTCATTATAGATGCAATGGAACTGCCTGCATGAAATAGCTCAGTACAGATTTGACAAGCTAGATGGCAACCTCAGCCCCACCACTCTATAAAAACAAGGCCAGATAAATAGAAAAATATTGAAAATTGGTTAACTAGGAAAAGAAAAGGAAAAATTGCCTATAAGGACAAATGGTCAACATAATCAGCAACATTAGTTACGTCAATAGCACTAAGTAGAATACCATCACTAGGTCACGACCTTGCAAAAGAAGCATGACCACAGAATTGTGTATCATGTCATCCCAGAGACCAATATACTTAAATTTAATGATCTTAAACAACATGGCTAAATGTTGGATAGAATATATTGGTCCTATCCAGTAAAATCTTGCTTAATTTGAGGCATCCAAAACTAATAATCCTCAAGAAGTTAGATACATGTGTAGACAAATGAACATTTATCCATGGGTATATTTTACCCAACGTATGTCTCAAAGCAATCAACATATGGGATCAGGAGACTAATTATTTTTCAGCACTTCACACATAATCATGACAGTATCAAGTTCAGTGGGATTAGGAGACTAATTATTTTTCAGCACTTCACATATGTCATAATGTCAAGTCTTGAGAGATAAGCTTAGCTAGGAGTAAAGTGCAGTTCCCTTCACGTAAAGCAAACTTGAGATTGCGAATTCAATTTTTTATGGTGATCTGTTATAACAACACAACTTGCGTGACCCTTTGCTTCAATGAAAGGGACAGATGGGCTAGCCCGGAAAGCTCCCAATTCTGCATATGATAAAGCTAACTATAACCTTTTGTAATACGTTTTCTCATCATTGGCCAAATTGAATTCGCCAAGGCCAAATGCCACATCTGCCTCCACAGTGGGCATAACTACCTGGAAACAAAAAAAGCAGCATCAACAAATGTTTATCCAGGAAGACAATTTTCTTTCATCCACTGCCATTTTTTACTTTCAGCATCATCAAAAAAAGCAGCATCAACCTTTCGTAATTAACTAAACTGTATGAGAAATAAATATGTTAAGAAATATGAGAAGCTAAGCACATTTTTCGAATGCCAAGTTTTTTTGTTACTCACTTTGGTATTGGCCTATCAAATAACTAATAACAATGTCTAATAACCAATCCTGCTATGTAATCTCATTGTAAGGCAACTTTCCGGCGCAGAAAATGGCAAACTTGGATATAACTGAATCGGAGTACTCAATTCCATTTTCCTTAAAGAAATATTCGATCTTCTGCTTAAATGTGAGATACACATGCAAGCAAAGCATAACAATCTTACTTTCAGCCTTTTTGTGTTTCTTACATAAAAAAAGCATTAAGCTTTTAGCAAGTTCAAAACCAAATTAAATTATAGCCTATACAACTAGAATATCAAACAAGATAGCCATGGATGGTGATAATGTGCAAAAGGATTATGCAACATCGACGGAATATAATAATGAACTTTGAAGGGTTACTAAAAATTAAGTGAGGCTCAAAGACCAAGTGCTGAGATTAACATATGAACTGATACATAAGATAGAAAAACTTAGCAGGATCTCACCAAGCCATTCCTCTCATGTAGTAGGCATTTGCTATGATTGCACAGAAGCCCTTCCATTGGATCAACATTTCCTCTGACACTGGAGGCGTGGATGACCATCGAACTATAGTTGGTTGGGGAGTGCAAAGAATTGTGATAAATATAATGCTCAACCACATTATACATTCTTCAACCTACACGAGTAGAAAATGTCATACCGGTCATGTTCAAGTAGTTATCTATAGACCAATTGCTGAATGGGAGCAATCTTGCAGTCCAAGGTTCAATTTCCTTGACACCAACATCAAACCGAGGGCTGATAACACCAAACGAAGACATGAGAGAGCTAACAGTGGTCTTTCAGACATACATATTAAAATGCCAAACGAAGTACAACAACAAAATTAGCACCAAAACTTAGTATCCAATTCGGACAAATTTCCCTTCAAATGGATCTCAAAATTCTCTTGCTCTCTAATTCTTTAAAAATACCAACGAAAAGCACAATCAAGAGTACCCTCCAAATTAGGACCTTAAGAAGAAGCAACAGCTTCCTTCTTCCTTGATGCAGCTTCAGTACCTTCTCTAAAGTTGGTCTTGAATCTTTGGGGCACGTGGCGGAGATACCTCATGCGTCCAGTTCCAGTGGTCTTTCTACGAATAGCCTTCACACTCCAGTTGTATGTTCTCTTGCGGGCAGCAGGGTAAGCACAAGTGGAGCAGCGGCTCTTCTGAAGGTGGAAACTGCGGCGACCGCACCTCACACACAGTGTGTGTGTCTTGTTTACACATAAAACAGCTAGGTCAAAACCTGCTAATTCCTGAATTCATACTTTGCAATTGGTACTCCAAAAAAGCAATGTGAAGCTTAATTACTCAAGCACACACGAATGCAATTATCCCAAGCAACTCGATAGCAACCCTAGCTACAACACATCAATTAAAAATTAGCAATTATGTATGATTATATACGCCTCTTCTTCTTCTCGCAACATTAACACTGTCAAACCCTCGCTAATCACTAGATTCATAGTGGCCAAGTATTACTCAACCGTGAATCGAGAAAAAAAAGGAACCCTAGCCACATAACACAACCGGAAAAATCGCAATTGAGATCAATCAAAATAACAAAAAAAGCGAAAAATTACGGACGTCTTTGAATTGAATAAGGCCGAGGTCACCGAGATAAGAAACGGCGAGATGAGCGAACTCGATGGGGATGATGAGTTGGACGAGTTGCATCGGCTCCGAACGCATCAGATCCATCTGTGGACAACATCCCCCCCTCCCATTTTCCACCGTCGGATTAAATCACCTGGTCCACTCTCTCTGTATCTAGTGTCGAGAAGGAAAAAAAACCTTTCTTCCAAGTTTATGCGTATGAGAGAGTGTAATAAGAGTAGTAAATAGGAAAAGATAGATCAGAACATTAGTGTCAGACAAATGAAGGCTGGCTCATATTATTCTACCACCAATAACCTAATTAATTAGAATGCCATAAGACACCGGTTCTACAACCAGTGTCTAAAGATCTAGTTAAAAAAAATAAAGGCACCGGTTTTTTAGACCGGTCTCAAAAGTCTGGTTTCTAAAATATTATAGACACCGGTTTTGGAACGATGTCAAAACAACTGGTGTCTAATCTAAAATAATTTATACAAATAGACACCGGTTTCGAAATCCGATGCCAAAATCGGTGTTTATTTGGGAGATTTTTTACAATAGACACCGGTTCTAGGAAACCGCTGTTGTTTATCAAACGACAGCACTAATTAGACACCGGTTTCTTACAAAACCGCTTTTATATGGGAAAAGACACCAGTAAAGTCTTATAACCGGTGTCTTTTTGGTGGTGTCTATCAGCAGTTTTCTTGTAGTGAATTTTACTTGTTTGTTAATTTGCAGACAATAAAAGTTTGTGTTACAAATTTTGGCATGCCGAGTGGGGAAGTTTCTAGCTCTCATCTGTTCTAATCATAGTTCTCAAAGTATCATGGCCAATCACAATGTGACAGTAGTCAAAGTTACTGCATCAAACTCCTCAAATGCCACAAGTGGAAGTCTTAGCGTCATTTCCAAGAAACTACAAGAACCTTCGAAGATCACTCCCTTGCTCGGGATTGCTGAGAATGAATCACTTCAGGACAACGCAAACAAAGATGTTGGATATCTGATGGACATGTCTGCTTCATCAACTTCTCGCTCGGCGTCAAGTTACTCATTCACTTCAAATGTGGCGTCCGTCATGGTGACAAATGATACAACTCTGGAGGAGCAAATTACAAGCTTGATAAGGGCTATAGAGGAACTCACAAATCATGTTCAAGTTCGAGACTCTCAAATCATGAAGTTGATAGACAAAGTAGACCAAGTTGATTCAAGTTGCATGATGGGCAAACAAGTTGAAGCTCAAGATGATGTTGTTGCGTCAACACATCAGCAGCTAAGTGAAAATAAGAAGTCTCCAACTAAGGAGCTGCAACTCTCATCTCATAGGTTGATCCCGACTGAGCAATTGAAGGAGTTCATCATTGGAACTATAAAAAATAAGTATGATGGAAGCTTATCTAAATCGTCTTTAACTTACACCATGCCATACACTCAAAGAATTGATACCTTGAAGATGTTTGTTGGTTATCAACCCACGAAGTTCCAACAATTTGATGTTAAGGGCAATCCAAAGCAACATATGGCTCACTTCATTAAGACGTGCAATGATGCTGGAACTTATGGAAATCACTTAATGAAGCAATTCGTCCGATATTTGAAGGGCCACGCATTTGATTGGTATACCGACAATGGGGAAAATTCAATTGATAGTTTGGTAAAAGCTAGAACAATAGTTCCTCAACCGATTCTATAGCACACGGCGGATCGTTAGCATGATTGAACTCACAAATTCACGCCAATTGAATGAAGAGTGTGTCATCGACTACATCAATCGTTGGAGAAACTTAAGCGTCAACTGCAAAGATCAACTATCAGAAGCTTCTACAATTGAGATGTGCATCTAAGGAATGAATTGGGGTATATGCTACATACTTCAAGGAAGGAATGAATTGGGGTCTATGCTACATACTTCAAGGGATCAAGCTAAAAACTTTTGAAGAATTAGCCACGCGTGCATATGCCATTGAGATAAGCATGAACGTCGATGAATAAGAATACCAAAGTAATATTAAGGTCAATAAAGGTGAAGAAGCTGAGCATGGGGGCAGTGAAAGTTGACTCTTAAAAATTCCGGCAAATAAAGCTCCTTGACAAGAGCATAAACTATTTATATGACTCCTAGATATGAGCATAAACTCTTTGTAATTTTCAAGAAAAAGTTTTTTCAAGTGCTCCTAGGTATGACCAAAAACTATCTAAAATTTTCTAATCAAAGTCTTCAGTAATGTTCCTTGATACGAGCATAAACTATCTATATAGCTCCTGATATGAGCATAAACTATCTACATGGCTCCTAGATATGAGCAAAAACTATCTAAAATTTTCAAATCAAAGTCTTTCTAATGCTCCTTGATACGAGCATAAACTATCAATCACACTCCTTGACATGAGTTAAAAGGTCTATATCCAATGCATGTTCAAATGATTACTCCTTGATACGAGTATAAACTGTCAATATAGTTCAAAATTCAAATAATTACTCTTTGATACGAGTATAAACTATCAATATGTCTCAAATTCAAATTCTTACTCCTAGATACGAGTATAAAGAATCAATATGTGTCAAATTCAAATGTTTACTCCTTGATACGAGTATAAACTATCAGTAAGTCTCAAATTCAAATCAATGCTCCTTGATAGGAGTATAAACTATCAATATATCTCAAATGAAGACTCCTTGATATGAGTATAAACTTTCAGCATGTCTCAAGTTCAAATGCATGCTCATTGATATTAATAAACTATTATATGCTTCGAATTGATCCTAAGTGAAATGATTTCGCAATTCATTCACTCCATGATATATTGTCCGTGAACAAATCACGAGGGGACATTTGTAGGCACCTAAATTTATTACCAAATATTGTCAAGTATCGAAATCTTCAATCTTGGCCATCAAGGTAAGATCTTGCAAATAAGGAAGTGATTTACCAGTATTTTGGTAAATAAATCAAGTCAAATCAAATCAAATCATATCATATTTTTTTTATTATGGCAAGATATGCAAGACTAATCATGCTCGACCAATCAAAATGCCCCGTTCCATCCAACAATTATGCCAAGAATGCCCATCCACACCTATAAATAGAGGTCCTCTTCATAATTCATATACACACAAATTCAAACAGAAGAAATCCAAGCAAGAAAGGCGGTGGAGAAAATTCTCTTAAGTCAAGAAGATCAAATTTAAGGAGTCCACGGTGTTCAAGGCGAAATTCAAGGCGTCACTACTACACAAAAAGGATTTAACAATGGGTGTTTACATCGGTTACTCAAAGAACCGAAGTTAAAAAAACCCGGTGGCATAATTGTAATTAAATTAGAAAGTTACAAAACCGATGTTATATGGAAAAAGACACCAGTAAAGTCTTAAAACCAGTGTCTTTTTGGTGGTGTCTATCAGCAGTTTTCTTGTAGTGAATTTTAGTTGTTTGTTAATTTGTAGACAATAAAAGTTTGTGTTACAAATTTTGGCATGCCCAGTGGGGGAGTTTCTACCTCTCATATATTCTCTTCATCATAGTTCTCAAAGTATCATGGTCAATCGCAATGTGATAGTAGTCAAAGCTACAGCATCAAACTCCTCAAATGCCACAAGTGGAAGTCTTAGCGTCATATCCAAGAAACTACAAGAACCTTCGAAGATCACTCCCTTGCTCGGGATTGCTGAGAATGAATCACTTCAGGACAACGCAAACAAAGATGTTGGATATCTGATGGACATGTCTGCTTCATCAACTTCTCGCTCGGCGTCAAGTTACTCATTCACTTCAAATGTGGCGTCCGTCATGGTGACAAATGATACAACTCTGGAGGAGCAAATTATAAGCTTGACAAGGGCTATAGAGGAACTCACAAATCATGTTCAAGATCGAGACTCTCAAATCATGAAGTTGATAGACAAAGTAGACCAAGTTGATTCAAGTTGCATGATGGGCAAACAAGTTGAAGCTCAAGATGATGTTGTTGCGTCAACACATCAGCAGCTAAGTGAAAATAAGCAGTCTCCAACTAAGGAGCTGCAACTCTCGTCTCACAGGTTGATCCCAACTGAGCAATTGAAGGAGTTCATCATTGGAACTATAAAAGATAAGTATGATGGAAGCTTATCTAAATCGTCTTTAACTTACACCAAGCCATACACTCAAAGAATTGATAACTTGAAGTTGCTTGTTGGTTATCAACCCACGAAGTTCCAACAATTTGATGTTAAGGGCAATCCAAAGCAACATACGGCTCACTTCATTGAGACGTGCAATGATGCTGGAACTTATGGAAATCACTTAGTGAAGCAATTCGTCCGATATTTGAAGGGCCACGTATTTGATTGGTATACCGACAATGGGGCAAATTCAATTGATAGTTTGGGAAAAGCTAGAACAATAGTTCCTCAACCGATTCTATAGCACACGGCGGATCGTTAGCATGATTGAACTCACAAATTCACGCCAATTGAATGAAGAGTGTGTCATCGAATACATCAATCGTTGGAGAAACTTAAGCCTCAACAGCAAAGATCAACTATCAGAAGCTTCTGCAATTGAGATGTGCATCCAAGGAATGAATTGGGGTATATGCTACATACACTACTACAAAAAAGTCGATGATAGACACCTAGGTTTTAAACCTGTCTATTAATAAACCAACCGGTGTTAAAGCCACCGTGTTAAAAGTCTGACTTTTTGACACCGGTTTAAAACCGTGTCTTTTCCTTGAAAGACACCGGTTTTAAACCGATGTCTATTAGTAAACCAACCGGTGTTAGAACCACTGGTGTTAAAAGTCTGAAATTTTTGACACCGGTTTAAAACCAGTGTCTTTTCCTTGAAAGACACCGATTTAAGAAAAAGACACCGGTTTTAAACCGGTGTCTTAGAGAAAAAATATCCGCTTTCTATGGCCCTGATGTTAAAAGTTTATGTATTTGACACCGGTTTCAAACCGGTGTCTTTTGATGAATAGACACCGCATCAAAACCAGTGTCTTAATGTTTTTAGAAGCGGTTTTAAAAGGGTTGTTTATTTACGCAAAGACACTTGTCCAAAGCTGCAAAAAAATCATATAAATAAATAATTCATTATGAACTTCAATTCTAGCAACCATCATAAGTTCACTACAAATTAAACATGAAATCCATTAATACTAAAGTCACCTCCAATAGCCAAAATCCAACAAAAGTACTAGTAGCGAAGTTTCCTTTCGATAAAACAACTATAAATTCATAATCCAATTCCATCAACCAACAAAAAGACTATATAATTCAACTAAAGGCAACAAAATCCATATAATCAACATAGCTTATGTCATTCAAGCTTTCAAAAATGCTCAAGCTTCTCCTACTCAGCCTTTAACCTTTGTTTCTCATCACGAAGCTCATTCTTCTCAGCCTACAAACATACAAATAGAGTTGAATGATTTAGCCATTAATGAAAAAAAAAAACCAATTACATTCCAAAGAAGAAATAACTAAATTATGAGTTCCAATTGAATTCATTAAGGAATTTGACATATTTTTACCATAGAAAGATATGCAACTGTTAGAGCTAAAAACAAGTCTCCAAACAAACCAAAAATTAAACTATAGATGTACCATGAACCCTATCTATACATTATATCAAAAATACTTTTGTTTTGCTTTACAAATGAAATAAGCAAACAAGGCACATAGAAGAAAATAAAAACTTATAATCATCATTTATCTCCAACGTCATGAACACATTAATCAACAGAGAGAACATCCCTACCCCCATCCCCTACACAACCATTGGACAATATTTAGAAATTAAGAATTATTGCACCAAATATCAATGTGGGGAAAAATAGAATATGTAAATAGGAGCCTTGAACTAGTGGGCATCATAAGAAAGATCGATACAACTGTGAGCCAAGAAACCAAGATAAAAACATATCATAGCCAGTGGGACAGTTACCATACTAGCTTTTCTTAGAAAAAATAATTGAAGGAACTACAATATTATAACCGGTTTTGTTCGAGGGCTCTAATTACTAATTAGCAACAAAACATGTAATGATTATTGGTTTATTGCAACAATAGAAGAACAAAGTGTGAAGATACGATCCGAGGTAAATAATAGCAATGTTATAAGCGGTCGATACCTTAGGCATCATATCCGGTGTTGCAATTAATTTATCAAAATCTCACATATATAATAAAGCTCGACAAGAAAAACAATTCGTCATGCTCAAGAATCTTTAACATATATATATGTAGAGTAGGCTTAACATGAGCATAAATGCTCTAGAACAATCACCAAATTACGAGGAAAGTGTGTTCGGTTCTAAATAAGTCATGGAAAATATACCCAATTCATCGATGAACTTAAAAAGACAAACACTATGAAGGGTTTAATTGATCAAAAATAGTTCTCTTCCAAGTTTTCAAAGCTCGCATTGCATGCGTAATGAAATGTACAAAAAAAAGAGAGAGGGATATAATTTTCTCATGGTTGGATCGACAAGACATGAACCGGATAAATCATATGTTGATTAGTGTGGTTTTTACCCTTTACCACAACCTCGTAAAGGAGTGAACACAAAGAAAGACGAGACATTGTGACAATAAATGACAATTAGAGTGTTTTATAAACCCTTATTCGTCATACTTTCAAGAAGAAAAATACTTACATTTGCCGAGAAATGAATCTTTGGCACCAATAATCAATTAATAGCTTGCATCCATCAAATCGATGAATGCACAAATTACCTTGCGTGAGAACAACAACTTTAACAATCGACCCGTTCCTCGGGCGGATTTACCTACAAAAAGAAAAAAATTGCATCACCTTTTATCGACAATAATAGCTAAACCCCGTTTCGATTGACGAATAACATTGAGAAAAAGCTTACGATTGCCCTTAGCTGATTGATCATTATACTTAGGATCAATATTGAGGCGGAAATGGGCTTCAATCGTTTCGACAAACTTTGTGCTTGCCGTTTGCTTGAGCAATGAAATTGCTGTTTATAGGTCATATTCTGTTTGTTTTCTCTCAACTTTTGAATTTCCAAAAATCTCTAGAACCTTGTCTATCAATTGCAACAAAAAAAAAAGTCATGTTCGATCATGTCACAATTTGGAAGGAAAAGTCGGTTAGTCCAAAATTCTTGACAAACTTAGAGGAATATGGCAATATCGATAAACCCACAACTAAACTAGCTTTGGTGAAATTATTTGTTCCCCAATGGAACAATTTATAAATCGATCAGCTTTTCCTTTAAAACAAAGTTCCTCTCCCACAACTTATATGCTCGGCATGCCTCTACAAAATCCACCAAAATGCAAGAAAATACAAGGGCATATCAAAAGCAAATAAAAATAGGACAAGCAAAGCTGCCCATACACACACATCAATCGGGGGGTGGGGTGTAGAGAGAGAGAATCAAGTACATCACTACAATTGAGATACAACTTTAGACTAAAGAAAATCCACTAATTCTAAATGTTAAAAACATGAAAACAATAATATTATTATGCTTCGACAAAGAATCGCCTAAAAAGGTCTAGAATTTTAAAATCGGATACAAGAAAAAGGATATACAAGTAAAAATCCAAACTCTTGGTTGTTATATAGTATAACCGAGAACATTAGAGTGTTGGCAATTAAAGTTCCACAATACAATCAATACCAGGTAATTACATCAACGTAGTTGTCATTAAGATTTTATAAAGAAAACATCCAAAGAAAACCAGCTTTACCACACAAAAAGCGTATAGGTGTGAGAGGATAATGAAAAATAAAAGCAAGCATATGCTTAAAATATGTAATCTTTGTTTAAGTATTTCATTTAACAAACAAGAATCAGTCAAGACAAAATTGAGACACCCCCAATTACATAACTAAACAACAAAATAAAATAGTATTACTCCTCTAAACACAAACTTAATGATCAACAGAGACCGATCAACATAGGAAACCAATATAACGAGAATTGTCAAGCAAAAACTATAACATTGAGAACGCGATCTATCATCGCATCATACTTCAAAGAGTGATTATGTTAACAACAAATAGAAAGCGAAACATATCTTACATCCTCGCAACATCAAAATTACGAGCTTTAAGGACGATGGAGATTAAAACCAAACAAATTCCATTTATCATCTACCGATACACATCATCCAAAAAAGCAAACCAAATTCTACAAAAATTAAAATGTGTTCCAACACGTACCCTCTGTCCCTCTTCAAAAGCAACGCAGCCTTTTCCTTTCTTAGGCTTCAGAATAACGGCAACAAAGACCGCTTGCACGAAACCACAGAGATGATACATCCCGCCGTGTGAAATTCAGACCCCAACGTTTAACTAATTCTTGAGTTATTTCATTTAGTGTGCGTTCCTCGAGCTTATCCACGGATGGTTCCCGACTTTTCCTGAAGGCCTTTATTCATATATAAAGGAACATATGCGAAATTTCAAGATTTTCAAAATATACATTTAATCATGTCGAATCGCACTTTTGAGAGGACTTAATAGATTTCAAAAGAATCAATGTCAAACTATGATTTTCCAATCAACGATTAATCTGAACTTTGATATTAACAAAGGAAAGAAAAATCCAAGACACTACAATCACCTAATTTAATAATATGACATAGAAACTAACCAAAACCTAATGGTCAATAGATAAGTATGTTTACTTTTGACAATTAAGGATTTCAATGATTTGTCATCTTAATAGCGAGAATTGACGGACACCCACCTCGTTATCCAAAATAAAGATATAAAACAAAATTGTAAGAAAATTAACTTATAAAATAAAAGTTCAAAAAACTAATGTCCAGGGTATTCAAATTTGGGGATTTTGGAATACCTTATACAAATCAAAGAACACAAGTAGGAATGGGCCATGAATCAAAATCCGGTGCTTGGTGGTGATAGAACGGTGGTCTTTGCGGCGACGGATTGTGAAAGATGAGAGATGTTGGTAGAACAATGGTCAAAGGTGGCTTTACAACGGTGGCCTTACGATAGCTTAGGGTGGTCTCATCTTCTCTTCCAATGGCTTGCGGTCGAATGGTGGGTTTACAAATGGCGGTGGTGAGGGCTTGGTGCCTGGTGGTGTTCTTTTTTTCTCTCGAGAATGTTGTTTTTTCGTCAACATTCTTTGGACAAATCGTCGTTTACAAGGAATACAATCGAAAGAAATGTTGGAACGTAGAAACGTTTCTAAAGAAATAAATTTGGATGGAAGGGTAAGGGTGGAGAACTCAATTAAGACTTTCACCGTGACCTAATTAATTAGGGGCCTAACGACATCGGTTGTAGAACCGGTGTCTAAAGATCTGGTGTTAAAAATTAAAGACACCGGTTCTATAACCGGTGTCAAAAAATCTGGTGTCTAATCTAAAATAAATTATATAAATCGACACCGGTTTCGAAATCCGATGCCAAAACCGGTGTCTATTTGGGAAATTTGTTTACACTAGACACCGGTTCTAGGCAACCGATGTTGTTTATCAAACGACAGCACTAATTAGACACCGGTTTCTTATAAAACCGGTGTTAAAAAGGAAAAGACACCAGTAAAGTCATAAAACCGGTGTCTTTATGGTGGTGTCTATCAGCAGTTTTCTTGTAGTGATACTTTAAGGAAGGAATGAATTGGGGTCTATGCTACATACTTCAAGGGATCAAGCTAAAAACTTTTGAAGAATTAGCCACGCGTGCATATGCCATTGAGATAAGCATGAACGTCGATGAATAAGAATACCAAAGTAATATCAAGGACAATAAGGTGAAGAAGCTGAGCATGGGGGCAGTGAAAGTTGACTCTTAAAAATTCCAGAAAATAAAGCTCCTTGACAAGAGTATAAACTATTTATATGACTCCTAGATATGAGCATAAACTCTCTGAAATCTTCAAGACAAAGTTTTTTCAAGTGCTCCTAGGTATGAGCAAAAACTATCTAAAATTTTCTAATCAAAGTCTTCAGTAATGTTCCTTGATAGTTGATACGAGCATAAACTATCTATATGGCTCCTGATATGAGCATAAACTATCTATATGGCTCCTAGATATGAGCAAAAACTATCTAAAATTTTCAAATCAAAGTCTTTCTAATGCTCTTTGATACGAGCATAAACTATCAATCACACTCCTTGACATGAGTGTAAAAGGTCTATATCCAATGCATGTTCAAATGATTACTCCTTGATACGAGTATAAACTGTCAATATAGTTCAAAACTCAAATAATTACTCTTTGATACGAGTATAAACTATCAATATGTCTCAAATTCAAATTCTTACTCCTAGATACGAGTATAAACAATCAATATGTGTCAAATTCAAATGTTTACTCCTTGATACGAGTATAAACTTTCAGTAAGTCTCAAATTCAAATCAATGCTCCTTGATAGGAGTATAAACTATCAATATATCTCAAATAAAGACTCCTTGATATGAGTATAAACTTTCATCATGTCTCAAGTTCAAATGCATACTCATTGATATTAATAAACTATTATATGCTTTGAATTGATCCTAAGTGAAATGAGTCCGCGATTCATTCACTCCATGATATATTGTCCGTGAACAAATCGCGAGGGGGCATTTGTAGGCACCTAAATTTATTACCAAATATTGTCAAGTATCAAAATGTTCAATCTTGGCCATCAAGGTAAGATCTTGCAAATAAGGAAGTGATTTACCAGTATTTTGGTAAATAAATCAAGTCAAATCAAATCAAATCAAATCATATTTTTTTGATTATGGCAAGATATGCAAGACAAATCATGCTCGGCCAATCAATTATGCCAAGAATGCCCCGTTCCATCCAACAATTATGCCAAGAATGCCCATCCACACCTATAAATAGAGGTCCTCTTCATAATTCATAGACACACAAAGTCAAAGAGAAGAAAACCAAGCAAGAAAGGCCCACACCTATAAATAGAGGTCCTCTTCATAATTCATAAACACACAAATTCAAAGAGAAGAAAACCAAGCAAGAAAGGCGGTGGAGAAAATTTCTCTCAAGTCAAGAAGATCAAATTCAAGAAGTCCACGGTGTTCAAGGCGAAATTCAAGGCGTCACTACTACACAAAAAGGATTTAACAATGGGCGTTTACATCGGTTACTCAAGGAACCGAAATTAAAAAAAACCCGGTGGCATAATTGTAATTAAATTAGAAAGTTACAACGGTTCTATTAAGGGACCGATGTAAACTGTTAATTATAAATATCCTACAACGGTTATTTCCCGAACCGCTGTAGATGTTAGATATTTTACAGCGGCTGAGATGAAATTAGATGTAAAATTGTTTTTATCTTTCGTCTCTCATCTCCTCCCACACTCTACCTTCTCTCTCAGTCTGCGAATCGCCCAACCCTAGCCCCACCCCTGCGCCAATAATGCTATCGTTTCTCTTTGGATCTTCTCTCTTATTTTTCTCCTCAAATCGGTTGAAACCACCGTCGTCGGCATGGGTAGTTATGTATTTGAACTCATCACAGTCCGATAAATTTGGTGTTGGGGTTTTGGTAGACCCATCAGTTTTCTTCGCTCTGTTTGACAGCTCTCACCGGGCTTCTCTCAAATTCCGAGATCTGCTATTGCTCACTGTTAGTGTTCTCTTTTCTCGTCAATATTCATTTACATACATTCAATTTATATGTTCATGTTGTAGATTGAGGAAAAACTGACCGGTAATCCTTCAGAGAAGAAATAATCAGAAAAGAAAGGAGCAATTTTGTTAATTTTCCAGCTTCAGGATTAACTTTAATTGATGTATACTGCAAATGGTTTTTAGTCTGTTTTTTTTACTTTTGTTGGTTGTTTAGAGACAAAATGCATCATGTTTATTGACCGGTGAAGGGCTTGAGAGTTGGGACTGTCGCCCTCCACCCCTGTTTTTTTTCTTTTGTTGGCTGTTGGGTGTTGCTTGCTGGTGGCAGGAACAACATCGACAGTGGATGAGTAATTTTTATTGGCAGAAATAGTAAAAAAAATTCGTATTGGTTGTGGTGTCTGAGGTATTAGAAGTTTCACGGTAAAGAATCATTGCTTTCCAAACCATCTAGTGTTGAGGATGTTGATTCTGTCTGTTGAATAAGCAATTTAAGGCTTACTATGAACTTATTCTTTGTTTATAGCCATTTGAACAATTCTCAGCCAGTTTGTCATTAAGGAATCAGAAAATGGGATTTTTTGGATTGTATGATTAAATTGATGCTCACAACTTAATCCATAAAACCAGCCCACAATGTAATCTAAGTTCAATGTAAACTTGGATTGTATGAGTCTTAAATACTTGGCTATTTGGCTAGTTTGTTGTTCATTTGCTGATATTTATCTCTTTGTCGCTAAAATTGTTGCACTCTAGGCTTCTTGAGCATTGATGTTAGTAAGAATTGCATTCTTGAGTTTGATGAGTCTTGGAATTGATCAAATCGCTGAATGATTGTTGTGGGAGTATATGGTTATGATATAATTGTTGTTAATGAATAAGGAAATTTATCATGTTATTTGCCTATACAGTGAGATTCTAACAATGCTTTGGTGATTCATATTTTCAAAATATTCTAACAATGTTATTTGTTACTTGATTTCATGGTTCATTAGTAGAATCCCATGACCATTTTAAGTGACATACATAATCCAAGTCTTTCTTTTGTCGATATATGCCTAAAGCAGAGAAGTGAAAATGATTGCTTATGTTATATAATACAGAAAAACTTAACTAAGTGCAGATGATTTTTCCTTGAGATATAGGTAAACGCTTTGTTCCATTATAGGTAAATGCTTTGCTCCTAATATCAAAGTTGAGAGTGTAATTTTGCCAAATGTAAAGCAATTCAAGAACATGGTGAGTCCTCTAAGCTTTTTTGGACAATACTATATGTGAACCAAACTCAATTTTATTATATATTTCATATCCTGCACTGTCTTAGTCATGTTATGATACAAAAACTGTGCAAGTATGATGAGAACTATACATACTTATGGGAAGGCTTTTATTTCTGAAGACAATTGAATTATCTTTTGGTTTGCAGAAATTGAATTATCTCCAGTTCGTTGTCATTTATTCGGAAGTCAATTGATTTTACTGTGTGGTTGGCTTCTGCTGAAGAATCTTCTAATTGCATTGTAGAAAATTTTGCATTTGTCCTATGTTGTGTTGTTGAGGTTCACTTCTGATAAGATGTATGTATGCTAAGACCTAAGAGGTATTTACTGATCCCAAAGCACCGTTCGAGAAAAGCACTGATGAAATACAAGCTAATCGAGCAAGATATATTTTTAGAAATTAGAAATAAACCATCACGTATTTAGGTGATTGTTGTCATATATGTACTCTTTTATTTGAGTTTGCAATACAATATAGGAGAATTATATTTCTATTGGTTTAAGAACTGTTGTTACTATGTGTATGATTGCATTGCGATGTTGGTTATATATGAATGTATTTTGAGTGGACATGAGTGGTCTTTAATTTGAATGTGTCCTGGTTGCATTGCACTGTTGGACTGAATTGGGACTAGTCGAATATGCAGGTTGAAATTACAGGTTTACAATAAACCAGTGAAAACCAAAAAGTGCACAATTTTACATTGTGGCATAAACGATGTAAAAGATATAAATGTTACATCGGTTCAGCTCTACAACCGATGTAAACTTGGCTTTTGAATCGGTTCATGGTATAACCCGATGCAAATGTTGACTTTTGACATCGGTTTTCGGAACCTATGTAGAATATGAATTTTACATCGGTTCATCTTTTTATTTTATATATACAATATAGGTGTCAAACTGAAGACTGTAAAAAGATGATTAATTGGATATATTATACGTCAAAAATGGATATAAAACGCAAAAAATTATTCAAGTTTAAAATGAAAAGAAAAGGACTAATATAATAATTAATGCAGTACACACACAAATTTGGAAATCTTTTATAATTCTATCTGTTATATAACTTTGAAAAGTGGTTTATTTAAAGAAAGTTGACCACCAAAGATAATAGTTTCTCATTTTATTAGTTAAATCCGAAAAGCAATAAAAAAAATTGTTGAAAAGCAATAGTTACAATTCTAAGAATAGTCTTTTATTATATATATTTGTAGATAGTCCTGCATAGATGTATATAATTTGCAAAAAAATCTCAACTTCCAAATAACTATGAATTCAGTATTTTAGTCATTAGAAGTTAGAAAGTTAGACTAATAAAAAAAAATCCCCGTGTTCATATTTTTTGTCAAACTTGTTGATTTTAGAACCAATCTTGCTTGCTTGGACATTCTCAAGTGAGTTTTTGTCCCAATCAACACCAACTCCATCCCTTAGACACATAAGCAAATTAAAACTAATTTCTATATTCGCTGGTTTAGCCGTAAATGTGTACACTTATACTTTTCATGTAAATTTTCCAAGTTCTAACAATTGAAGGACCGGAAGAGAGTGCTTTTCATTTTTATTTTTTTTACAGGTATGAGAGTTTCTAACAAAAGCCCACTGAAGTTTGGGAAAATTACAAAATAATCAAGATGTTCTTGAAAATTATGAAAAACCTTTTAAGATTTGATTTTCTTAAATTTAAGAGAGTAGCTGTAATTTGTAAGAGGAGCTTTTGAAATTGCATATGAATGGAAAAAATGTAAAACGGATCAAACCTAAAGAGGGTTTTATAATTTCCAAAAATCTCTGGGTTTTTTGTAATTAGCCCAAATCCCAGGGAGGTTGTTGTAATTATCCCTAAAATTTATATACCTACTTCATTGTTATTATTATTACTTACAATATATTATTACTGTTATTAAATTATTATTTTTTTAACTTTTAAAGGGCCAATAGAGAGTTCGGGGCAGGCTCAAACACTTGTGTGCAATATTCCTTCTATTATTCAATAACTTGTTCTCTACACGACAATCCGGTTCAAGACTACACCTTACAATACGGAACCCAACATTGGGAAAAAAAAAAAAGAGACATGAATCTGACAGACGAAACATATCTTTCTTTCTAAAAGATTAATTTTTATTTGATATTTATCTTTTAAAATCTACCATCTCTTAGATTCATCAAATTTTATTACGGAATGTAATTCTTTTTAGGTAACGTTTTAATTATGGACTGCTGTAAATCTATATCGAGCTATATATGGTTAGGGATAATTACGAAATCCCCTCAAGGTTTGGGCTAATTATAAAAAACCCCAAAGTTGTTTCAAAATTACAAAAAGTCCCCTAAGAGGTCAACTGTAAATTTCTAAAATATTATTGTTTTTTCTTTTGAAATATAAGATGAATCAAACCTCGATGGAGTTTTTGCAATTTTCAAAAACACTATGTTTTTTTCGTAATTATCCAGACTTTAGGGAGGTTTTTGTAATTATATCTCTTTTAATTATGGAATGCCTTTTATCTTTTTCAACCAGTTTCTTATCCCCGCCTGCTATGACTTGGATTACAAATCCGTCCTTCCTTTTAGGTACTACACAACCGTGTTTCATCTCCTATTTCAACCGTGTGGATGATTGACACGTGTATTACACTTACCATATAGAACCCCACAATTTATGCTTGATTTATGCTTGAAAATAAACATGGTAAGTGTAATACACGTGTCAATCATCCACACGGTTGAATAGGAGATGAAAACACTGTGATTTTAAATAGAAGATCCCATCCGATTTTATAATTATATAAAACGTTGTAAATCATCAATATATATAGTTTACTTTCTTGTAAACGAAACTCAAAACCAAAACATGGACGAGTCAGAAATCTGTTACTCAAACACCAAAACCATGGAACCATCTGTTGATGTTATTGCAGAAACATCTGCACATGTTGTTGCTTCAATCGATGATCTCCTCATAAATATTATCCTACGCCTCCCCATCAAATCACTCCTTCGATCGAAATTAGTCTGCAAGCATTGGAATTCTCTCATCTCTAATCCAGGATTTCTTGAATCCAATTCCGCTGTTGGCCTTTTTTTCCAATTTTGCGACGCGCCCTGGCACGCGTATATTCCCTTCTCTGTCGACGAATCGCGGGGCCCACCATTCGTTGATGGACTGGATTTCATCGAAAACCCTTCGGACATGAGGATTTTGCAGTCTTGCAATGGATTATTGTTATGTTGCAGTGATTGGGCCTTTAACTGTCGTGTGAAATATTATGTATGTAATCCCACCACCAAACAATATTCAACACTTCCAGTGGTTCTGAAGAAACAATGTGGATTGAGCTTGCTTTTTGATCCCTCCAGGTCTCCTTATGACAAAGTTGTTTGTGTTCGAGAATTGAGATCGTGTCGGAACGAACATCGATTTCAAATTGAGATTTACTCGTCTGAGACACAGAGTACATGGAGAATAATGGGGGAGTCCTTGGCAGCCACAGTCAAGTTCAAATGTAGGGTGTATTGGAATGGAGCCATACATTGGATTAGCTCCAGTGTGACCGAAGAATCTATTTATTTCAATCCGGATGATCAAACGGTTAAGGTAATGCCAACGCCGCCAATCCTGGATGGCGATGTTTCTACACGCAATTCTTACTTTGGAGAGTCGTGTGGTCACTTGCATTACATCGATGTCTATAAGATGACGACTGAGTTCAATGTGTACGAGATGAGGAGAGATTATTCCGAGTGGTTTGTCAAATACCGAGTTGATGTTTCATATGCTGTCAGCAACTTATTTTCTATATCTACTCTGGTCCGGGGTAAGAAAGATGAGGATTCTTTCTTGGTTTTGCAGATTCGACCAAAAAAATTCGTTAGATACAATCTTGTTTACAAGGTTTGTGAAACCCTTTGTAACTTTGGGGGTACTTACGCTTATGAATATTATTCATTCTGCCCAGGCACAAGTTTTCCGCCAATACATTGAGTCCCTCTGTTCCATTTAGGTTTCTAATTTCATTGTTTTAACAACAATTTTGGTATACAAAGTATGCATGTTGTGTTTACTTTTTGATGTTTATTTTAGTACATAAGAGTCCTATGTTGTGCTTTGCTTTTTTGATGTTTCATTGTCATCTTGTGTTTATAGATTAAAAGTACGATTGTGAAGTTTAGATTGTGGGATTAAGTTTCAGAATATAGCTTGGTTTGTGTTAGGTGTTTTCTTCTAGACTTTGAATTAGTATATGAAACGTTTATATATTTTTTTTTACGGGGGAATTCGTAGCCACAATATTTTGGGTGTGCACTGGATAAACTCTCAGATTTGATGCAATAACCTTCGAACTAAGCCCGCCTGGTAAATCACACTAAGCAAATCATTTGCGACATACTCAACTAAATGGTGTATGAAGAAGTCACCTTACTCCACTAGACCACCCAATGAGGCGTCATCAGAGCCTATTTGGTTCATAGATACTTGGGATATGTTAACTAAGTGTATAACACGAAAACTACAAACCCAACATTTGGATCACATACACCTCGTCAATTTTATAAACCTATATAATTAATTAAAAATATACAACTAAAAAAGGTAAATAACTTGGTTGGTCAATGCAATTTTATACTTTAATCCAATTTTCATAATAATAATAATAATAATAATAATAATAATAATAATAATAATGACAATATATACACAAAAACTTAAGTGAGACCATCTCACAGTGAGACTCTGATACTTTTTGAATTAAAAACTAATAGTTTTGGATCAACCGCACATATCATTGTCACAAGTATGGTGTATGACACTTGTTAAAAACTTACAGTTTATGATTGAAAATTAACTTGGGTATACCACTTACCCTCGATGTATATCCTCGACTGACCTCTCTGTCGTATCACGAAGACGATGGATTTTGATTTTGTTTTCTTTTTTATCTTTTTTGTTTTTCTTTGTTTTTTTTATTTTCTTTATTTTTATTTAAATTTTAAAATATAAATATATTTTTAGATTATTTTTTAATTTAATTGATATTTTCAATTTATTTTTATTAGTTTATTTAATTGAGATGCTTATAATATATATTATTTATAACTGTTTTACATTTCATCGATTTAATTTAAAAAAAAAGAATCTTTCAAATATGAAATTTAAATATTATTTTTTTTAAATAAAATATATAATTTTTATTACATGTGGCTTTCCCTCAATTTTAACATATGCTGGAGGTTTAAAATAGTCTCTTTTCCATAAATTTGGTTTAATCAAAATTGAAAAGATAACAAATGATTTTTTTTTTTTAGTTAGCAACTCGTAGAAAGTTAATGTTTGACAAAACTTGGCCCTTCTAATTTAGAGGACTTTATCGCAAAGTGAGCCAACTTAACCGATAAAAATCAATCAAACGTGTTTTTGCTAAAAGAACGCTAACAAGAATTTCTTGTTTTAGATGATGTTATAAATACAATCAAGATTACATTTTAAATGAAATAATATAACTCAAAAGTGCAAGTGTAATCAAGAAAGAAATCCTAATAAGCAAGACGTGGAAGTGATAATCTTAGGGTAATACAACAAGGATGTTGAAAGTGAAGAACAAAATATTTGTAGAGATTTTTCTTATTGTATTGTATTGTGTTGTCTTGTTGTGTTGTTTCAAGCCTTCAACTATTTATAGGAGAGCTCTAACAATAGGCTCCTCCTCGGAGATTGAAATCTGTAAAAAAATTGCAAATCAAATGGAGAATATAGTTGCTAGAAATCAATCCCCCAATTTAATGAAAAGTTTCCGCTGTGCAACAAATAGTTTACTGATAAAACCTTAGGTCGATCGGTTGACCTCTAATATGAAATATACATTAAAAAATGGAATACGCTTGAAAAACTAAGGCTTGGACCGATCCGGGGGTGGACCGGTCGACCAAGGAGTCGGCGCCGCCTACACCTTGGACCACGATTGGCCTTTATAAAGTCGAAACAGAAAGATTCTCAGACACCAAACTCAGCACCGGTCGCCCTCTAGGTCGATCGGTTGACCTCCCCATTGATAGGTGTGAGTTTTGCATGTATTTTGGGGCGTATTTATGGCTAAAATGGCAATTTAGCGTGCATAAATTCATGTGAAATGGTTCATATTCGCTCTTTGTGGAAAAGATATTATGCTTTGCTCGTTTTGCAGGGATTTAATGATAATTTGAAGTAATTTGGAAACAAATACGAGCATTGCGAAGGAAAAAAAATACCACAAATGGTGAAAAATAGAAGACGCACGGGTAGGGCGCGCGCCTGAGCACCACCCGTGCGTCCCTAGCAAAGAAGAACTAAAGGTACGACAATGCGCACGGGTAGGCCGTGCGTATACGCACCACCCGTGCGCCATCAAGGATTTAAAATCTCCTTACGAATAATGCATCGCGGGTGACCCGTCGCGCCCCACGCACGCCCGTCGTGTCGCTGGTTGGTGAAAAGAGGAATTGCCTACGGCATGACGCGCAGGTAACCCGTGCGTCCCATGCACGGCCCGTCGTCCTCGGGCTCATGACTACAATATTTTTGACAGCAAAATGACCTAGACTTGGAGGGGGTATATAAGCACTTTTGGGGGCGCACACCAGGGATATTCTGACATTTTGGGATCTACAACACAAGACAAAGGTCTATTCTTTGAAGAAGACATCAAGGAGACAATCGGGTTGCATCGGAACTCATGGAACGGAGATACATCGAGAGATTTTTGACTTTCCTAAGTTTTTCTTGCTTCTCTTGTAGTTTTCACCTTTCATCTTTAGTTGTCATGGTTATGAACAATTTGTCTATGAGTTGTTTGGAAATCATGTGTAGCTAAACTCTTTAGATTTCTGGGTTTTGGAAGTAGAATAATGAACTCTTGTTGGATGTTTTAATCTTAGTTGAAGTTATTATCTTGAAGCCTATTTGAGTACTTTGAGCTTATGCTTGTTTTATCACTTGATCAATGATTTAACTAGTTGATATATTGATTCATAATTCGAGAGATGAGTTTCAATATTAGATCTTGAGTACTCGACACAAATATTTGCATGAATCGAGAGGTTTGTAAATAATTGTGAGGACATTTGATCTTTTGCACTTTTGGGAGTTGAGTACTTCATGTTAAGTAGAGATGCTAGCATAAGTATTTCAATCTATGTTTTATATGCATCTCGAGAGGGAGGATAAAATATCTTTGTGATCATCTTATAGGAATATTGATAATAACTTGGCTTGGATTAAATCAGACAACAAGAGGGTTATTAATCGAAACCTTAACTCGGAAATCTATTTCATCTTCTTGATACTTCTATCAATTGTGTTATCTTAATTTTGTGTTTTAGTGGTCTAAATTGTCTTTATCTCACAACAACAATCATTAAATTACGATCGTCTAAATAAAAATAAAGCTATTTTAGTTCAATACTTAGTACATAAATTTATTAGTCTCCGTGGATACGACCTTGCTACCCTTTTCTATAACGTACACCGTACACTTGCGGTGAGCTAAAAATAAAGGCGAACAAGTTTTTGGCACCGTTGCCAGGGACTAATACAATTTTTGGTGCTAATATTGCGATAGATAGAATTATTCTTAATTTAGACATTTTCATTTTATAGTTTGTGTTGACCTTAATTACACATTATCTGACTTGCTCTTTTAGTTTGGTTCAGGTAGTGCATGAACACGCGCTCTAGGCTAGGGGACTTAATACCGCTCATACCGAAAGTTGAGGCTTTCGCGAGAAGAATCGATGCTTTACCACTAGACGGGCTGAAAAAGACAACAAAATCCGATAGTGGGGATTTGGATGAAGAACACGGGGGTAACAATGGGATCAATAGGATCAATGAGATACCAATCTGCGGGTAACAATGGAGTAAATAAGTTACCGATGCGGTTCAACAAAGAAACCATTCGTGATTACTTTCGACCACAAACGAATCGTAATTACGGTGGTATTGCCCATATTCCGATAAATCCCAACAACAGTGAGCTCAAACCGACACCGATCAATATGGTACAACATGTAACTTGATTTGGGGTTCGAATCAAAGATCCTAATTCTCACCTTGCTCATTTTATCCAAATATGCACATACGATCAAAATGAATGGAGTCTCGGATGACGCCATAAGATTGCGCCTATTCCCATTCTATTTGAGGGATAAGGCGAGAAATTGGTTGGGTACTTTGACGCAAGGAAGTGTGAGCACATGAGACGAATTGAGCCAAAAGTTCTTGTTTAAATTCTTTCCACCGAGCAAAACTTTGCAGCTCAAAAGCGAGATTACTCAATTCCGACAGTTCGATTCGGAGCCTTTGTATGACGTTTGGGAAAGATTTCGGGATTTGTTACAAAGATGTTCACAACATGGGTTCCCGGAGAATCAACAGTTGTGTTTCTTCTACAATGGTTTAATGGGGCAAACGAGGGCCTTTGTTGATGCCGCAGCGGGAGGAGCATTGTTGGCAAGGTTTCCACAAGATGCCTTGAACCTTCTTGAAGAAATGGCTATGAATAGTTACCTGTTGGGAAATTATTTTGTTGATTTTGATGAATGCCATGTAAAACTTAGAATAGAAAGTTGGCACCCCATTTTTGTTGTAAACTGCATTGTAATAAATAGGGCTGGTCGAAATGAGTTAAATCGACAATCCCCGAACATGCGAGAAGACAACCGGAGACTAGAAGGAAGACTTCACTGCAAGGCAAAGCGACTAAGTATGCAGAGAAGAGAAAGACAGAACTCGACTAAAGGTGCAAACGGTGAGATGCGGTGAGTAAAAATGATCGCTTAAGTCAACTCAAGATAGCCAAGTCTCAATGTTGAAGTGATGAAGAGTCATCCAATGATTGGAAGGCGACTCGAAGTCACCGGGGATGATAAGAAAATGCAGTCAAGTCGAGATAACTGAAAGAGATCCGTTGCACAAAAATTTAGAGAATTACTTAAACAAGTAATACTTCCATACTGCCTTTCTCGAAGTGCTCAGTCCCGAGAAGCGTGCAAGAGGAATAAACCAATGGGAAGCACTTTCGTGTCGAACTCGAAAAGTGAAAAACATTCATACGAGGAAGTGGAAATTCCACGGACTGCAACAAGACAAGCCAACGACTACAAGTGACTTTCAAAAATAAGCCTATCTCTTCAACGGGCAGATTTTTGAAAGATCACTATAAAAGGCTGAGGAATCACTCTGAGAGAAGGTTACCGACCTGAACAACGAAAATACAAATTAACATTTTGAACTGTAACCAAAAATATACTCAAGTTATTCAAGATCAATCCTCAAGCCTACATTACGAAGGAAATCAATCCAACACTCACCTGTGAAGGAAAGACAACTTCAATCAGTTGAAGAGGAATCATTTGAAGAATCAAGGGGTCTACATTCCACGAGAGATTGTAGAAAGGTTCAAGGTCGAACCAAGCTTAAGCTATTTGGAGGGCTTCGTGATCAAATCCAAGGAACTTAAGCAAGTGAGCTGTAGTAGCAAGGCAGCTGCCCTGTGAAGAAGCTGAGTCGTACGAGAAGCCAGCTGTGTGACCAAGGCATCTCGAGACTGAGTCCCAAAGGATCAAGTCAGCTGCGTGATCAAGACTTGTATCTGGACTGTTAACCACTCTGTATATTGATCAGTACTTAGTGGATTCCTCCAGGAGCTGGAGAAGAGAGGAGTAGAAGAATTACCCCATCTTCGAACCTCTATAAAACTTATTGTGTCATTTACATTTCAGCACTTTAATTTCTGCATCTTATTTTTATATCTGCTGATAAATTTGCTATCCAGTTGATAATCAACTGAGTGCTAAAACTATATATCAAAACAAATTTAACCAAATTCAAGGGTGTTAAGTGTTTCGCTGAAAACAAATCACAGACGAGTTAAGTCTTTTTAGTCAAAACAGCTGAGTTACTCTATCAATGTTTTAGTCGAGTCTGTGAGTGACTAACTCTGTGATTAACTAACTTAGCTATCCATCAAGGACACGGCTATGAAGTATTAACTCTGATCATTTTTAAAAGGACTAAATCGAAAAGTTGGTAAGGTTTATTCAACCCCCCCTTCTAAACCTTACACTCACACCCCTTGGGACCAACAAGTGGTATCAGAGCGGTTGGTTCATTGAGCCTTCCGCACTGGTTACTGAACTAGATCTCCAAATCTTTCAAAGTTTGTTTTAGTACTTAATCTTTCAAAACTCTTTTATTCAGCAAAGTTATTATCATGGAAGCAAATCTGACATGCATCCCTATGTTCACAATTGAAGAATTTGATGATTGGAAAATTCGTATGCAGGATCATCTATCAGCATTACACAATGAAATGTGGATAGTGATAGAAGATGGGCCACTCCAGATCTTAAAAGTGAACACAGTTGTAAGAAGAGTCGCAGCTGAAGGAGAAGAGGATGCTGCTCCCAGACCAGCTATGGTTGAAAAACCAAGAGCTGAATGGACAAATGATGACAGGAAAAGATATAACTTGGACAATGTGGCCAAGGACATTCTATACAAAACTTTGGACAAAGTCATGTTCAACAAAATCAAATCATGCAAAACGGCTAAAGAAAAATCTGGGACAAGCTAACATTAATTTGTGAAGGCTCAGAGCAAATCAAGGAAAATAAACTATCGGTTGCTGTACAGAAATTTGAGAATTTTAAAATGCTCGCAGGAGAGACCTTAGACCAACTGGATGCTCGGTTCACAGAAATTACAAATGAACTATCTGCACTTGGAAAGGAATATACACAGAAGGAAATGTGTATGAAAGTTCTAAAAAGTCTCCCAGCTGAATGGGAAATGAAGGTCATGGCACTGAGACATTCCATGGATCTATCCAAGACATCCAACCATGAGCTATTCTCAGATCTCAAAGCCTACGAATTTGAGTTGAGAAGAAAAGACCAGGAAGAGACAGCTGTGCCCAAAATAGCTGCTCTAATTGTTAAGGATGACAAAAGAGAGAGGTTAAAGAAGTCATTGACCAAGAGGAAATAAAGACGATGGTTAAAAGGTTTAATAAGTTCTTCAATAAGAACTACAAAAGAAGCAAAGGTGAATCCTCCAGAAGACACTCAGCACCCTCCAAGTCAAGGGAAGATAGACCATCCAAGAGAGCAGAGCATCGAAAAGTTGAATATCAAAGAACTGACAATCCAAGGATGGAAAGAACCGATCAAAAAGTTGAATATCTATGCTGGAATTGCAGGCAACTAGTGATAGTGGATGACACACACACTTCATCACCCACAATCTTTATGATTCATTAGGCAAAATGATGAAAGATTTTGAACACATTAAATCCTCACACACACTACTAAATGAGGAAAACAGCCTACTAAGAGTTAAACTCACAAAACTAAGGAGCCGAGTACTCTAAGTCAAATAGGCGATGAGAATGAAAGTTTAAAGGCTGAAAATGCCAAGCTAATAGCGAGAAATAGCTGCCATAGAAAAGAGGGAGAGTGACCTCAAAATGTGATTGCCTCATTCACTAAGGCATCTAAATCATTGGATGATCTTATTATGAGTCAAAGAGAATGTGGAGACAAGACAGAGCTTAGGATTTAATTCCTCTCAGTGCTATGTCAAACTCCGAAAGTAATTTTGGAAAAAGGATCTTCAAGCAATGAAAAGTCTAAAAAATCCAAAACTCCAAAGGGTGCACACACATTCACCCCAAAGCACAATTACAAGCAAACTGGCCTTGGTTATAAAGGAAAAGGAAAACGAATTGATTGAGTGCGGCTAAACGACAACGGTGAGAAGAGATTCCGAGTTCCTCAAAAACTCCAAACAGAAAATACTCAGAAAGAAGAAACAGAGCTACCAAAAACCCTTAAAATCTATAAAAGAAATACATATGATGGGAATGGTAGAAAATATCCAAGCCAAGCTGATTGGAATAATGTGAACTATCGTAGAATAGACTTATGGAATATAAGCCCAAATGGCAAAGGCCTAGAACTCAAAGAAAGGCCATTCCAAAAGTATAAGAGCTTTCATCAAAGACACATATATGCACCTAGGCACTACACTCGGAGACACCACAATTACCCAAAGAAGGCGATTGCTAAAACACATACACAGCATACGACAAAAGAGACAAATCGTATGAACCTAAAATCCCCAAGCAATTTGCCAAGATTAATTATGATTATGGCACTGATAGATGGCAACCCCTTAGAGTCAAATCATTTGGCTATAAGTTGGTTGGATCATCTTACAACTCTAACCCCTCGGGACCCGGAGACAAGTATGGGTACCTAAAACTTAATTTCCTTGATTGTAGGTTTAAGGAACAACCGAGTGCCAAGGAACCCGATACATGGATAGTGGTCGTCCCGGACATATGACAGAAACAAGAAAAATCTGTCAAAATTCAAGGAAGTTAAAGGAGCAAAAGTCATATTTGGAGGAATGAAGCTCCGAAATAAGAGGCATTGGATCCATCAAGAGGAATGGATTAGAAATCACAGATGTTGCATATGTCGAAGGACTCAACTTCAACTTGCTAAGCATCATCCAACTCCGTGACAAGGGCTATAATGTTGGATTTAACATGGGTATATGCCAAATCAAGGATATCTTTTGAATCGAATGAAGTTGTGTTGCAAGGATGCGGAACAAAAGAACATGTATGTAGTAGATTGGTCAACACTACACACATCACTGTCTATTAGCCAAAAGCACAAATGAATCAAGTTGGTTGTGGCACAAAAAGCCGAGCCACCTAAATTTCAAAACGATTAACAAGCTTGCCGAAGTAATCTTGTGGAAGGACTTCCGACACTCAAGATACAAGAAGGAGAGTATATGTGATGCATGTCGGAAGGGAAAACAAATCAAATCTTCATTCAAAGAAAAGACATGTCCATCTTCAACAAGAATATTACATCTGCTACATATGGATCTATTTGGCCCAAAGGGAACCAAATAGCATAATTGGAAAGAAATACACCTTGGTGGTAGTAGATGACTACTCAAGATATACATGGACTATATTCATGTGTAAAAAGAAAGAAACTCTGACGAAACGCCACAGTTGATGAAGAAAATTCAAAATGAAAAGAGCCAAACCATTATCAAAATAAGATCGATGACAGAAGGAACCGAGTTTGTCAATGGGATAATAACTCAAGATTGTATTGAAAATGGCATTGGTCATGAATTATCTGCAGACAAGGACTCCACAAGCAGAATGGAGTTGCGAGAAAAGAAGGAATAGAACTCTCAAAGAAGCGGCAAGGACCATGTTAGGCAAGGGGGTTACCAAAAAGATTTTGGGTCAAGCAATCAACACAGAAAAATGTAAATGGAGAAGATATTGAAGAGAGTCACCGATAAAGTGAATCATCCAAACATACGAGAAAAATCCCTATCTTTGAAGCTTCGAAACTGGAATTGTAAACTCGAAAGAAGATGAGATAGCCGAATCTCAAAAACAGGATGGAAAATTTGTAGCTAAGTGATTACGAGAGAGCTGATCAAAGCAACACGGTTGCTAGACGATCAATCCAACTAACTTACTTCAACTTTGATGTAAGATGGTGAAAGACCATCCGCCAGAACTTGTCATTGGAGATATAAGAGAAGGTGTCAAAACAAGATCCAGAACTCAACAAGAAGCTATGTTCACATGCTTTATCTCGCAAATAGAGCCCAAAGATGTGTTACAAGCATTGGATGACACACATTGGATTCAAGCTATGCAAGAAGAGTCAATCGAGTTTGAAAGAAATAAAGTATGGGAATTAGTTCAAAGACCCACCCATCAAAACGTTATTCGTACTAAATGGGTGTTCGAAACAAGATGAACGAGTAAGGTTCGTGGTAAGAAACAAAGCAAGACTAGTAGCCAAAGGATATTGCCAAGAAGAAGGAATAGATTTTGATGAAACATTTGCTCTCGTAGCAAGATTGGAAGCAATAAGGATGTTTCTTGCCTATGCACTCACAAGAATTTCATTGTATATCAGATGGATGTAAAAAGTGCATTCCTAAATGGTTTATTGGAAGAAGAAGTGTATGTTGAACAACCTCCAGGATTTGAGCGAGAAGACTCTTGGAGATAAGGTATACAAACTCAAGAAAGCTCGTATGGATTGAAACAGGCACCCGCAGAGCATGGTATGATACTTTGTCACAATACCTAACTCGAGAATGGATTCACAAAAGGAAAAGTCGATAGAACACTTTTCAGAATTCAAGACAAGAAGAGCATACTGCTTGTTCAAATATATGTGGATGACATCATTTTTGGATCCACAAACAAAGAGCTATGTGAAAAATTTTCAAACCTCATGCAAAGAAAATTTGAAATGAGCATGATGAGAGAGCTGACATTCTTCCTTGGACTCCAAGTGAAACAACTGAAGGATGGAACCTTCATAAGTCAAACAAAATACACCAGAGATTTAATGAAGAAATTTGGTATGGAGGAGAAGTCTTCTGTGAAAATACCAATGAATACATCAGTCAAAATGGACATGGATGCAGATGGCAAGCCTGTAGATCAAACAAGATATAGAGCACTTATTGGATCATCGATCTATCTCACAACAAGCAGGCCAGACATCACCTTTGCTGTAGGTGTATGTGCGAGATTTCAATCTGCTCCAAAAGAGAGTCATATGACAACATCTAAGAGAATCTTGAGATACTTGAAAGGAAGCCAAGAAGTTGGCTTATGGTATCCAAAGGAAGGTGGATTCAAGCTAATTGGCTATTTAGACTACGACTATCTTTGGATGCGAGTTGACAGAAAAGCACCTCGAGGCACATGTCAAATGCTTGGAAACAAAGATTTCTGGTTTAGCAAAGCAAAATTCAATAGCCACCTCTGGTGGCAGAATACATAGGCTGGCGGGCATTCTTTGCCCCAAATCCTATGGATGAGGCAGGAGCTGAGAGACTATGAAGTTGAAGAAAAGGAAATTCCAATCATGTGTGATAACACAAGTGCAATTGCAATCACTCAGAATCGTGTGTTGCACTCAAGAACAAAGCATATCGATGTCAAATATCACTTCATAAGAGATCACGTTGAAAAGAAGGACATCATATTGGAATATATCTCAACCGATAAACAATTGGGCATATTCACAAAACCATTATGTGAGTCAAGATTTGAAGAACTCAAGCATGAGTTAGGGTTAATTGAGTGAGCTAACACTCGGAAGACTCAAAGAAAAGAAATGAAACACAAAAAGAAAAAAGGATCGAATTCTCAAAATCAAACTAAATAAATCACCATGTCGGAAAGACAAATGCATACCGAATTAGGCGGACAAATTTTGAGTCACTTAAGAGAATCAGACTGGAAGAGTTAAATCGGCTAAGGGATATAAGCCGAGTCATTTATGAGCAAAGTGACAAAAACGCAATCGCTTTTTACTAAGCGGGAATGTTTTTAGAATGACGTCGGATAATGATGATGTGTACAGGACAAAAAAGCTGCATACCAAGCTTATGATTGGATATAAATGTTTGCCGCATTAAATTCGAGACATTAAATGCTAATCGGCGTGCAAAATCTAAGCCGTTGATTTCGATCACATTTCAAAAACCACCCGCACGCCCTTTCGTAAACCATACTTACCCCATTTTCGTCTGTTTTCTCTCACATATCACCAAAACGGTTCATTTCTATCTCGGAAGCAAAGGCAAAACTCTCTCAAAACCCTCTCAAGATTCAAATCAAATTTCTAAGTTTCTTTTAGGTGAAATCTGAAAAATGGCGTCAACCTATGCTTTTGTTAAACTAGGAAAACAAATCCACAGGGTCGACCGTAGATTTCGAGGCATGGTCAAACAAGGGTCCGATGATGCCCTCATAAAGAAAATCGCTGAAAAGCTCGAAAGGTCCGGCTAAAATCATTTCGACGATGGAGTTCTCAATGACCTATGTGGAAGAGGTCGCACACCCTACGTGAACGCCGAGATTCACGATGAAGGGATAAAATCATTTGTTCATGGAAAGAAGTTCACCATCTCTCGCAAGGATTTGGTCAACATCGCTCACTACGGCGGAAGGAGCATCGAAATCAACGGCCGATGTAAACCTTGCCGCTTGGAAGAAAGTAGCCAAGCCCGACTATCTTTGATAAAATAGTTTACACAAACAAACAAGAGTCTTTGAATGAGGATTACCACAAACGTTGGACATAGTTGCCAAATGCATAGACATCAAATTTGGCGGCTTTGACCAATCACAAAGCAAAGTTGATCGTAATGGCCGCGATCATTGAAGAAAGGAAAATAAATCAATTTGCTGAGTTTGTCTCAAAAGCACTCGCTGTAATGTAGGGAACAAATCCTTCAAGGAAGATGGTGCATTTGGAGGATCCCTAGGATATGGCCTGGTGATTGGTCGGGTGATGGAGGTGAAATGAGTCCCTCTTAGACATGGAAAGGCGTTCCATGTAAACAAGAGGATGTTCAGATCAAACCTCTCTCCGCGCACGAAGAGAGCCTACGCCAAGAGAGCCGACACGAGTGAGGGGAATCACCGACCAAAGATACAAATGTTTCTCCCACCAAAGAAGAAAAGCCCTGCACTCGCTAAGAGAGAATCCGCTCGCGCTAAGAAAAAGATCACTGCTCTCCCGCAAAGAAAGAAAGACAAACTCCGCTCCCGCCTGCAGCCGAGTCACCTGCCTCCGCAGCCGTGTCCCGCCTGCCAGTGAACGGTCGAGAAGGACTCTCAACTACCTTCTTCGATTGTCAAAAAGAGGAGAATCGAAAAGCCAAGACGGCTGCTCCTCGGAAGAAAATACCAGCAAGACGCCCCGCCGCCCAAGACTCGGAAGAAACTCTCTCAACCGTAAGTCCCTCCTGTACGAACTAAGAGATGACGAAGAATCATCAAGCGATCCGAGCTTGAGAAACCTACCAGTCACCACTCACCGAGCAAATACCGGCTCGCTTTGAAGAAGTAGAGTCCCCGGATATAATTGATGAAACAACTAAGTCTGCTGAAGGCGATCAGCAGAGGCAAATCAAGACACAATCGTAGTTCGCAATTATACAAGAAGAAGGCGATAGAGATGATAGTGATGTGATGATCCTATCCCGACCTTACCCGGACATCCAAAATCGTCAAGAGTGGAGGAAGTGGAAATTGAGTCGATCCAGGAAACAGTTCCAACGGCCCGAGTTTATCGAAGAAGAAAGAGGAATCGCTGAACTTCCTTGACCGACCTCTCGTGATCCAAAGACTAGATGAAGAAAATCGCAAAGATATCCTGCGCAGATCTTCAAGGATAAGAAGAAGGAGAGATCGGCGGAAGGCCGAGGCACGAGAAGGCCCGGATCTCTCTCACCGCACCACGAAACATACACATCCTCACTTCGATATTCTATCGAGAAAGTGATGAGGATCTGACCTGCCGCTTTGCCGCTACGAAGAGTTGCAAATGCAGCAAGCAATGCATGAATCGAGAATTCTTCATGAGAAGAGCATGATGGAGGGACCAGGAGAGTCCTCCAAAACACAAACCGAAATTGATCCAATGGGAGTAGTGCGGCAAATCGCCACCGTTGTTCGCCACCACTTCCCACTCACTCGGAAGAAGGAATTAAGGAAATGGCGATGAAACTGGTTAGTGGGACCCCGGTTGAGCCAACCCCTAATGAAGGTGTCTTACCACCGCCCCAACGGCTGAACACTCGGAGAAAACAATGAGTTTGGAGACGAGTGACCCCATTCCAAGTCACTCACCGATGCGCCGGGGGGAAACTCCTCCACCGGCAAAGGTCGAGGATGTTGCAGATGACTCCACAACGAATCTAGGAGGCGAAGTGGAGAAAGTACAAACACAAAATGAACAAAGAAGTTGCCATCATCAATCTAAGCTCGAGGCGATTGAGACTGTCTCGGTGAGAGTGCCAAATCGCTCGAAGGCTAATGACGCCGCTGATGCGGTCGAGGCACGAGGAAGGAACAACCCCGGGAGTTAACACTGGGGCGATGAAAGTGCAATCCATGGGGTTGAGACTCCAATGGATGCCACCACGAAAGACCCTAAGACAAAACTAACACCGTCGAAAGGGAGGTCCAAGCCTCGCCGCTTGAGACTGCGGAGGTAATGAAGGCCAATGGGAGGTTGAGACTTCCCGGGATAAAGAAGTCAAGTAGAGAACATCCCTCCCCGCTATCATTGATCCATCCGGAAAAAGGAGATAAGCGCTTCATGATTCCCAGGATAATCCCGATGTAACCTTTAAAGAGATCGAAGAAGGCAGCGAAGAAGGTAGTCATCCCCCGTGACATCCAAAAGACTCACCGAGGATGTTCCCAAAGACGAGCAAGTCGATCTCAAGACTACTCACAAACTTTCAATTTTGATGGTGAGCCACCAATGGAAATCTCATCATCATCCGATGACGCTTCCGATAAGGCCGAGGACCGGTCCACTCAATTGGAAAAACCAAATGAGACCAACGAAGCTATTGAGATACAGTGAGGCTCGGCAAAAGTCGGTCCACTTCACAAAAGACCCCAACTCAAACAGTCCACTTTGCACGAGCTCCCAAGCTACAAAGAAGTTCGACTCAAAAAGGAACTTCACGCGCACCTCTCATCATTGAACAAATCCCGATTGGCGTGATGATTCCTTTGTAGAATCATTTCCTTTCTCTCTAGAGGTACCCGACCTCCCCGACGAGTCGAGAACGATCTCGCGCGCTTCCACGCACTGATCCTGTTCTTCCATCCGACACCATTCGTTCCAAATGACTTTGACTTTGACGCGCAGATGGCCGTCGGCAACGGAAGAAACAAATTGAAGTTCGGGAGGTGTTCAAAGCATTATTTGCTTTGAAATTGAACGGATGGAGAGGCACCAGGCCTCTATGGACATGAGATCGATAACGGAGATGCCAACCTTACTGGCGACTTGAGAGGCATAACAATCAAAATCGGGGAATGGTGGCAACAAAGAAGAAAAGCGATGCGTGTGGAACAAGCTAGATATTTGAACATTGTTCAACAAGTCAGCCGGGTATGGAGAGTGAGAATGCTTGATGCAAAACGAAATTGAGAGAACACTTGAGCACATGCATGAAGCTCACACACACGCCGAGATAAAGGCTGCTGCGTGAGCAAAATAAGAGTGATCTCCAGTATGGAAGAAAACATGGATAGAAAATTCAGCCTTCTCATGGCCGAGATGAAGTTAATTTCAAGAGAGTCCAACGCTACTCGCTCCGAATTTCGTGTCGCATACACACCGCAGCGGACTCGAGGCGGAACTCGGCTATCGCCAGAGCTCGACTTCCCGCTTGCCAAGATGTTTCAAGTGTTCCTCTCTCCTTTGATGATGCCAAAGAGGGGGAAGAGGAATACTTTAAAGCGCTAAAGAGATCCTCGGAAAGGCAAAAGGAGGGAAGCAACAGTAAAGGGAAAGACAAAATGAGGAAGTTACAAGGAGAAAGAAGGAAAGTCTTTGAGGGGAAGAATCGAGAGATGTGACCTTAATGATTGCACAAACCCCCAAAAAGGTCTTGTCACAAAAATGATATTATCAAGAAGAAACTCCCATGACTCGCCACTCCAACACTCTGCTATATCTATGGCCGAAAAGAGAAAGACAATTGAAGCGAGGGATGGATGCCCGAGTTATGAATATCTTGAAACAACATGAAGGCATTCCAAAGAGATGAGACACTTATGCCATCTAAGATGCCGGAAATGAGCCAAGATCGAGTTGATGAATTTAAAACGCTTCGCATCTCAAGGGATACTTTGCAAACATGTCTATGGCTCAAGCTTGGGACTTGTCTTGGGAAAAGGGTCTCACGTTATGTGAAAAGAAGGCGACAGCAAGCAGACACCCTCTGCTGGTCACTCCACCGTCACTCACCGGAAAGAAGACCCCAAGACAATACACGCCCCGGAGGAAGAAGCGTGGTGGTGGAAGAAGGTTTCGAGACCTAGGCCTCGCCCAAAAACATTGAGTACATAGATCCGGCAAGAAAGGAGGGATCTCTTGGTGGTCTTGACCAAGTAGCCAATGCAAGTGGCTAAAAGCAATCTTTGAGTATGCGAAAAGAATAGAAGAAGAAAATAAGAGACAAACTCAGCTATGGGAGGAAAGACAAGAGAGATTAAGAAGAGATGACGCGCCGGAAAGCATATGAAAAGAAGAAAGAAGGCGGTTGGAGATGAGAAAAAGAGAAGAAGAGAAGATGACAGAATCGAGGAAGATGAAAGAAGGAGCGTGAAGGAGATGAAGTGTTGCTATCCACCCCTTCATGTATTTTACTATGTAAATACATACTTTATGTAAGTCTTCCGCAATAAAGTCAGAAATTCTTTATTTTTTTGTGTAGATAAATGTTTGCTTTGATACACCTTGTAAAAGATTGTGTAAGAACAAGAATGTTATGATCAATAAAAGAATTGATTCTACACATACATTCTCCTGAATGCACTATCTCGTATGTATCTTTGCTATTTACATTTTGAATGTTTTAAGTTTTGGCATCATCAAAAAGGGGAAATTGTTGGGAAATTTATCGTTTAGATTTTGATGAATGCCATGTAAAACTTAGAATAGGAAGTTGGCACCCCATTCTTTGTTGTAAAATCGCATTGTAATAAATAGGGCTGGTCAAGCTGGGTTAAGTCACTATATGCCCAAACATGCAAGAAGACAAATCGAGACTAGAAGGAAGACTCCATTTGCAAGACAAAAGTATGGCAAAAGAAGAGAAGACGGGAACTCGGTGAAGGAGCAAGCGAGATGCGGTGAGTGGAGTATCGCCAAGTCAACTCAAGAAAAGCTAAGTCTCAAGTTGAAGTGACAAAGAGTTATCCAATGATTGGAAGTCATCTCTAAGTCACCTGGGAAAACAAGGAAATGCGATCAAGTCGAGATAATCAAAAAGATCCGTTGCAAAGAAATCAAGAGAATTACTTAAACAAATAATATCTCCATGCTACCTTTCTCAAGTGCTCACCCCGAGAAGCGTGCAAAAGGAATAAACCAATGGGAAGCACTACACCGTGTCGAACTCGAAAAGTCAAGAACAATTCATACGAGGAAATGACAATTCCAAGGATCGCAACAAGACAAGCCAACGACCACAAGTGACTTTCAAAAATAAGCCTATCTCTTCAACGGGCGATTTTTGAAAGATCACTATAAAGGCGAGGAATAACTCGAGAAAAGGGGCCGCAGTTCTGAGAGTTACCTTGACCATACAAGCAAGAAAGAAACATTTTGTAACCTGAAATATTCTCAAGTTATTAAACGCTAAATCCTCAAGCCTACACTACGAAGAACATCAATCCAACACTCACCCGTGAAGGAAAGATAACTTCAATCGGTTGAAGAGGAAATTATCAAGAATCAAGGGGTCTACATTCCACGAAGGATTGTAGGAAGGTTCAAGGTTGAACCAAGTCTTGAGCTTTGGAGGGCTTCGGGATCAAATCCAAAGAGCTTAAGCAAGTGGGCTGTAGTAGCAAGGTAGCGCCTGTGAAGAAGGCTCGAGTCGTCACGAGAAGCCACCGAGTGATCAAGCGTCTCTCCGGCGAGTCCCAAAGGATCAAGTCACCAGTGTGATCAAGACTTGTATCCGGGATCATTACCACTTTGTATCTTGATCAATACCTAGTGGATTCCTCCAGGAGTTGGAGAAGAGAGGAGTAGAAGAATTACCCCATATTCGAACCTCTATAAAAACTTATCGTGTCTTTTACATTTCAGCCCTTTAATTCCTGCATCTTATTTGTTTAATTCTGCTGACATATTTACTATCCAACTGATAATTTCTAAGTACTAAATCAAGCTTTAAATCTCTACTAAACCAAACTTAAGGGTGTTAAGTCTTCCAATAAAAACAAACCACGCTTGAGCTAATTCGGTCTTAATAATTTGTTAGTCTATCAACAAATTCAAGTCCGTTGAGTGACTAATTCTACTAATTAACTAAATTGGTCATCCACCAAGGACACAAAATGTAGTATCAACTCAACCTTTAAAAGGACTAAATCGAAAAATTTGGTAAGGTTTATTCAACCCCCCCTTCTAAACCTTACACTCACACCCTTGTGACCTACGAAATTATAGAAAAAAGTGTTAATTTTGGGTAGCTTTAGTTCTTATTATTTTGTTTTCCAAATTTAGATCAGTAATTTTATAAATTCGATGATGCATTGTAATTAGAAACTTTTATGACGAATAATTTAACTTAAAATTATAAACTTTAATTTACATATATATATATATATATTCAAGTTTAAATATATAATTTTTAATTTTTTGACTTATAGCCCCGATAGTGGCCCGTTTACCCCGAAGCCCACTAGAGTTAGGGTTAAGTTCTAATATTGTCATCTCGTTTAATACCAGCCCATTCAACCCGAATCCCGCTACTAGGGCCAACCCATTTAGCCCAAATCATGCTACTAGGGCTAGACTGTTTAACATCACTACAGGTAAGTATGTAGCTTAAAGGGAAACTGACATAAATGTCCCACTTTTTGGAGACAATGTCAGCCTTTTATGCTTCCCGCTACTATTTTATCCAAATTTATGCTCCCACCTTTCTTTTACAAAACTTTACGCTCCCGCCAAAATTTTCGGACTTTTTTATGCTTTGTTTCAAAATTATTTCTAAGATGTTTTATTTAATAAAAGTCTGGTGAAAAAATAAATTTTGTCCTCGTTAAATAATTCATTTTATACTCGAAGTCTTATAAAAAATCAAGAAATATACACAAGAAATAACACATATTAAAACCAAAAAAAATTATAGAAACAACATGAATAAAAAAACAAAATTCAATTTTTGACCCGATGCATGAAAACATATAAAATATGGAAATAACTAGAAAATAATATAGAATCAAACAAGAAATAATGTAGAAAACACCATATGAGCAAAAAGAGTTAAAAATAGGTAAAAATTATATTTTAACATCGAAAACTACATGCAAACAACAATGAAACATCGAAACAACATTAAAAACGGTATGGAAGCAACCCAGAAACAACTTAAAAAATATTAAAAATACCACATGAAAAAAGAGTTTTAAAATAGGTGAAAATTGTATTTACACATTGAACTCTGAATGGAAACAACAACAAAATTATTAGAACAACATTAAAAATATTATAGAACAACATCGAAATAATAAAAATAATGTGCAAAATAATACATGAATAAAAAAACAACATAAAAACTAGGTAAAAGTTGTTTTGAAACAGCGAAACAACATCAAACAACAAAGAAACAAATTTAAATAACATCGGAACAACATAAATAACAATTAGTTATACAATGATGCACTGTTAGATATAAAATGGTGCACAGTCAGTTATTTTTCTTAATAAGTTGGGAGTAGTGGTTGGAGGGGAGGGGATAAATTCCAAAAAAACTGAAAGATACAGGGTTCGAACCCTGTTCAATACCCTTACAAAGGGTGAGCGATACCACTTGAGCTACAAGCTCGTAGTGTGCACAGTCAGTTATTAAATGGTGCACAGTTCAACTATTAAAATGGTGCATAATTCAATTATGGAAACGTGATCTTTATCACATCCATGATTGTAGGGCGTCATTATGGGAAGGTGGTTACACCATTTTGTCTTTATAAAGTTTTTAGATGATGTACAATTAGTTATAGAATGAGGCACTGTTAGATATAAAATGATGCATAGTTAAGTTATTAAATACGAAGATGGTTACACCATTTTGTCTTTAAAGTTCATTTAGATGATGTACAATTAGTTATACAATGATGCACTATTAGATATAAAATGGTGTACAGTTAGTTATTAAATGATGTACAGTTCAACTATTAAAATGGTGCACAATTTCAGTTATGGAAACGTGATATTAATCAATCCATTGATTGTGGGGGCGTGATTTATGACATTTTGCTAGTTACTATTATGCTTTTTCTACCTATTAATTAATTGATAAATCAGTTATTTTTAATAACAATCTGGACCATTGAATAAAATGTGTGGATGAATGGGATCAATCCACACTGCCACACGGTAAGAGACTGTCACACGAGATCTCATCCATATATATATTTATATATATATATATATATATATAAATACTATCAAGAGTTTATCTGATTTTTTCTTAAACACGTTAGATAAGTTTATATCCCTTAATTATAGGGATTTTGAAGCTCAGAAACTTTCCACTTCCTTTTCTCCCACTTTCCCGTGCCACATTTTGAGCTAATTTTAAAAGAGCACTAAAAAAACCTCCAAGACCCACTTCTTCCCATGTTTAAGCAAAATTTTGAGATATATAAATTTTCTCACACCCTCATTTTTCCACGTTGAATATTTAAACAAAAAAAAAGGAATAGAGTCTTCTCTGGAAGGATATTTCTCTCTCTAGAGAGTTATTTGTCTCCTCTTTTGGTGTTTCAAATTAGGGTTCCCCCCGTCTCTTTTATTCCGCCGCTATCCGCCTTTAATTTTGATGATCTCTTCTGTATTGCTTCCTTGTTTTTGTGTTGTGCTTGGTGTTTTAGCTGTGTATTTATTGTGGTTTCCTTTGTGAGTCTTCTGTTTTCCCTTTCCTTTTCCTGATGTCGGTTCCTGTTCCATTAGCTCCCGTTCTTTTTGTTTTTAGATCCCGTATCTTCTCCCTCTTTTTTTTTTTTTTGTTTCTCTAACTCTTTCCTTTTTGTTTTGGTTTTTTGAATCTTCCACAGGTTTGGTGACTGCTCGTTGAGTGTTGCTTCCTGTGACCTGGGGATTAGTGAGCTTGTGGATGGCCTGAGAAATTTCTCCCTTTCTGAGGAGGAAAAAGGAGGTGTTGCTTTGGAGGAAGTTGATATCTCTCGAAGTAATGAAGAATGCAAAAAGGTCCTGTTTCGGCATTTTTGGGATCGAAGAAAGCTAATTTCTCGGGGTTCCAAATACAATGGCTCTTATCTGGCCCAATAAGGAGGCTTTTATGATGAGGGAGATTGGGTTTAACTTGTTCCGGTTCGTCTTTAAGAACAAGGTTGATAAACTTAAGGTGCTCCAAAGCAGGACATGGAGTTTGGACAATTAGTTTCTCATTTTGAAAGAATGGAAGGATGGTTCAAACATCTTGAACGAGGAGTTTGAAACAGTGGAGGTGTGGTTACAAGTGTGGGATTTACATTTCAATTGGATGTCGATGGAAATGGGGTTAAGGATCGGAAAAATATTTCAAAGATGTTCGATATTTATATCCCTAACTCGACATATTAGCGGTCGGCATATTAAGCTCCTAGTTTCAAATCAACAAACCTCTACTCGGAGGGACGTTCATAAAGAGTCAGGGGCACGAATCATTTGGGTGACTTTCAAATATGAAAAATTGGTTGGCTTTTGCTTCAATTGTGGAAGAGTTGGACATTCGATAGAGCTTATAAGTTTAAGAAGAATGACTTGAGTTCTAATTGCTTAAATGACGGACAAGATGGTGACCGTTGAGAGCCGAAGAAACACCTATTGTGGCTAGTAACAAACCTCCTCTCCAAGCGGATTCCGGGACGACTGGAGAATGGGTCCTGTCCTAATGTCAATACTCAGAAAAATGAGGTGGTTGAGGATGGAAATGCTAAGAAGAGGGTGGAATTAATTTGTAGAGAGCAAAGGAGTTGTTAATCTTACTCCTTCTCCAATAATCATAACGAGTAAAAAACAACACCTTCTACTAATTTCGAGGCGCGAATCACCCATTAGTGTGCAGAAAGAGGCTATTGAGGAGCCAGGGGAGAAGGCTGAGTATAAGGGGCATGGTGATCTGTTGGTTGTGCAAAGTGCAGATATGAATAAAGGATTGGTCGAACTGCTCGAAGGGAATATGGATACTTTGGAAATGGTGGAGATTAATATCAGTAGTTCAATCTCTAGGATTCCTTTTGAGAATATTCTGAATACCAATTTTTCTACTCTTCTTAGTGATGAAATTATGTCTACACCTCCTAAAGTCCCTAAACTAAAGAGAGGGATATTACAAATAAAGAACATAACCATTTCAAAGAGTAAAGGTATATTGATCAGTGGAGTAGGGGGAAAAAGAGCCAGAGGTATCATTAACACTGAATTGGATCCGGACCTTCTGGGGATCAAACTCAAGAAGATAAACAAGAAAAAGTAAAGAAAATATTTATGTTGGGAAGGTAGGCGAGACCAGCCATAAATGGTCTCTTCATCATCAATGATGATTTTCTTGAATTATAGAGGTTTGGGAGGACCCTCTACAATTCCTCAATTAAAGGAGATCATTAGATCCCATCACCCAAATTTTGTTTTTTTATGCGAAACAAAAAAATATATTGAAACTGTTTGTAAGCAGCTCAAGGTGTGTGATAGATGGACGAATGTGGATTGGGATGGTTTGAGTGGTGGGGTTTTTGTGGTGTGGATGCCTCTATCACGGTCCTTAGCCTAATTAAAACCCAGTTTTGTATTGAGATTGAATATGAGCTTCAAGGGGTCAGAGCATGTATCATCTTTGTCTACATTAGTGTGTACCCCATCTTAAGGAAGGATCAATGTGTTTTCTTAGTACAGGCTATGGGTAAATGGGGTTATCAGTGGGTTATAGGGGTGATTGGAATGACATTCTCGATGGATGAGAAGAATGGGGCGAATCGAAAATAAGAGTAGTCATGGGTCTTTCAATGCTTTTATTAGGGACATGAATATGGAAGATCTCTTGTTATCGGGGTATCCTTTTACGTGGTCGAATAATAGGGACGAAGAGGGGTTTGTCGAGGAGAGATTAGAGCTGCCTCGGATCATTTGTTGTTGGCTTTGGACCCGGATTAAAAGGGTACTAAGAGAAATAAGAGGTTTTGTTTCGATCAAAGATGGGCAAACATGAAAGGGATTAATCAGGTTGTGGAAAAAGCGTGGCAAACCGATCACCTTGGCACTCCTATGTTCAAAATTTATTCAAAAGTGAGAGACTGTCGTGTTGATATTTTGAATTGGCACAAAACCGCCAAGACTAATGCGGCAAACCAGATTGTGGAGATCAACCAGAGAATGGATCAGTTGACTGCCCTTGGGAAGAGTAAAAACTGGAAGGAATGGAATTAGCGAAAAATTGATTTTGAACCGTGCTTATAAAAATGAAGAAATTTATTGTAGGAACAAATCTCGAATCCAATGGATGAAATAGGGGGATAAGAACACTAATTTTTTCCAAGCCAGTGTTATCCAAAGGCAAAAAAGTAATTCTATTGATAAGTTGGTTAGTGGATCTGGGCTCATTTGTGATACTAGGGAGTTGATTGAGAAAGAGGTGGTGTCTTTCTATGGGGATTTATTTTCTTCTACTTTAGTTGAAACAGGCTCCTCTATTCTTGAAGGAATCACCAGGTCTATTGATGCACTTCAAAGTGAGCTTCTCTCCAAACCAGTAGAAGAAGAGGAAATCAGAAAAGCGCTTTTCGAGCTGAGCCCCAATAAGGCCCCTGGGTCGGATGGTATGACTCCCTACTTTTTTCAATTTTTCTGGCCTATTGTTTTTTCCGATATTTGTAGAGCGGTCAAAATTTTTTTGCTTGTTCTAAGCTTTTGAAAAGTATGAATCATACGCTTATCACATTGATCCCTAAAGTTAAAAATCCTACATCCACTTCCCACTTTCGTCCCATTAGCCTCTGTAATGTCATGTATAAGATCATATCTAAGATTCTGGCTTATAGACTGAAACCTTGTCTTCATAGTTGTATCAGTGAGAGTCAAACCGCTTTTATTCATGGCAGGCTTATTTGTGATAATATTGTCATTGCTCATGAATGTTTTTACATCCTCAACAATCTTAGAAAAGGCACTAAGGGGTTTATGGCTTTAAAGGTTGACATGTCTAAGGCCTATGATAGGGTGGAATGGGGGTTTTTACTTCGAATTATGGAAAAAATGGGCTTTCCAAATTTTTTATTCTTTGGGTCAAAACTTGTATTTCTACATCTTCTTTATCTTTTCTCCTGAATGGTGAATCTTGTGGCTATATTCAACCTTCAAGGGGGATTAGGCAGGGTGATTCTCTCTCTCCATACCTTTTTATTATCCTCTCTGAAGCTTTCTCCAATCTCATTCATCAAGCTATGCATAGGTCCCAGTTTAGAGGTCTCAAAATTTGCAGAAATGCTCCTGTTATATCCCATCCGTTCTTTGCGAGATGATTCTCTTCTCGTCGTGAAGCTTCATGTTCTCAAGTCAACTCCCTTAAAAGCCTTCTCGACTCTTTCTGTTAGGCTACACGGCCGATGGTTAATCTTGATAAGTCTTCCATCTTCTTCAAAATCATAATGCGAGCTTGAGCTTAAATATTCTATATGTCAGACTCTAGATGGTGTACCTATTCAGGCTAAAGTCAAACATTTGGGCATCCCTCTGATCCTTGGGATAACAAATATTGAGATTTTTAATTTTGTTTGTCAGGCTGCAAAAAAAAGAGTGAATAACTGGAAACATACCTTCCTTAGTCATGCTGGTAGAGTGGTCCTTATTAAATCTGTTCTTAATGCTCTTCCCGCTTGTGTTATGTCCTGTTATAAACTTCTTTCTGGCAATTGCCATGATTTAGCTTCCATTTTTGCTAGATTTTGGGGGGGATGGAGGGTACTCATAAGATCCATTGGATGAGTTGGGATAAGCTGTCTAAATCTAAAGAGGAAGGGGGGTTGGGTATTAAGGAATTTAGAGGTTTTAATGATGCTTTAAGCAACTTTGGAGTCTTCTTGTGCATCCTAATCTTTCAATGTGCAAACTTGTTAAGGCTAAATATTTTCTCGGGGGGGTTTACTTAAAGTGGAACAGAAAAATTGTGACTCTTGGATTTGGAAGAGTTGGATTAAAAAAAAAGGCAAAATACGCTACTAAAACGGTTTAAGATACTCTAGGGGGATGGGAAAAACATTCGTATTCGGGATCATCCTAGGGTGCCGGGGATTAATCAGCTTATTCCTACTCCTAAGGATCATGTATGCAATTTTGTTTGGGTTGCTGAACTTTTTGATGGTGCGGGTACTTTTGGAATCTGGATTTACTCTATAGGTTGTTTTACCCTCAAGATGTTGAGGCCATACTCAAGCTGCCGATTAATCAGCTGGATTTGAAAGATAAACTTTGTTGGCACTTTACTCCACATGGTCAATTTTCTGTGAAAACAACTTATAATGCCATCCTTTACAAGAAAAAGACAGATTCGAATAGCCCAGAAAGCAGTCGAGGGGATCAGGTTTACAAAGGAATGTGGAAGGGTACGTGGAAGTTGAAGGTGAAAGGTAAAATTAAACATTTTTTGTGGAGATGTTTTCATAATATCATTCCTACTAAACTCTTGAGGTATTATGTTGGATACTATATGCTCTTTTTGTGGGGATGATGTTGAGAGTTTGGAGCACATTCTTTTTCATTGCCCTAGAGCTAGGAGGGTGTGGCATCTTGCCCCTGTTACTTGAGACGATCTTCATGTGGGATCAACCACATTTCGAGACTGGTGGTGGAAGGTTTTTTCTACTAAAAATAAGGATTATTGGCAAGAGAGAATTCAATTATCCTTTTATATTTTGTGGTGGCTATAGAGGACGCATAATCTTTGGGTCTTTGAAGGTGTTTATAAATCAGTCAAGAATATTGTGGAAGGGACTCAATCTGAATGGATCGAATTTGGGGATGTTTTCTGATTAGTATGGTGATGTTTTGCTGGGGTGCTTCCGTTGCACGGGTCTGGTCTTTCTCTGCTATTGTTTCCACTGCTTTGACAGGTATTTTTTGGCTTTTGCTGGAGTTACTCTTGTAAATGGTTGGTTGCGATACTAGGGCTTTTGTATACATCTCAGTGGTCATCCTCTTGCTGTTGCGGTTACTTGGGTCCTGGTGGTTTTTTGGCTTGGGCTGCATTCATGATGTGGAAGTTTTAGGTTCTATTTTTGTGTTTTTTCTGTAATCTATATCTGTAACATCATGATACTTGATGCTGGCCACTGAATTATGTGTTTGGGTCTGTGTAGTTATTTTTTTCGTTTTGGTTTGCTATTTTCGTCTCCCATGTTTCTCTTTGGGATCTCCTCCTACAACTATTTTAGTGTCTGGTTGTGGGAGGTATTGTAGCCAGTGGGCTTGCCTTTGTCTCTTTGAGTTCTAATACATCACTATCGTTTTGTCAAATAAAAAAAGGAATATTTTTAAAAATAAACATCTATACATCTAAGAACTGGTGTATTGGTTTGTTAATTTCCAAAGCCTGAAATTTTTGGAATGAAAGATGGGAGTATTATTGTTGTCTATGTGGGCGTGTAACATGAGGAATGTTGAGAGTGAATTTGCCAGAGAAGGTTTTTGGCGGTCGAAGACGATGAGCCTTGAGTTCAAAATAGTGGTGTTGTGTGATGGGATGTATGTGCGTGTGTGTATATACGAGTGTGTATAGGGGGTTGGTTAGAGTCGGATGCGAAGTGGAGCAACTTGGTGCAATTTCGGGCTGGGTTGGTCCGAAAATGGTGGAGATTACATCACCACCTCGGTCGCCAGAGTGAAGAACTTTGGTTGTCGCCGGCCAAAGCAGGGGGGAGAAGAATTGGTGACGGGTCTTTACATTTTTGGCCAAGGACCTTTTTTTGGAAATTAGACACCAGATTGCATTGAGTTGCAATTTTTGAGTTTTCAATCGTGTCCACTTACTTTTGAATTAGGTCCAAATCCCATTGAGTGTTTCTGAAATTATCAATGGGGTCCCTTAGTTTTCAGTTTAGCCCAATTCTAAAGTTAATTTTCCAATTTCTCCAATTGACCCACATGACACAATTGAACTTTTCTGGATTTTGTCAAGGGGTCAAGACACAATTGAACTTTCTAGATTTTGTCAATTAGCCCCCAAGCTAGTTTCAATTTAGTCGCAATTTCTTATTCAGTGTTTAGAAATTTCAATTTAGCCCCATGAACCTATATTGTAGGAGACGAAACCGAGCAATTAAGTTTTTCTACTTTCAAACTTTGTGTGCTTCTATTACTTGGTTTTGAGGTGACGAAGAACCGAGCAATTAGGGTTTTCTCGCTGAGTTATGTGCTTCTATTACTTGCTTTTAAGGTAGGGATTTTCTTTATACATTCTGAGTGCAAAGTTTTAATTGTCTTTACTAAATATTTACATGTATAATTTTATGAATTTCTCGTTTGATAATGTGAATATAATTGTTGCATTCAATGTGCATATTATATGTGAAAAGTCTATGTATTTTATTTATGTTTATATGACAAAGTATATGTGATGGCTTCGACCAAAGGGTAAAGTATATATGTGGCAATGTCAAACAAAGTATATGTGATGTCTTCGGCCAAATGGCAAAGTATGACTTCGGCCAATGACAAAATATATATGTGGCTCCGGCCAATGTCAAAGTATATGTGATGTCTTCGGCCAAATTGTAAAGTATATGTGATGACAAAGTATATGTGATGGCAAAGTATATGTGCTCAAATTCATAAATTATGCTTTATATTTAAATTGGACAATTAGAATCCCTACCGAGTATATGTTACTCATCCCTATTATTCAAACAATTTCCAGATCAAATGGGTGGATGCGATATAGATGTTGGGGTAGTCGATATTGTCACTTTTAATTATTTAAATTTTAAGAACTATGGACTTGTTTTCAGATTCAAACAAATGTGACATGCTCTCTTTTAATTTATTGTAATAACATTAAGATATATTTCCAATCTTAATCTAAGCTTATATAAGAAGTATTGCTCGTAATTTATTTTAAACTTCTTTATTGTTTCGGCTCAAATTATCTATTTTATTTTAAGAAAAAAAATATATGCATTATTTATTTTAGTAACACTCAAAAATTCTTTATTAAAAAAGCGGGACGTTACAGTAGGAGCCTTCCCATAAGTGAGAAGTTTGCCTCCAAAAATTGGAGTATGTTGTTTGAATGCAACGCAACGACATTGTATTCTTTAGTAAAAGGTGAAAGAATAGTTCGGTTTGTCTTGATTGTGTAGCTATAGTTTTTAGAGTAAGCGTGACAAGCTTTTTTATATGGTAGGTTTTTCGCTTTCTTTGCATCGTTTTTGCAATGTGGAAATTAATTATGAGACCAATATGCAATAATGTTTACTAATTATGCATATATTCTCTTCTTTTCCAGTCTAAGCTTTATACAACTTAGGATTAGCTTAGAATCATCTACTATTGGAGAATCGGTTTTATTGTGGTTTGAGTCTTCAATTCCCAAGCTTGTAATTACAAATCCATCAGTGTCCCACTCGTCTTTGTCAACGGAAGGAATGGTTTGCACTTTGCACTAGAGAAGGTCCATGTGATGCTGCTGATCATCGATATCTTCCAATATTATCTCTGCCTCAATCTACAAATCAGAAAATATAGGAACAGTATAAGGTTTATTGCGATAGCGAAAAAAATGTTGAATCTAATCTCTGATATGAAAAGGAAGATAAAACTAATAAAAGTAAAAACTAATAAAAGTAAAAACTCTAATAACCCTCTCGCATCATATCCATAGTTTTATCGTAGTTAGCGTATCAAACCCAACCTGTGAGTATGTAACCTATTGCAGTTTCTTCTCAATATGTGTCCACCCCGATTGTTCGTAAGAATATTCTCATTCGATTTGCGAATCAGAGACCCTCCATCAGAATAACTCATATTTTTATTTGAATTCTTTACTATTTTAATATAATAATTTATTCTTATTTTTATTTAAAAATATATTCAAATCTATACATATATGAATCAATTCAAATACTTGTATTCAAGATTCTAATCTATATTTTTTTATGATTAGACTGCAACAATAATTTGAATCTAAAAGATATTACTTGTTGGAGTGAATCTAAAAGATATTACTTGTTGGAGTGAATCTAAAAGATATTACTTGTTGGAGGAGACATTTATTTAATTTACTTTGAATAAAATAAGTTATTTAGAATGAGATGTTTTGACTAAGAGATATTTCCTAAATAGGAAGATGAGACAATTTGTAAGAGAGTTTTTGCTAGGAATATTCTTCTCAGGCTTGGTACAAATAATCAACCCTAATTATACTAAGACATTTCTCTAACCAATGACTATGATTAATTTGATTTAATGGTTATATTTCATCCATTTGAATAGTCTTAACACAATATCTACTGCTCTAGAATTCTCTACAACATTTCTTCTCCAAAATATGTAGATATTTTTCTGAAGACATTTCTAGAGAACTTCAAGAAAATGAACCTCTTTGGGCTCTAATATTTAACAGATTCTTTTTTAATTTTATTCTTAAAAATATTCTTCAAACCCAATATTATTTGGATCAAATCTAATTTATTTCCAACATGTTTATTATATATTAATGATTTACAGAAATAAATATATACTTATATGTATAAAGATTAGGGTTATTGATTTTTTAGTACCTGGCCTATAGGCACTTTGCTGGTTTGGTACCTGACATTTCCGAGTTACCAATCTAGTACTCATACTTCACATTTTTTTATAAATTGGTAGACGAAAATGCCCTCAAGATTTTTTTAGTCTTTGGTAAAAAGTTAAGTTTTAATTAGAATTATTAAATTTAAAAAATAATTTTAATTAAGAAATAACTTATTATATTTAAATTAAATTATTAAATTCTTAATTGGAAAAAATAAAATAAATTCAATTAATTATTTTTTAAAAATCGATTAAAAATCTAATTAAAAATTAATATATCAATAAAAAAATTGCTATAATTTTCTTATTTACTATCTTAATTTTAACTGTTAAATTATTTAATTTTCATATTAATTTTAAAATTAGTTAATTAAACTAATATTTCTTTTCAATTAATTAAATTTTAATTTATGTTTATTAATTTACTAATCTAACGTAATTAATTTTATTTTTTCTAAAAATTCATTAATTTTGTTTAGAAACTTCTTTTCATTTTCTATTAATTAAATTAATAAAATTTTAATTTATTTTATAATTTGAATAAGTGTACTCAAAAATTCATTTTGAGTATACTTATGTTTCCCGGGGGCATTTTTGTCCTTAAATGTGAATAGGTACTAATTTATAAAAATGTAAAATATGAGTGCTAAATTGGTAACTTGAAATGCCATGTACCAAACCAAAGAAAGTGCATATAGGTCAAGTACTAAAAATCAACTTCACTAAAAATTATATATATGTGATTTCTATAAATATAAATATATATATAATATTATCAAATATATTCTTTCGAATACTCAAATCGAATATAATTATATTCATCTACGTATTCGCATAATATAGGAATCCAAATAAATATTCTTATTTGGATTCTAATTCTAATTTTTCTGGATTCAATGTTATTACATGAATTCTAATAGCAAATCGAAAAAAAGAGAATCGATTCTTTTACACCCCTATCTCATAGCACAAATGATCTACATATATATACAATTCCAACAAAGTGTTATTAATGTTGTAAAATACTAAGAGGTCCTTATAACTGTGCAAGAACATTATTTTGCTCTAGAGGACTTAGAAGAGTGTGATTGGTATTGAAAGAAGTATCTTAGAATAGTTAAATTTGGAAATAAACTTAAGGGATAATTACAAAAAAAAAAAAAAAAACTGAGGTTCAGGCTGATTTCCAAATAGAAAAGGCCATAGATTTTTTAAAATTACAAAAATAAAAAAAATGAGGTTGATTTCGTCTTTACATTTGCCCCCGTCGTAAGCACTAAAAAAACATTTTAAAAATCCCCGTAATAGAAATATCAGTTAGAGCATCCCCAAGATACTCTTTAAATTCAAAGAGCATTTTTTTTTTTTATAAAACTAAGAGTACCTTTAAATTTAAAGAGTGATATTTTTTACATTTTCCAACACACTCTTTGTCTTTGACTCTTTATTTCAAAATTATATTATTTTGTAGAAACTACCAATCAAAAGGGTCATTCAAATTGGAAGAAATCAACAAATGGGATATTGAAAGTAATTAATCATTCAAGCAATTCATTATAGAAAGTTGTATTGGCTCTCCAAATTTAAAGAGTGAAACCCATTCTTTAAATTTTCTAAAGTTAAAATGAAGAGTTTATTGGAGAATATTAGTGGTGAACTCTTCAAAATAAAGAGTATTTCTCAATTAAACAGTCTATTGGGAATACTCTTACCCCCCTTAAATTTAAGACAAAATCAAATCTCATGGGGGTTTTTATAATTTTCAAAACTCACTGTCTTTTTATTAGTCTAAACTTCATGTTTTTAATTTGTTTTATTTTGTTTAATTATCACTAACATAATCATATAGATGAACTAAATCTTAGAACTTAATAATCACCACTTTCTTTCCAAACAACCAAGGAAATTTTTCACGGGAACGTGGCCATTATTCTTTCCATTTATTCTTTTTCTTTCCCGAAATGAAAATTATATATTAAACCTCAAGAGAACACGGTTACAACGAGGATCAAATGATCAAAGATTATCTTGGAAACAAAGAAATACTTCCAAGTACAATCCAAGAGCACCATTATACAAATGCCCTAGAAACAGACAAAGAAAAACAGATACCAACCAAAACAACACCCCAAGACTGATGGTCTAAAACTATTGACAAAAGACAAAGCATGATAGCCCAATAGCCTTAATATCAATCTTATTACAAACCTAGAATGAAACCAAAGCAAAAGACAGAAAAAACAAAAGATCAGCCAACATTAGAGCAGGTAGAAAACATAGCTCCACTAAATCATAAGATTTCTAAAGCATTTGTCTTCTTGCACACCTCTTGAAATTCCCACCATTCCCTAACTGCAGTTTCCACTATTCCAAACTCAGGCATCCAACACCCTTGAAAGATCCACAAATTTTGTGTTTTCCATAACCACCACATTATATATGGTGTGAGTTGGATACGATCATAAGCCACAAGATTTACCATGCTGACTTCAATACAGCTGACTTCAATACAACACCCCAAGACTGATGGTCTAAAACTATTGACAGTGTACAAAGCATGATAACCCAATAGCCTTAACATCAATCTTATTACAAACCAAGAATGAAACCAAAGCAAAAGACAGAAAAAACAAAAGATCAGCCAACATTAGAGCAGGTAGAAAACATAGCTCCACAAAATCATAAGATTTCTAAAGCATTTGTCTTCTTGCACACCTCTTGAAATTCCCTCCATTCTCTAACTGCAGTTTCCACTATTCCAAACTCAGGCATCCAACACCCTTGAAAGATCCACAAATTTTGTGTTTTCCATAACCACCACATTCTATATGGTGTGAGTTGGATACGATCATAAGCCACAAAATTTCCCATGCTGATTTTCCATCACCAATCTCTCTAATCAAACCAATTTTCATAACCTCTCGAACCCCCATCCAACTCCTCCAAAGCAATTAGGCATTTTGGCTAGGCAAAACATTCATAAAATCCCCCTTGTGGAAAATATTTACCTTTAAGGACTTTAGAGACCAATAAGTTTGGGGAAGTAATGAGCCTCCACATGTGTTTTTCCAACAGAGCTCTATTGAATAGGACAATATCATGGAACCCCAAACCACCATGCTCTTTAGGCATAGCAAGATGTTGCCAAGCCATCCAGTGGATGTCGTGCTGAGAATTGTTATTGGACTTCCACCAAAGCTGAGCCACAATCTGGCAGATTTTCTTGTAGGTTCCTAGAGAAAGCTTGAAACAAGCCATATCATAGAATGTTAGTGCATCAATAACCACTTTGATCAAAACTTCCTTGCCTGCTGGAGATAGGAATTTATTTTTCCAGCTGCAAAGTCTAGTTTGTACCTTCTCAATCACAATGTCAAACGCTTCTTTTTTGGATCTTCCAATGGACAATGGTAGTCCAAAGTACCTACTATATTGGTGCCTTTGAATCCCTTCAAAAGCCTGACAAAATTCTTCTTGAGCAGTGGCAGCTGAATTCTTGCTGGAAAAAATAGATGATTTTTCCCAGTTCACTTCTTGACATGAAAACAAATGATAATTCTCCAAAATATCTATAATCACTCAAGCCGGAGAAGTGTTAGCTTCACAAAAGATAAGAGAATCATCAGCAAACAAGAGATGTGTGATAAATGGGCCATTTTTGGAGATTTTCAGGCCTTTGAACCTATTCTCTCTAACAAAGAGACTTAGTGAGATTAGAGAAAACTTCAAAAGTAATAAGAAAGAGGTAAGGTGAAATGGGATCCCCCTGTCTGAGTCCCCTAGAAGGGATCACTAAGCCACAAGATTTCCCATTGATATTGAATGACAAGGAAGATGAGGACAAACATGAGACAATCCAGTTAACAAACTCATGAGCAGAGCCCATTTTTGTCATGACAACCCTCAATCCCTCCCATTCAACTCTATCATAAGCCTTCATCATGTCTAACTTAATGACCATAAAACATTTGTTCCCTGATCTATGCCTCTTAAGGAAGTGAAAAGCTTCTTGTGCAATAACAACATTATCAAGAATATACCTTTTTGATAAAAAGTTGTCTGGTTTTCACAGACACAAAATGGTAGACAATGCTTGATTCTATTAGCAAGGATTTTTGAGATAACTTTGTAGCTCACATTGCATAGGTTGATTGGTCTAAAGTGAGAAATCAAAGTAGAGTTAGGACATTTAGGTATAAGGGTTACAAGAGCATTATTTATTTTTTTTAGAAATTTTCCAAATAAGAAAAAACTGACAATAGCTGCACAGAGATCATCGTTAATAATACTCCAGAATTGTTGGAAAAAGGTAGGGAACATACCATCCGGGCCAGGAGCTTTTGAGGGGTTCATATCAAAAAGAGCTTGCTTTATCTCCTATTCCTCAACAAGTGCAATCAGACTCTAGTTGAGTTCAAAAGTAATTGAGAGTGGAATTCTATTAAGCAGCCCAAGATTACCTCTGCACCCCCTTGAGAAAAAAAGCCTTTGTTAAATTCACAGACCTCCCGCTCAATATCTTCATTAGTCTCACACACCACAAAGTTCTCTTTAACCAACCGGCCAATACAATTCTTTTTTCTTCTTTGCAAATAAAAAGCATGAAAAAACTTGGTGTTTTTATCCCCATGTTTCAACCAAGTAACCCGAGATTTTGTTGCCAATGATGCTCTTCAAATCGATACTCCACCTCCAATCTACTCTTCAAAGAATTTCATTCATTCCAATTTCTATGGCCCCATTGTTTTCTAAGGTTTTCAAGAGCAATTGAGAATTGACTAATGTTCTTAGTAGATTCTGTCTTAAAGGAGCTACTCCATTTGAGAAGTCTGATTCTACATTCCTTTATCTGATTATGAAGTTGGAACATTAGGGATACTCCTTGGGGCTGATTCCAAGCTTGAGTGATCACTTCAACCGTATCTCTCTTCTGTAGCCACCTCTTATCAAAGTAGAATCTTTTTTTACGGGGATTGATATCAGGAACAACATTTAAGAAGGGTAAAGAATGGTCAGAGGCACTTCTAAAGATATTATCCACCACTGCTGTAGGAAACAACTTATGCCACCTAAGAGAGCTCAAAATTCTATCCAGCTTTTCTTCTACAAAACCTTCTCTCTCTCTGTTACCCCAAGTGAAGCAATTCCCTTTCCATTTAATCTCTAAAATACCAAGGTTTGAAATAATGGAGTTAAAATCATGGAAGTTTATATTTCTCTTTCTGCCTCCTTTTTCTCTTCATGGTTACAAATATCATTGAAGTCCCCACCAGTGCACCACAAATCACCCCATTTACACTTAGCCATCTTAAGAAATTCCCACTGCCTTCTTCTGATCAAAGGGTCAGTGCTAGCATAAATGAATATTATCCAAAAATTTCTCTCATTTTCCTTGATGTTATATTCAATTTCAATACAAAAGTTATTTGAGAAAATTTGGATAATCTTAACATTCTCATTCCACAAGACAAGGAGACCACCACCAATCCCTGTAGGTTCCACACTATATCATCTATCCTCAATCGCCATCTTCCTAATCACAGTTTTAACAAAAGCAAGTTTTTTCTTAACTTCACAAAGAAATAAAAAATCTGGGAAGTAGGATCTCCATGATTCCTTCAACTGGGAAATAGTAGATGGTCCTCCTAAATCTCTACAATTCCATACATCTACTCTCATTGATTAATTAGGGGCCACTTATGGTTGGCTACCTCCACCAAGGATGCTTTAGCATCATTCGTTTTCCCTTTTTCACAACTTTGATGCCTTTTTCAATATTTTCTGCAGAATTTTCTTTGTCTCTATCAATCTAATTTTTCCTCTTCGTTCCAATTTTCCTAACATTCATCCATATCTTCCCTGACTCAGATGAGGCCAATAGCTCATGTAATTTCCTACGACACCATGAATTTGGAGAATTGTTAGGCTCAAAATCGGATGTTTCCACACTTATATCTATGGATAGATTGGATATACCATTTATATGAACTCTTGGCACTTCAGGTTGGATTGGGACAGACAATAGATCATTCACAGTAGCTTCATCAGTAATCATAGCAAAAACAATTGCTAGCCACTCTTGTTTCTTTAGGATTGGACTATTCTGGGATTAGGTTATGGACAGAAATGGTTTGGGTATCACATTTGGAATGGTAAATAGTTTTTAGGGAGGGGTTTGGTGAGGGATTAGGAACACATATCTCATGAAATAGCGTGGAGGCAAGCTGAGTGAAGGGGTTGTTTGTTGGTGGGAGAGTGGGGTGTTTGGTTAATGATAGCTATTTGCTTAAGGAAAGTTTTGGATTGCTATCCGTATGGCTGGAGCTAGTTGGTTCACTTGGGAGATTAGGTTTACTGATTCTAGGGGTAAGGGAGAAATCTGAAGCTTTAATCTAATCTACATATTGTCCTTCTACCAGGGAGTTGTTAATAACATCATTCCTTCTAGTTTCACACACCTTATTAAGATGACCAATAACCCTGCAGTAAAAGCACACATTGGTAAGCTTTTCATATTTAAAATCAATCCAAACAGCATCCCCTCCCAGAGATAGTTTGACCCCTCTCATAAAAGGTTTATCCATCTTCACAGTAGCAAGCAACTTCAGAAATCTACCTTTTGCATTGCCCCCTTCCGGAATGACAATGTCTCTGATTTGGGAGAAGGATTTGCCTATTTTCATACCAACTTCGGTGCTCAGCCAATGTGTTGGAATGTTCCACACTTGAACCCAAAGTTCCACTTATTTGAAGGTTGTACTAAACTTATTTAAACCCTCAGTCCATTCTCCAAGGATAATGAACTGGTTATCAAAGTCCAAATTATACCATCTTTCGCACTTAGCTTATCTTTTTCAGAAGCAAACACAAACTGGAAAAAATTAAAATCCATTTCCTGTATAGTAAACTGCTCCTCCGTCGGCCATATGAGGCATAATGTTTTCTTTAGACCCGTAAAGTTCACTTTTTTCAAGCCACCAATATTTCCAAACAAACTTTTGTTACATTCTTTAACATTGTTTTTAATATCCTCAGCATTTAAGTTTATTACCAATGTTTCCTCTTCGGTAAGCGAGAATTTTCGGAGCTTACACTCCAAATCTTCGGCCATCAAAACCACTCTCAATCACAGCTTAACTTCACAAGAGCAAGAAAGCACCTGCAAAAAGAAAGAGAAAGAAACAAGAAGACAACATAGGTGACAAGAAAAGGAGAAGATGCAAGTAAAATCAGAGGGAATATTCAAAGAAGAAAAAAAGAAATAAGGAAGGGAAGGACACAAGCTAGGAAAAGCACTAAAGGAGGGGACACATCATAGCGATTCTGGAAGAGTTAAATGCACATAAACCTCCATAAATGCACACACGGAAGATTCTAATGCAAACATATAGAAAATAGTGTAGCGGCAGAGATGTACGAGGTTGAAAACCTAGGACCACAACCATGGTAACCCACCCCCACATAAAGGACGCGCATTTCCCAAGAGAGAGAAAAAAATCACCTCCAAGAACACAGATCGTGCAAATTAAATTTATTCTTACTAAAGGAAGAATAAAAAAATTACCTCTTTCGACGATTTCTTGTTCTTTGCTTTTTCTTCGTAATCATTTGAATACTTGAATCTCGTAGACACCATGATCTTCAAATTCGATCCTCTCTATCAACGGCAATATCCGAGCATCCAAATAATAAATCTAAGTTCCTAACTATAATTTTCCTACGATGCACTCAAATGGGAGATAGTAGAATTAAGCTAATCAATAGGAAGAGAATCGAACAAGGCTTAAATTTAAACCACCAATACTTAAATTTCATAACACGAAAAGACAAAACAATTTTCAATTAGCACGTCGGAAAATTGCAATCTCAAGAATGGGCCAAATAGACTATTATTGCAATTGATGCTTCATAGGGAAAAAAATAGAATTGAACTTTCTTTTCAATTGCAGGGTGATGACCGAAAAAGGATTGTCAATTGATTTTGGCTTGAATTCCTTTTCCAAATCTGTGAAGTGGCCGAAATATAGCGTTAGAAATAATGATATATGGTCTCCTTTAGTCAATCTTCTATCTTATTTAGAATCCACAATTCTAAATAGATTATAAGTCAATATTCTATCTTATTTAGATTTCACAATTCTAAACAGGCTATAATTCTTCATGATATCATCCAATATAATTATCAACTTAATAATTATATTAATATCATAAATATCTTATATTTATTTAATTCCCAATACAGTCAAAACTGTAGAATATTAGATATTCCAGAATTAACTGATATTAATATAATAGCCCAAATATTATGAAAAACTATTTTCCATAAACCCTTAGAAATCTAAAATATTATTTCTAACCTGTTTATTCTAGGAAGGCGAACCAGGGACCATGGATCTATAATTATAAGATCCAATAAATTGAATAAATAATTAAACTCTTTAATTAATTTAATCGACTTATTAATTCCGATATTACTCCACTATAAATTCGGAATTGCACTCTTATAATTCTAAAATATCTTACTCTATGAAACGAGCAGTCCATTGATATAATCACTCTACGAAACGAGCGGTCCATTGATATAATCATTATATATAGATTAATCCTCCATAGACAATTCATATTTGAAGCTAGGTAGTATCTGATAAACCTCTTCAACTAATTCTTATCCTCATTTACCATTAATTCACTAGCGAATGATTAATTTATAATTGGATTATAAATTAGAGATCTCTAACCATTCAGTTCCAGAATTAACAAATGAGAGATTCATCTTTCTATTTCTCGCAGGAAGGAATGGATTACATATCTGTGAATTTATATTTCCACCTATATAATTCAAATGTAAATCTAAAATGCAAGTGTTGGGAATGGCGTAGGAGAAACTTAAACGAGCAAATTAAGAATCACACAGTAATAAACAGGAGTCTATAATCACTCAGGATTAAAATTTATCTATATATAATCATCTAGTGATTTAATTTAATTTACATTTCAACAATGGAATTGTATAAAAGAGTTAAATTAAATTGGTCAAAGTCCTATATGATCAAATCAATGTCTCCACATCAATGATCCGGATAAGACAATCACATTTAAAATATTATGTGTTCCATTAGTGATTTTAATTAAAGATATCATACTTTAATTAATTTCATCACGCACTTCATTTTAGTGTATAATACATAATCTTAATTCTCTTGTCTGTAACACTTATATACTAAGATTATGGTTACATTAAATAAACTAGGAATTTTCATGATGTTAAAGAAAATACATACAATACATTTTGCATGTTTTTGTATGCGTTTTGTGTGATGATTTATGCATATTTTTTGCATGTTTTATTTGTATCTGCATGTTTTAGTGTTATGTTGTGTTATTTTGTTGATTTTCCAGGCTTTGGTGGAAAAAATAAGTTTTGGAGCAAGAAACGTCAAAAAGTCATTTCACAAGAATCACGATTTGTCGTATTTTGGACATAACATTTTCATCCAAAGTTCAATTGACATGGTTCATGCACCATTGGAAAGCTAAGACAAATTTCTACAATGTCTATATATGCTACTAAATGCAAATGAGTACATTTAGATGGGTTAAAATTATGTACAAGTGTAATATGTGTTGAACTTTTCGAAATGACACGTATTAGTATTTTGGCCAAAACTCTCTCTAGAAAATAGATATCGAGGTCATTCAAGTGACTATGGAAATATAAGATATATAGATACAATTCATATGAAGGACCCAAGAGCAAATTCAGACGTTTTGAGGGTGCGCGCTTGCGCACAACGTGCGTCTTGCAATGCCGCCGCAAACGGGTAAGTAGGGTTGCGGTCGATCGCGGCGGGTGATTTTTTGCCCAAGTTACGTGATTTTTCTTCCGTTTTTGAGTTATCCTACCTTGTATAAGATTCTAGTCTTATAACTAAGACTTGGGGAGCCATATTTTTGAACACTTTTACTTCTTAGCACTTTTAAACCCTGGTTTTTGTTATTTTCTTTTCCATTCAACATTGGGATTGCTTGGGTTCTTCTCATCAAAGCTATTTTTGCGGTTTAATCCAAGCATAATATTTTCACCTTCTTTATCTGATTTCAATTGTTTGGTGATTATTGTTATTGCATGATGATGTTTATGATTGTTTTCTTTCGTTTAATTAAAATTTTGATCTCATCCCCAAGCATGAACTAATTTTTTTATTCTAGGATTATGATGATTTGATTTAAACAAACAAGCATGAATATGGACTAATTGATTTGCCTTCCTGAATCAATTGCTTTATTTGATAATTAATTGTTTGGCCAACTTTTGATTACTTGAGGGAATAATTGAGATTGAGAGAAGATATTATTCCTGGACTAAATTTATTGCGGGGGTTACATATGAATCACAAATGTATCTAACTTGGTTAATTGAATTGGGCAAAATTGGTTATCGATAGACTTAATTTGTGAATACGTGAGTTATCAGATATAGGCATAGTTTATTTTTGTTTACTTCAATTGTTAATCGCATGATCAAGTAGTTGATATTCTCTTGCAAGTTTGATGAGATGATTCCGAAATCCTATATATTTTATCATTTTCATCGGGTTTATTTGTGTTTAGTTTTAATTGGTTTCTTATTTGTTTTTCCTTAGATAATTTAAAATCATGCAAATCTGGTTAGAGTGTTTAGGATTTATTTTCTTTTAATTGTGACGCATAATAAATATTTGCAGGCTAAGTCTTCCACGAGGGACGACTTTGGTCAACTTGCTATACTACGATTGATCTCATGCTCTTGCGAGCGTCGCTAGATTTATTTTAGGTGTTTAGCGGTCGAACACAATATACACAAGTATTAAAAAAATATCGTCTTTATTAATAATTAAAAATAATTCACAATTTCTTTAAGGGCACTATCCCTAACAATCTCTCACTTGCCCTAAAGGATATGGGACGTGTCTCCCAGTTCTATGTTCTTCACATGCCTCTAAAAATAAATTTTCAGGCTGGGTTTTATTGACAAGATCAACAAGAATGCACATTGACCCAGATATCAACTTTTGAGTATCCTTGATTGACTAAAAGTCAGAATCACTGTCACCGTCAATTTAATGTCACCACTTAAATACACAAATATCTCATTGTCGAAGATACTTGAGAAGGTTCTTGACTGTTATCTAATGATATATTTATGGATTAGATTAAAAATGGTTGACTATCCCTACTGCATATCAAATACCAAGCCTAGTATACAACTTGGCATACATAATGTTGTCTACTACAGTGGCATAAGGATTGCGTCTCATGTCATCTTCCTCCTGAGGTGTCTTAGGACACTGCTCCTTGGAGAGAACGACTCCATATCGAGTTGGTAGGTAAACCTTCTTGGAACCTTGTATTCTATAATGCAACAACATCTTATCAATATAAGAAGTTTGAGGCAATGTCAATAATTTATTCTTCTAATCTCGAACAATTCGAATTCCAAGAACATAATTCATTTCTCCCAAATCCTTCATTTGAAATTGCTAGCACTTGGACTTAATATTTATAATAATAATAATAATAATAATAATAATAATAATAATAATAATAATAATAATTTTTAGACTTAATATTAATAATATTAAGCTTCCTACATACCCTCTTAAAGTATAGATGAATCAAAGTCTTCGTACGTAGTTCACTTATAACATTTAATTTAAGATAGGGATGGCAATGAGGTAGGTGGGGGCGGGTCGGTCAAGACCCAGACCTTCCCCATGTCTAGAATGGGGTAGGACGGGGAAACCCATTCTGTCTCATTTTAAATTAAATTAAATAAAAAAAATTAAAAAACAATATATTTATTGTAAAATTATTATTTACAAAAGTTGTTATTATCAATCTAGAAATGTTAATTACATAATATAAGAATACATAAAAATTATATTATAATATATATTATATGTGCAAAATATATTTTAATAATAAAAATTCTACACGGAGCGGGTACCCGCGTGGTGAAAGTGATACACATACACGTCCCATCCCGTCTCACCTCGCCGCGGGTCATGGAGTGGGGCAGGACAGATACCCGCGGGTCGGGTCAAAATTGTCATCCCTAGTTTAATGCGCGTCTCATGTGGTTTACCAATATAAAACATCATATTAAACATTTAACATTTCTTTTAGCATATTATTACCCCAAAAAAAATCTTGGTTTTAAGATTAGAACCGGTGGTTAAAAACCGCCTTCCATGGTTTTTGACACCAAGGAATCGTGAATCGCCTACACGGTTTCATATTACGGCTTTTAGAAGCGGACCGTAAACGGTTCCTGAAACCATTGACTACCATTCTAATTCCAATTTAGAACTCGGTTTCGATTCCATTTGGCCATCCCTAATGCCATCAAGAAGAAAAAGAGAACAAGGAAAAAATACAAACTTCTAAATTCAGTCTGCTTCACACCGTTTAGTTGTGCGTAAATGCGACTAAATTGCGCTTCTCAAATATTAATCACAAAATTGAAATAAATTGCCCTCAATTAGAAATAATGATGGATGATTATAACTTAACAGTACAAATTACTAAGCAATTAATATTTTTAGTTAATTACAAAAACTGCCCCTAGGTTTAGTTACGAAAGAACATAATTATCTTTTAATATTACAAACAACTCGGACATTATTTTTATCACCTTAATGCATCATCAAGAGAAGATGGTATTTCATGCTAAATCTTTTAAATTCATTGTGTTGTCTTCCTTTTTGTGGAGTGCTTTTTTCTCTCTCTAGAGTTTGTTATGTCCTTATGTAGCTGGAAGGCTTTTGGTTTTGGTTTTTATTTCAAATTTCAAAATGTTTCAAACTTTCTTGTCTCCCGCCTTTACTTTCTTGTCTGTGCTTCATGGTGATGTTTGGTTTTTGTTTGTTTTCAGTCTCATCTTTAGTCTTAATCTTTGTCTTTGTGCTTCTGTCTTCCCTGTAGAAATCCATTATTCTCTAGGTTGGTCTTTTGTTGGTGCTGCTAGATTTCTTTTCTTACTGTTTATTCTCTTGGTCGCATTTATGAAGCTCCTTATGTTTTCCTTCCTATCTATCTTCATTTATTTGAGTTTCAACCTCTTTGTTTTTGTCCTTTATTAACTTGTTTTTTTTTCTTGTCTTTTGTTTTTGTGCAGGGCCCCTTTCGTCTGATTGTGTGAGTTGGTGGGTGGATTGAGTTATTACAGAGAACATGGACCTAACTTTCTTTCTAAACTCCAAAAATTCTCTTTGTCCAAAAGTGAAGAAGTGGGAATCACTCTTAATGAGGGGGACGTGGCCATTTACACAGAAGAAAGTTCTAGGAGTATGTTTGGGAAAGTTTTGGAGTTAAAAATATAAACTTTTCGGGTCTGAAAAACACTTTATTCGCCATTTGGCCGACAAAAGAGCCTTTTATTATCCGGGATTTGGACTTCAAACTTTTCCAGTTTCTTTTCAAGAATGGTGACGACAAGAATAGAGTTCTTCAAGGAAAAATTTGGAATTTCGATGGTCAGTTTCTGGGTTTGCAGGAATGGTATGAGGGTCTGCTGGAAAATGATAAAGGTTTTAAGACGGTGGATATGTGGATTCAGATTTAGAATCTCCCTAACTAGTGGATCTGTGCCGAGTCCAGAATTAAAATTGGAAAAATCATCAAATCGATCTCTGATGTTGTGATTCCTGAGTCGGGAAGCTCAAACGGCCGTCTGATAAACATTCTGGCATCCATTGATCTAGATCTTCCCCTCCCCAGAGGTGCTAATATCAAACTGGGGAACTCGTGTGTTTGGGCTGATTTTAAATATAAACAACTCCAAAAGTTTTGCTTCTATTGTGGTAGAGTTGGTCATAGTGAAAGAGAGTGTGGTAGTCGAAAAGAAGACATTAGTTTGGAAATCCTCCATGAAGGTCAATTTGGTGATTGGCTTAAAGCTGAGCCCCTTTCATCTCTCAAGTTGGTTAAACAAGTGCCTCCTATTCTTCCAAAATATTTGTCCTCTATCATTCAAAAACCTATATCGCCTACTATTTCTCCAAAAATCAATAGCCCTCTATTAATACCAGATAACCATAATCCCACTGTACCAAATTCCCGAACTCCTTCATCGTCAACCTATGTTCCTGATATTCCCCACCCTATAGTACCAAATATCCTTAAACTTTCAATCACCCGATTTATTATTATTAAAATACTTTCTTATTTTTCTGTCAAATATTAAATTAGAAGAAAAAATACGAAATGTACATATTATTTAAATAAACAAATAAAAACACATTAGAGTGAAGTGTCTTCTTGTAACAAACACATTCAACCTAGTCCTTTGCCTTTATCATATAGTTACCTTTCCCTTAACCCTATCAACTCAGAAAATTTCGAAATCGAAACCCCTGTGGAATTGGTTTTGAAAATTACTGATCATTTTCCAAATGGGATGGATTTTGAGTTTGTTAATGGCAGTAATTGTGTTTTCCTCCATGGTTCTAGTGTGGCTATCCAGGAGTTTGTCCCCTTGAGCTGCGGAATGGTTGTGGGACAAAAAGAGATTGAAGAAAAGCTGATTAATTTTCCAATCAGTTTTGTTCATCCGAAAGGTCCTCTGAAAGAGATATCGAACATGATACAATTTAAAGCGGTGCAAGAAAGACCTTTTAATTCAACAGAATCTTCCAAAGCTAGATTCTTCAAGAAACAAAGGGTAAGAGATATTCTGAATGATAAAGAGAACACTATTGGAGACAAGGGGAAACGTATCTTTTCTGAAACTCAGGGGCTAGAAATAGAAGAATGTGCTGATAACAATCATCTTTCAAAGAGAGGTAGAAATGAGAAAGATGGTAAATCAAAGGTGGGGATAGCCAGCCGAAACTGGCCCCAAAGTGATCAATGAAGGTTGGGGTGTGGAATTGTAGAGGTCTTGAAGGGCCCTTTACAATTTCCCAATTAAAGGAATCCCACATATTCCACCATCCAGATTTACTTTTTTTTATGCAAAACAAAGAAAAAAAATTATCAAAACTGTCTGTGGAGGTCTTAAGATTGAAGATAGATGAAAATGTTTCGATCCTACCTGAAAAAGTGGGGGGTTATTTGTTTGTTGGTCCCCAATAATTAAGGTGATTCAAATTACTTTTACCCATTTTTGTGTGGAAGTTGAGTTTGATTGGGAGAATTCAGGGTGTAATATGTGGGGGATTTTTGTGTATGCGAGTACTTGTCCTAGTATTCGAAAAGAGCAATGGGATTATTTGGGTCAGGCTAAAAGGAAATAGGGTAAGTGTTGGTTTATGGGGGGTTTTCAATGATATTGACGAGAAGAAAGGTGGTAGGATTCGTTTGAAAAGTAGCTTTCAGAACTTCAAAAACTTTGTTGCTTATATGGAAATGAGGGATCTGGGCTTTGTTGGTAACATTTTTACTTGGGCTAATAATAGGGATCAAGAGGGTTTTGTTGAAGAAATATTAGATCGGTTTTTTGGGTCAGCAGAATGGTGTCTCCATTTTGCTTTAATTGAGGTGCATCATGAATTCAAACATTCTTCGGATCATCAATTTATGATTTTGGATGCATCCATTTCTCACATAAAAACCAAAAAAAGATTCTATTTCGATAAGCGATGGATTAAGATTGAGGGTTTTAATGAGATGGCGGAAAAAGCTTGGACTCAAAAGCAATTTGGTACTCCTTTGTTCCAAGTTCAAGAGAAAATTAAGAATTGCAGAGTGGAAGTTTTGAATTTGTGTAAGGGGAAGAATACTAATTCTGCTAGAAAAATCGATGATTGCAAGTCCGATATGGATATTTTAAGAGCTCAAGGGGAAACAGAGATTAGGCTTTGTGGAGAACTTTCAAAGCTAACCTAGCTCAGGCTTATGTTTTGGAGGAGACCTACTGGCATCAAAAGGCTAGAGTTCAGTGGTTAAGGGAGGGAGATAGAAATTCAAATTTTTTTCATGCTACAGCCCCCAAAGACAGAAAACAAATAGCCTTTTTAAACTTATTAATGCAAATGGCCAAATCTACTCTAACCCCCTGGAGATCGAATTAATGGTCACTTCTTTCTACCCAATTTGTTTTCTTCCTCAAACCCCAATGTGACTGAGTCCTTGTTGTCCGGTATTTCTCAATCCATCCCAGCAAATATGTGTCAGATGTTGTGGCCCATGTGGAAGAACAAGAGATAAAAAAGGCCCTCTTTGTTATGAATCCAAATAAGACCCCGAGTGTTGATGGTATGTCTCCTGTTTTTTTCCAATATTTTTGGCCTGTTATTTGTAGTGATATTTGTGTGATATCAAAGATTTCTTTAGATGCGACAAGATGTTAAAAACTGTCAATCATACTCTTGTTACCTTGATTCCCAAAATTAAAAATCCCACATCTATGTCTCACTATCGCCACATTAGTTTGTGCAACATTGTCTACAAAATCATCTCTAAATTTCTTCTTTGAAAAGACCAAAGGGTGTGTTCAGTTTTGTGTTAGTGAAAATCAATCAGCTTTTATTCTGGGAAGACAAATTTTAGATAATGTGGTCATTGCCCATGAATGCATGCATTTCCTTAATAGTCTGAGGTCCCATAAAAAGTGCTTTATAGATATTAAACTTGATCTTTCCTAGGCTTTTGATAGAGTTGAGTGAAGTGTTTGGATTTGGTTATGAGGAAGATGGGCTTCCCTGGTTCTTTTATTAAATGGATTCTGGCATGTGTTTCATTTTCCTCTTTTTTTTTCAACATCAATGGTCATCCTTGTGGCTATGTTATCCCTTCTAGAGGCATTAGGCAAGGTGACCCAATTTCTCCTTATCTCTTCCTATCATTTCTAAAATCTTCTCTGCTCTCATCAGACAAGCTCTTAATAATAATCTTTTTAAAGGGCTCAAATTATGTAAAAATAGTCCTGCTATTTTCCATCTTCTCTTTGCTGATGATTCTATTATTTTTGCGAAGCTTCTTCTTGGCAGGCTCACAATATTGTTAAGATCCTTCATGATTTCTGTGAGATTTTGGGTCACCAAGTGAACTTGGAAAATCCTCTATTTTTTTCAGCAAAAATTTCCCTCAATCTTTGAAAGATTATGTTTGTCACATTCTTGATGGTATTCATGAACAAAAAAAAAGTTAAATGCCTTGGTCTTCCCATGTCTATTGGTAAATCCAAAAAGATTTTTTTAATTTCGTTTTGGATTCGGTTCATCACAGAATTGGGAGCTGGAAAAATAAATTTTTATCCTTTGCTGGTAGAAGTGTTCTTTTGAAAACTGTTATTTCAGCTCTCCCTACCTATGTTATGTCATGTTTCCTCTTGCTTGTTGGTATTTACAATACTATTTGTCAAAAAGTTGCCAACTTCTGGTTGGGTGCTAAAGAAAATGAGGATAATAAAATGCATTGGTGCTATTGGAATAGAATGACTTTGGCAAAAGATTCAGGGGGTTTAGGTTTCCAGGATTTGAAAAGTTTAATGAGGCTTTGATTGTTAAACAATTATGGAGAATCATCACTAAACTCAATCTCTTGATGAGCAAAATTCTCAAGACTAAATATTTTCTCAATAGCACTATATGGAATGCTAAGGTAAACAGTTGTTCCTCATGGCTTTGGAGATGTTGGTTGAAATCTAGGGATGTTCTTAGAAAGGGGATTAGATTTAAAGTGGGTGATGGCAAGTCTATTAAGATTTGGGATGCTCTTTGGATCCCAAATGCTGAGGATTTTAGACCTAAGGCCTCCATTTTGAATAACACTCCCCAGTTTTGGGTTATTGAGCTTCTTCTTGTTAATGGGGGTAGTTGGAATGAGGATCTGATTTTTGAGAAAAAAGATGATGTAATATTCTTAAAATCTCTCTGGGTCAGTTTAGAGATAGGTATATTTTGGTTTGGCATCAAATGGGATCTTTTCTGTTCATTCTGCATATTCTCTTTTGCAGTCTGCTAACAATATTCTCTCAGAACTGGCTGAAGGTAGTTCCTTCAGAATGCTTAATCAGAAAATGTGGAAGCGAATATGGAGCATCAAAATCAAAGAGAAACTGAGAGTTTTCTTGTGGAGATGTTGCTTAAACTTTCATCGTACTAAAGATCAACTAAATAAGAGGGGGCTTCACTTGGATACTTTCTGTCAAATGTGTGGGTAGAATGAAGAAATGGTGGAGCATCTTTTCTTTTCTTGCTCTAGAGCAAAACTTATTTGGAAATTGGCCCCTCTTCATTGAGATAATTCGATTTGTGATACAAATTCTTTTTTTAATTGGTGGAGAAGCTTTTGTCAAGGTGATGAAGGGCAGTGTTTTGAAGATAGAATTCAACTTAAGACATATATTCTTTGGTGGATGTGCAAGACCCGAAATGCGTGGATGTTCAACAAAGAGAAAAAATATAAAAATGAGGTGGTGGATAGGACTGTGGCTGAATGGTGTGAATTCAATGTTTCCTCTTTGCCACATTCTTCTATTATTGGCAAAGGAGGTCAATCTGCATGTTTTTCAACTTCAGTTACTTCTACCATGGTTAAATAAGTAGGGTGTTTCTCAATTTACACCAAACAGCATGTTTCTATGTTGGCAAAATCTGGTTTTGGTGGTGTGGCTTACGATTGCTCGGTAATTTAATCAAAGCTTGGGTAGACGAGGATTGTGCTCACAGTTTCGATTGATATTTTGCTCCAAGCCATTTTGTTTGCACTTATGGAGCGTTTCTCAAAAGTAGCCTGCGTTTGTATCTTTGTTGATGCTAAGGAAATTGCTTTGCAAATCTGAATGATAACTTTGCTCTATGGGGAGACCTAACAACAATTGCCAAGGAGATCAATAGAATTAAAAATTTGCTTCCAAATTGTAAATTTTGTTCTAGGTCTATTAATTTGTTTCCTGTTTGTAGTAAACTGGCTTCTTTAGTTATTATTTGCCCTACCTATATGGTTTGGTGCTCTGACTTCCCACTGTGGATCCCTTTGTGTAACCAAGTGGAAGTCTTAGGCTAGTTAGTCTTCCATGTTGTATTTGGTTGTGTGTTGGTGCCCTTTGGGCTGAAATCTATAAAGGTTTCTGTCATTTCATGGAAAAAAAAGAGAAGAAGTTATTTGTTAGATAAATACAAACCTCAAAGGGATATTTATAATTTTGAAAAACAACTACCCTTCTTTATAATTGAGCTAAACATTAAGGACATTTTTTATAATTATCCTAAATCTTTTGACTTAGTTGTTGGGGACTTCCCACAAATGAGAAATTTCCTCTAAAAATATGTGTATGCTGCTTAAATGCAACGAGCAAACAATATTCTTTAGTAAAAAGCGAAAGAATAGTTCGATTTGTGCTCCCTGCGCAGTTGCGTGATTATAAAACTAGAGTTGTTTTAAATCAAAATAAAGAAAGATTTGTTTTTCCAAACTCTAAGATATGTTTTTCTTTTTTTTTATGAAAAAATGTTGCAAATATTTATTTAAATTAGGGATAATTACGAGGAAAAAAAACCTTGAGGTTTGGGGCTAATTAAAAAAAACAGAGGTATTTGAAAATTACAAAAAAGCTCCTTGAGAAATGATTTCGTCTTATATTTATACCTTCATAAGCAAAAACCCTTTCAAAAACCCCGATGACATTTATAGAAAATTACAGTTATCCCTTTAAGTTTAAGACAAAATCGAAACTCAAAGAATTTTTTATAATTTTTAAAAATCTCTGGAATTTTTTGCAACTAGCCCAAACCTTATTTTTTCTTTTTAATTATCCCTTTAAATTATGCGATTCAGCCTTCTTTATGCTTGCAGCCCACAAATATATATAACCAAAGTAGGAGAAACTCTAAATAAAATATATCAACCAAAAATATCCACGAAATCTTGTTTTCCGACTAGAATTGGTTAGGGGTTGCGCGAATGCAGGCTCCCACTACCACAAATTATGACGTAGGCTCCACCGCTTATGCAGGCTCCCACTACCACAAATTATGACGTAGGCTCGACCTCTTGGGCTGACCTTAGACGTCGCCCCTCTTAAGTGCAATGGAGGTCACCAACATAGGCCATGGGTCTTCTTGATCACCATCGACCCCGTCCAGGTAAGTATGGAGCTTAGTGCATTTCATTCTGATTATATCTCCACCTCAATTTTTCGGTCCAATTTTTTTATTCGATGTGGGACTCTTTAGACCATGCAAATAGGGTCATATAGCAAATGTACAAGGCCCTCAACTACATGTAATATATGCGGAGTCAATATTTATTACCTATATAATGACTTCTAATGCTAATTCTCATTACCTCAAAAAAGAAAGAAATGGAGGCATTAATTAACTAAGAGGGTGTTTGGCTGAGTTTATAAGACGTTTGAGAGATTATAAGCTATTTAACTTTGTTTGGTCAGTTAATTTAAAAAAAAGATCTTATAAGCTCTCAAAATAAGATGTCAGAAGCTTATAAGTTGTTTATAAAAAAAGTAGGGGAACCCGAACTTTTTTTCAAAATAAGATCTTATTTCAACAACTTCCTTTAATTGTGACTATTTTGATTACAAAATTATCATTACTAATATTTTAAAAGCTACACCATCTTACTTTATCCAAACACTTCAACAACTTATTCTTAAAAACAACTTATAAGATGTAGGAACTTATAAGATATTTTAAATAAGCTTAGCCAGACAACCTCTAAGCTTAATTTGGTTAGGCCAGATCTTTATTATAATCGCCGGCATAATCCTTTATTTAAAGACAGATTCTGAGAATATACGGATGCTAGCTGATTAGGCTACAAAAACACTACCCAAAAAAAAACTTGGGGCGTCAATTGTGACACGATACGATAATCCGACACAAATCTAACACAAATTTGGCGGTGCAGTGTACAACCCCCAACAGTTTGGGTCAAATTCAGTCGGGTCGGACACGGTTAACACGTAAATTAAATATGTTAGGTCTACTCGCGAGTCAACATGATTGACCTATTTAACCCATTTAATTGTATAGTGACATATTATTTTCATATTTTATGATATTTTAGTTGATTATATGATGTTGGATAAATTATTTAATGCATTTTCTAACAATTTAATGTATTTTTTATTTGTAATTTTTAGCTTCTTCTCCAATTTTTTTATTATTTGCATGCCAATTTTAAATTATATATGTATTTCATGGTGTCGGGTTATTCGTGTCATAAGCAGGTCGTGTATCTTGACACGAATAATTAAATGTGTTGTGTTCGTGTCAAATGTGTAATACTCGTGTCAGAACACGGTCCGCGAATATGAAACACGAAATACGATTAACACACTTAAGAAAAAACTATATTCTAATTATTATACAAATTACCATCCTCTATGAGGATAGAATTTGTAAGATAAAGACAAATGTCATTGAGGTACTAGTAATATTAAAAGATAATTGATTGTTTTGTAATTAGATTAAATCTCAAGAATAATATTTGTGATAAATCTTTTAATTAAATTTTGTAAGACTAAATTGTAGGGAACTTCCCAAAAAAATGGAAAACTCCCTCCAAAAATAGGTGTATGCTGCTTAAATGCAGCGGGCACACGGTATTCTTTAGTAAAAGGCGAAAGAATAGTTCGCTATGTGCTCAATGCACAGCTGCGTGGTTTTAATAGTAGCATAACTTTTGTCTTTTGTATAGAAGACTTTCCAGTTTTAATGCACTGCTTTAGGGATGTGGGAAAATTAATGATGGAGACCAAGTATGCAATGCTCCACTTTGGGGCTTTCTCACGTCAACAAAAAGCCTATACAGCAGTATCAATTGTGACCTGAAATATATTCTTATTTATTAGTTGTGAGCCAAAAAATGCGAGTTCTACATATTCAACATGTTTGGAAAGGGAACGAGCTTTCAATTTATTCTTCTATTGATCAGCCATTTTGGTTTATCGAACTAATGGAAATTTGGTAAGAGTTTCCAAAACAATTTGAAGATATATTTAATCTAACATGTAATTATAGACTTGTAACTAGAGCTGGCAATGGGTTGGGCTAGCCCAGTCTGACCCAGCATTTTTTGTGATCCAGTCCAGCTTAACACGTGCATTTTTGTTGGTTCATTTGGACCGGGCCAAAGTAGGTCCGATCATTTTGGGGACTAAATGGAGCCCATTCCATCTGTATATGCAGGCTACTTGGCTTGGTCAATCGGGCTTTGCCATCTCTACTTTTAACTGATAAAAATATGAATGGGGATAGAAAGAAAAGGAAGCCATATCTAGCAAATAGTAACAATGTCTCCCTTCGTTAAGGATGAACCTCATCCCTAAGAGCTCCCATTGTCCTGCCCTAGAGCTTCGTGGATGAAGTGAACCGTCAAGGTCGTGAGCTACTTTAGACTGAGTCAGCAGACAAGAAATCATCCTCCATCATGTTACCAGGGGATTCGAACTTCCACGCCGTGGGTGCCAGCGAAGCGGACATCACATCACCCAGATCCTTTACTAGTTAGAAGCAGAAAAATGACTAAACGAAGGGCAGGGAAGCTTCCTACGAACCATTGCTTTATAGAAATTGTTAAGAACTGATTAAAATGACTAGAGTATCTTTACATTCTAGCTAAGCTAATTGTTTTAGTTCCCTCCATTAAATTAAGGGATGATTATAAAACTACGAGATTTGGACTAATTACGAACAAAACGAAACATATTTATTTGAAAATTACAAAAACTTCATTGAGATTTAATTTCGTCTTATATTTTCCTATTCATAAATAGAAAACATTTAAAAAAAACAACATTTATAAAAATATTATGGTTATTCCTTTAATTTCATCTAACATATTTTTTTGTAATTTTGAAACAATTTAAGGTTCTTTTGTAATTAGCCAAAATGATATATCTGAAATTAACTTTTAAATCAATAACGATTACAAAGTCGAAGTTATTCCTACATCAAAATTCAAACAGTGTCAACAACATATGAACCAAATATAAATCCATATTATATTCAATTAAAAGTTAAAACTAAAATTGGGTAGGGGCCGCGCGAACGCAGGCCCCCACTTCCACAAATTATGACGTAGGCTCGACCACTTGGGCCGACCTTAGGCAAGCACCCCTCCAAAGTGCAATGGAGGTTGCGAACCTAGGCCATGGGCCTTATTGATCGTCCATTGACCCGTCCAGGTAAGTATGTAACATAATGCACTTTCTTCTCATTATGTCTCCACCTCAATTGTTCCTAAAAAGCATTCTGATCCTATGTGGGACTCTAGACCCTCCACGGTATTACCCCTTCTTTAGCTTGTGGGGAATATAATAAACGCATCATAATCCAAAACATGTCTTCAGCAATTGTACCAGGCGTTCAGCTCCCTATAATTATATACCATTACAATATTTATTTTATATAATATAACTTCTGAGATTTAGTTCTCTTCACCTGAAAAAGAAAGAAGTGAATGAACTGGGCTTAATGTGGTAATGTCAGACTGTAAATTTTCATATCTAATGTTGCCTTCCCTATTACAATCACTGACGAAATAAATCCTTTCCTTAAAAACAGAGATTTTGAGAATACCGAAATGGTAGCTGATGTGGCTACATTTTACAAGAAGAAGCAGTGTCGTCGTCGTCATCATTGTTGCTAAGTTTAAAGGGACCAAAACAATGGCCAAAAAACTCTTAATGCAGCAACTTGTGTGCATATATTATGCGAGTCAATGTATGTGTTGCTAAAATACACAATGTAAGCAGATAAAGACATGGGTGTGTGTAAACAAATCTAGTGGAGCCGAATCTGGTTTGATTATTAATTACATCAAGTTTGCATAGGGTGTTCACAGTTCGGTTAATCGGCCGAACCGAACTGAAACGTAATAGAAATTTGGTTTGGCTTTATTTTTTTTTCTTTTCAAAATTCGGTTTCGATTTTGGTAGACCGAACAAAACTTGATGCTGCTTAAATATGCAGATTGCTCCAAGTTAAGGTTTCTGAATATTAGTCCAACTTCTTCTCCGAAATTGATGAAACCTTTGGATGGGAAGTAGCTTGCAACACACGGATTAAGATTTCATATTCCACTTTCTCTGTTCCACTCCTATTTCATTACATCGGATAAATGACATGTGGAATAAGAGATCCCATCCCGCAACATACACAACAAGGCTAGGGGGTCTCGGGGTTGTCTTAGGTAGGCCCCTTCGACGTTCAAGTCAGCGACTGTCTGCAAGAAAAATCCAGAGCACAGAAATGTAATTCAGAGTAAATAATTGAACTTACTTACAAATGAACATGGAGTGACATTTTATACATTGGATGGGCTTGGTATAGTAAAGTGGGCCGTTTGGGCAGTAGTAGGCTTCGTGAGTCGTAAATGGTTAATTGAGCTTCGTGGACCATAAATGGTTAATTGAGCTTCGTAGACCGTAAATGTTGAACTGAGCCTCATGGGCTACTCAATAACGGTTTGAGCGGGTCAATTGATAATATTTGAACCCAATTATGAAGATATATGAGTGAATAATTAATAAATAATGACATAATTATATAAAAAGAAATAAAATTACGATTTTGCACCCCAACAAAACTGGAAACCTAATTATATATTTTATACATTTTTTAAAAATATTTTATAATTATTTCTCATTTTTATAATACTTTTTATTTATTTTTTGGCTTACCAATACCATACTACAAAATAAAAAAGGTAAAAATGTACATTTGTAATTTTATCTATTTTGTAATAATTTTTTATATATTTAATTAAAAAAATTCGTTTAACGAAGAAACCAAAAAATGTTCGGTTAAAACAAATTATATTAGGTTTGGTGTTCAGTTTTATAAATTTGGTTAAATCAAATGTGAAATTTCGTCAAGAGCAGTTTGAAGAACTCAATTAGCTAAATTTTCTGCATAAAAATTCAAAGAAATTGGGTTATTAATTTTTCTTGACTAAAATTGTAGGGGCCTTCCCAGAAATGGAAAAGTTTGTTGATTACAATGTTACAGGATCGGGAATGCCTTGAAAATTGCAAATTACAGAAACAGAAGATTACAAGAAACTGAATTAGCTATTACAAAAGTAGAACTTTCAGAAGCCGAGTCGAGACGAATCTATTTCCGCAAAGCAATTACGTCCCGGCTTGTGCTCACGGTCTGACGTATTGCTTCCAAAGATGAAACGGCTTACATCTTCTGTGTAGTAGCGCCACTAACACACAAGCTCCTTCGAACTAGAAGATGTTGAAGACTGGTTGCTGGACTTTATGTGTAGAATGCAGGAAATTGCTTTTTGAGGTGTATGGAATGCTATGAATTTTCTGTCTAAAATCTACAATGCACAACAATGAATATATAGCCAACCAACACCTGCAGGAGATAACAAAGTAGTGGGCATTAATCCAATTGTAACATCCCAAATGTTACACCCCACTACTCCATAACAGACAAGTAGTGGGCTCTCTTCAGATGATCACTCTAACAGTCACACGAATCTGGACACCTACCTGGACCAGGGCCCAATAGGGCCGAGCCGCCCAAGCGCACGTGCACAGCACGTGCCCATGCCCAAGCCCGAGCCCCGTAGAGGGGGCCGGGCCGGCAGTATGCGCGCGCGTGTGGCCCACTTGTGATCATCCACTTGTGTTATAGTTTATACAACATATAACACCTTCTAGTAAATAAACTAGGATAAACAATGATTTGTATTCCATATGGGATAAGGCAAAATTCTTTCATTTCCCTTTACAAAATCTTTACATAATGCCCATTTATGTGGCTACCTTCGTGTATTAATTTTCACTCACCAAAATTCAGTTTTGACAAATAAAAAATACTACGAACATCTACTCGGAACGTAGATTAATAATATATAATTTAATTCCTCCAGAATTAAATATTTAGCCACCGAAAAATTGGTCAAAATTGGGTCGACACCCACTTTATCAAAACCAAAATTTCCAACAATTCCCCACATGAGTAGAAATTAATGAATGCATGAATGCAGACACGCAAACCATTCATCAAGAGATAATATTGCATTCGGAAAGGTAGCTAATGGCTTTGAACCTTCCGTAGTCAATACCATCGGGTACACTGGCGGCTTAGTAGACGCAATGCCTTGAACTATTCCTCCACGGTGTATACCGAGTCAACAGTATTAACACAATAAGGTCTCAACACCTTCTGTTCTCACGTTTTGTGTGGCCATGGACACCACTTTGGATTCATAAGTGTTACTTTGAAGCGGCCCGCACTTCTTACTTATATAGGTGATCTCCTATCCGAGTATCCTGTCATACTCAACCTCAACGAGGTGTAGGAATGATTAAAAGTCAAATGACTTAGCCTCACCACAACTTTGCAGGTGTTTCCAGCACTTGGTATTGCTTTCTAGGGATGGGTTATAACATTGTTTCCAAGTGTTACAACATAACCTTCATAGTTTAGTTTTCCCATTGAACCAAGTTCTTGGGATCTCCAATCATCATGGTTGGGTTACCACTATGATGGTTATTTTTACTTTCTGGACTTTAAGCCCATTCCCTCTAGCAATTTACCTAATTGATCTCGATTCAGTCCTTTCGTCAAAGGATCTGCCAAATAGTCTTTTGACTTTATGTAGTCAATTGACATCACACCATTTGAGATCAATTGTCTAACGGTATTGTGTCTCCAACGAATATGCCTAGACTTACCGTTATACATATTGCTCTGTGCCCTTCCTATAGCAAATTTGTCTATCACAAAGAATCATCACAGAAGGCACAGGCTTCCTCCAACATGGAATATCTTCCAAAAAGTTTCGAAGTCACTCTGCTTCTTCACCAGCTTTATCCAAAGCTATAAACTCAAATTCCATGGTGGACCGAGCTATACATGTTTGCTTCGTGGACTTCCACGATACCGCACCACCTCCAATGGTGAATATGTATCCACTAGTTGAATAAGAATCTTTCGAATCTGAAATCCAACTAGCATCACTATATCTTTCAAGTACAGATGGATGTTTTGAGTAGTATAGCCCATAATCCAAGGTATACTTCAAGTATTTTAACATCATGGTTAACGCTTTCCAATGCTCATGGCTTGGATTGCTCGTGAACCTACTCAACATATTTACTGAGGGTAGGCCAAGGTTGGGCGTGTACAATTTGTGATGTACATCGAGGCGCCTATTATACGTGAGTATTCCATCCGAGCCACTTTGGTTACGCTTTATTAGCAACCAGATTTATACTTAAATCAATGGGCGTCTTTGGCTGTGAACTATCAAAAGCATTGAATTTCTTGAGCACTTTCTCCACATAGTGGGATTGTGAAAAGTTAATTCCATCAGGAGTTCTGCTGATTTTTATCCCAAGGATTACATCACCAGTCCCCATATCCTTTATGTCAAAGTTCCTCTTTAACATTCTTTTAGTCTCCATGATAGTATCATGACTACTGCTCATGATTAACAAATCGTCTACGTATAGACAAACTATGACAAATGTTTCTGATGTCCCTTTGACATATACGCATTTATCACACTCGTTGATTTTAAATCCATTTGACAATATCGTATTGTCAAACTTAAGATGCCATTGTTTTGGAGCTTGTTTCAGTCCGTACAAGGATCTTATTAACTTGCACACCTTCTTTTCTTGACCGGGTGCAACAAACCCTTCAGGTTGTTCCATGTATATTTCAACATCTACTTCTCCATTCAGAAACACCGTCTTGACGTCCATCTGATGAATCTCTAGATTGTGCAAAGCAGCAATCGCAAGAAGCACCCGAATAGACGCAATCCTCGTTACTGGAGAATAGGTATCAAAGAAGTCATATCCTTCTTTTTATTTAAAGCCTTTGGCTACAAGCCGTGCTTTATACTTATCAATAGTTCCATCTACTTTATACTTTTTCTTTATGATCCATTTACATCCTAAAGGTTTATGACCAGCAGGGAGATCAACCAACTCCCAAGTATGGTTCTGCAGAATGGACTCGATTTCACTATTGATAGTTTCTTGCCTGAGCGGAGCATCTGGACTACTTAGAGCCTCTTTAATCGAGTTTGGCTCACCATCTAACATAAATGTTATGTAATCTGGCCCAAAAGACTTAGCCGTCTTAGACCTCTTACTGCGTCTTGGTTCTTCACTAATTGGTGTTGAACCACTTGCAATTTCGTTAGTTCTTTTATTAGTACTCACTTCTAATTTTTCTCTACAAGGGTAGACATCCTCAAAGAATACATCATTCCTTGATTCGATTATGGTACCTTCAGTCATTTCCGGATTTTCGGACTTATGTATCATAAATCTATATGCACTACTTTGGTATGCATATCCCACAAAGACACAATCAACTGTCTTTGGTCCAATTTTAACTTGTTTTGGTTCAGGTATTGCTAACTTAGCCAAACACCCCCACACTTTAAGGTATTTATAAGAAGGCTTACGCTTTTTCCACAATTCGTAAGGTGTCTTATCTTTCCCTTTAAATGGTATTTTATTTAATATGTGGTTGGCTGTTAAAACAACTTCCCCCCATGTATTCTGGGGTAATCCGGAACTTATCAACATGGCATTCATCATCTCTTTTAGAGTCCGGTTTTTGCGTTCAGCAACACCGTCAGACTGTGGTGAATATGGTGCTGTTGTTTGATGAATTATTCCCGACTCGGTGCATAGTTCTTCAAATGGTGCAACATATTCGCCACCTCTATCACTCCGAATATCTTAATCCGGCTGCCAAATTGATTTTCAACTTCATTTTTATAATTCTTAAAAGCTTCCAATGCTTCATCTTTGCTCCTTAACAAGTATAAGTAGCAAAATCTTGTGCAATCATCAATAAATGTGATGAAATATTTTTTTTACCACATTTAGTTTGCACAAATTTTAGATCACACACATCAGTATGTATCAACTCTAAAGGTGAAGTGCTCCTTTCAACCGAATGAAACGGTAATTTAGCCATTTTAGCTTCAACACAAACTTCACATTTTCTTTGTGAGTTTACTTCAGGTAAATTAATTAATTCTAAATTTACCAATCTTTTTATAGCATTTAGATTTACATGAAGCTTCCTTCCGGTCGATGGGATGTAAGAAGAGAATGCATCCTTATCAGAATAGACATGGCAAGTGGCACTGGTATCCACAAACCATTCTTTCGGGTTATCCACCAAATTGGCTTCAAACACCACCATTGACATGTCAACGTCTGTCAGCTCCCATTCTTCAACCACATTGGCATTGGACTGCGGTTTGATTTTCTTTTTCTTTGGCTGACGGCAGTCCTTTGCCATATGGTATGGTTTGCCACAGTTGTAGCAAGCTTCCTGGAATTTTCCAGCTGCCGGTTTCTTGCCTTTATCGTTAGGCCTTTTCTTCGAGTTACTTGACGAGTCGTGCTCCATCAAGTTGGCTTTTGACTCCATAGGGACAAGCTTGGACTTAGAGTCAATCCTCCTATTGTCTTCCTCAATTATGAGTTTGACAATCAGATCCTCTAGTCTCATCTCCTTTCGCTTATGTTTGAGATAATTCTTGAAATTCCTCCAACTTAGGGGCAATTTCTCAATCAAGGCGGCCACTTGGAATGCTTCCGGCAAAGTCATTCCCTCGGCAGAGATTTCATGTAGGATCAACTGAAACTTCTGAACTTGTTCCATCATGGTTTTAGAATCAACCATCACAAAATCCAAGAACTTACCGACAACAAATTTCTTTGTCTTTGGCATCCTCGGTTTTGTACTTCTTCTTCAAAGAATCCCACAATTCTTTGGAGGATTTCACAAAGACAATACACATCAGAAAGTGCATCACTAAGTCCGTTTAGGACAGAAATCACCGCCCCAAATCATCAAACGCCCCATGCATCAAGCCAAAGTTTTGGACGCTTCGTTCTCGGCAACAACAGAGCGTCCTCGGTCGATATCTTCGCCAAACTCAGGTAGTCGGGTAAAAAAAAGCATTTTTGTTGTCACCTCTTGAAGTCGAAACCTATGAATTTTTTGGGTTTCTCAACTTGAGCAGGAGGGATGATCGGGGTTCTGCTTGTGCTTGCCATCGTGAAGTTCGATAATTGTTTTGCGATTGTTGATTACAATGTTACAGGATCGGGAATGCCTTCAAAATGGCGAATTACAGAAATAGAAGATTACAAGAAACTAAATTAGCTATTACAAAAGTAGAACTTTCAGAATCCGAGTCGAGACGAATCTCTTTCCGCAAAGCAATTACGTCCCGACTAGTGCTCACGGTCTGACGTATTTCTTCCAAAGATGAAACGGCTTACGTCTTCTGTGTAGTAACATAGAAGCTCATTCGAACTAGAAGATGTTTCAGATTGGTTACTGGACTTTATGTGTAGAATGCAGAAAATTGCTTTTTGAGGTGTATGAAATGCTATGAATTTTCTGTCTAAAATCTGTAATGCACAACAATGAATATATAGCCAACCAACACCTGCAAAAGATAACAAAGTAGACTGTAATGCACAACAATGAATATATAGCCAACCAACACCTGCAAAAGATAACAAATTAGTGGACATTAATCCAATTGTAACATCCCAGATGTTACACCCACTACTCCATAACAGACAAGTAGTGGGCTCTCTTCAGATGATCACTCTAACAGTTACACGAATCTGGACACCTACCTGGACCAGGGCCCAATAGGGCCGAGCCGGCCCAAGGCACAAGCATAGGCCCATGCCCAGGCCGGGCCAGACGGGCATGCGCGCGCGTGTGGCCCACTTATGATCATCCACTTGTGTTATAGTTTATACAACATATAACACCTTCTAGTAAATAAACTAGGATAAACAATGATTTGTATTACATGTGGGATAAGGCAAAAGTCTTTCATCTCCCTTTACAAATCTTACATAATGCCCATTTATGTGGCTACCTTCTTGTATTAATTTCTCACTCACCGAAATTCGGTTTCGAGAAATAAAAAATACTATGAACATTTACTCTTAACATAAATTAATAATATATAATTTAATTTCTCCAAAATTAAACATTTAGCCACCAAAAAATTAATCAAAATCGGGTTGACACCCACTTTATCAAAACCAAAATTTCCAACAAAATTCCCCTCCAAAAATTGGAGTATGCTGCTTGAATGCAACGAGCACACGCTATATGCTCATTGCGCAGCTGCTTAGATTTTATAGAAGCATGACAGTTTTGTTTTATATGTTGGGTTTTGCAGTTTCTTTGCATGGTTTTTGCGATGTGGGAAGTTAATGATGGAACACTGTAAAACAAAATCCTAGCGCAGTCCCAATCTCACTTTAAAAATCTCACTTTTTTTCTTTTTTTTTTGACGTTGAGAAAATCCATTTTTCGCATACGATTGCTTATGGATTTTTATTAAATTACATTATTCATTCATTTATATTATGTTCTGATCACCAATCAATTTCAATCATCACTTCATAAAAAAAATATCAAACCAATTATCATTGCACTTTTATCTGGATTACTCGATCTTATATCTCCAATCACTAATTAGTTTCATTTATCATCTCAATTATTATGGTTGTGCTTTCTTTTCATATCCAATTATACTCTAAATTCATTTTTCTGTCAAATAAAATTATATCACTAGTCTCCAGCACGAAATTTTTTGGAATAGAAAGTCAAGCAATCATACCTAATGTTTGGAGAGGGCATGCTATAAATCTATAAAACTAGAGAGTTTTTCACCAAAATAAAGAGAGAAATTCTTATTTATGTGAAAAAATATTAAAAATGAGGGGATGCATGTTCGCATACATTCTTCCTATCAAAATTGTGCTATTCCAATTCAATGATTTAGAAAGAATTGCTATTCTGCCAAAAATAAATTTTAGTAATTACAAGAGGAAAAAGAAAACTTGTCATTTAGCCAAATGATAACAATGTTACGTTATTAATTTTACACTAATTTCAATTTGCTCTTCTACTCAGAGATGGTTTAATGTTACAATTATTGAAACTTTCTTTTGATTCCATATTAGGATTAGGATGATTCATAAGTTTAGACTAAAATTGGGTAGGGGCCGCGCGAACGCAGGCCCCCGCTACCACAAATTATGACGTAGGCTCGACCACTTGGGCCGACCTTAGGCGGGCGCCCCTCCATTGCTCGACCACTTGGGCCGACCTTAGGCGGGCGCCCCTCCAGAGTGCAATGGAGGTCGCCAACCTAGGCCATGGGCCTTCTTGATCGCCCATTGACCCCGTCCAGGTAAGTAAGGAGAATAATGCATTTACTTCTCATTATATCTCCACCTTCATTGTTGGTAAAATATTTCTGATTCAATGTGGGACTCTTATATTCTTATTCTTGAATATAATATATTTAAGCTCAAATATATGTTATATGTATCTAGCAAATATATACTAGGCTGAACTCGCTGTAATGATATAAGAATAAAGATTTTATCCATATATTGACTTGTAAATTCTAATACTAAATCGCACAGGCCACCTGAAAAAGGCCAGACTAGAAGTTTCATATCCAAGGCTGCCTTCTTTATTACAAAATCGTCAGCGTAATCCTCTATTTAAAGACAGAAGATGGTTAGAATAAACATACATTTTAGCAGAAACAAAAACTACTTAATTCTGACGCCCAACCATTCTTACAGAACAATTTGTGTCTATGTATTATGTGAGTCAGCTGTCAGTGTGTATTTTAGAAAGTGCAATGGAAGAAGATACAGATAATTGACGAGGTTAAATGTTTTTGTTTGTGGTACAAAGTCTAGTGCATTTGATTTATAAGCTACTATAGAAAAGAGAAAATTCAACCTTTTTAAATTTAATCTACATTAGCCCAGGGGAGTGTTTGCAAGTTCTTAAAAAAAGGTGATTCTGAGCTTCAGCTTGGGAAAAAGTATTTATATTTTTGGGGAATTTACTTTAATGTGGCAAAATTCAAATGAAATTGTCAAAATATGGCAAAATTTAAGGGGTTCGTGTTTTTGTTCGATGGCGCAGGTGTGGGGTGCACCAGGATAATTGTTGGCGCACCTTTCAACTGCGCCAGAATACTAATTTTTTTTATTTAAATTTAAATGGGTGGCGCACAAATGAAATGCGCCAACCCATTTAGATTTTTATGTTGGGGTGGTGGTGGGGTGGCTAGGGGTGGGGGGTGGCGCACAAATGAGGTGCGCCACCACAAACACTTTTTTTTGTTGGGGTGGGGTGGGGGTGAGATAGGGAGTAATTTTTTTATTTTATAATAATAAATTAATATAATTAGTGTGCATGGGAAATTCGCATATAATTTTTTTGTTTTTTTATCTGTTTTTAATGTATAATATATCAAATTAATTAATTTTTTATGATCTTCAATTTGACATCCATATTGCATACTTTTGTAAAAAGATAAATATATAGTCAAAAGTTGGGTCTCGATTTGTGAAGACGATTCCTGAGCGATACACGTATAGTGTTTAGTATGAGTGATGACATCCATATTGCATTTTTTTTTTTGGGTAATTTTGATATTTTAAAAGTTAATGAAAATATACTACGTTTTTTTATGATAACCAAACACGAACCTGGTCTGATAACCCGAATTATCACCCCTACTAAACACTATATGTGTATATGCTCAAGAATCGTCTTCTCAAATCGAGACCCAATTTATGACTATGTATTTATCTTATTACAAAAGTATGCAATATGGATGTCAAATTGAAGATCATAAAAAATTAATTAATTTGATATATTATACATTAAAAACAGATAAAAAATAAAAAAAAATTATATGCGAATTTCCCATGCACACTAATTAAATGGGATAATTATTAATTTATTATTATAAAATAAAAACATTACTCCCTATCCCACCCCCACCCCCACCTCCACCCTCCACCCCCTCCCCCATCCCTAGCCACCCCACCCCCACCCCAACATAAAAATTTAAATGGGCTGGCGCACTTCATTTGTGCGCCACCCATTTAAATTTAAATAAAAAAATTAGTATTTTGGCGCAGGTAAAATGTGCGCCAACAGTTATCCTGGCGCACCCCACACCTGCGCCATCGAACAAAAACACGAACCCTTTAAATTTTGCCATATTTTGACAATTTCATTTGGATTTTGCCACATTAAAGCAAATTCCCCATTCTTATATGTAATGTATTTCTAATCTCTTTCTCCCTAGGGGGAATTGTTTAAATATAGTAAAAATAAAAACATATTGTCAAAATATGGTAAAATTGGGGTGGATTGCGTATTTACTCGTTGGCGGATACTATAACTGCGCCAGGTTATTTTTTTTATTTTTTTAATATCTTTGGCGCACATACAATGTGCGCTAGCAACGGGGTAGGGGGTGGGGGTTGAATGGGTGGCGCACAAAAGAGGTGTGTCACCCAACCATAATTTGTGGGGGGTGGGGTGGCTGCGGGGGTGGGGTGGGGGAGTAGGGATGGGAGAGCTTTTTTATTATTTTATATAATAATAAATTAATATATCTAATAAAATTAGTTCATATGTAATTTTTTCGTTTTTTATCTGTTTTTAACGTGTAATATATCAAATTAATTATTTTTTTACAATCTTCAATTTGACATCCATATTGCATATTTTTGCAAGAAGATAAATACATAGTCATAAATTGGTCTCGATTTGAGAAGGTTATTCTTGAGCGATACACGTATAGTACTTAGAACTTGACAATACCCCTAATTTTTATTCTAAATACACAATCATAAATTTTTACCTCGATTTGATAAAGTTGAATTTTTTTTCGAATTGTGACATGTGTATTTTTCTAATAATATGATTGGGTCTCGATTTAAGAAGACTATTCTTGCGCGATACACGTATAGTACTAAAATTCGACAATACCCCTAATTTTTATCTTAAATACACAATCATAAATTTTTACCTCGATTTGATAAAATTGATTTTTGTTCGGATTGTGACATGTGTATTTTTCTAATTTTCGATAATACCCTAATTTCACCCTAACTACACAGTCATATTATTAGGAAAATACACATGTCACAATCCGGAAAAAAAAAATTAACTTTATCAAATCGAGGTAAAATTATGATTATGTATTTAAGATAAAAATTTGGGGTATTGTCGAATTCTAAGTACTATATGTGTATCACGCAAGAATAGCATTCTCAAATCGAGACCAATTTATAACTATGTATTTATCTTCTTGCAAAAATATGCAATATGGATTTCAAATTGATGATCGTAAAAAAATAAATAAATTGATATATTACACGTTAAAAACAGATAAAAAACGAAAAAAAATTACATATGAACTAATTTTATTGGATAATTATTAATTTATTATTATATAAAATATAAAAAAAAAACTCTCCCACTCTCCCACCCCACCCCTGCAGGCCACCCCACCCCCACAAATTATGTTTGGGTGGCGCATCTCTTTTGTGCGCCACCCATTCAACTCCCACCCCACCTCATTTCACCCCACCCCTCCACCTCCACCCCCTAAACATTGTTGGCGCACATACAATGTGCGCCAGCATATTAAAAAAATAAAAAAAAATAGTCTGGCTAGCATGTGCCAACGAGTAAATACGCAACTCACCCCAATTTTATCCTATTTTGACAATATGTTTTGATTTTTACTATATTTAAACAATTTTTCTTATATTTTTTAGGTATAAGTTGAGAATCACTTTTTTTTTAGAGTTCGCAAAGACTTCCTATATCTAATTAAGAGATGAAAGTAGTGAGGATCCACTGTTGCACAATGGTATTTCATCTGTTTCACTCATGTTTTGTCGTCAATATATAATATAAACACCTTTTATGTTACAAGATCCAAAATGAGATCGATGATCTAGAAATGTAATAAAAAATAACAAGTTACGTGCAATTGCCATGACTAAAGTTATTTTGGAAACCAACTCTTCAACCACCTATCCCGTAAAATGATTTAGAAATCCATAAAATAGAAAATAGAACTTAAATCAAAATTATATCGTAATTAGCTCATTGTAAAATCAAATAAGTAAAACTGATATAATTAAATGTGAATGATGTCTAGATAAAAGATAATTATTGCTACATCTAAATATAAAAAAAAAATGCCTTTTTGATAGTGCAAAGCCTAATTTTGAGAGGCCAAAAAAAGAAAAATTGAGGGATAAACTGGGCTTAATGTGGTAAAGGCCATACAGGAACCGAAAGATAGAATGACATGTGGATTCATCTTGGGTATACGAGTGTAAATATAAAAATTTGAGAGAGATATAAAAAAAATTGGAGGCAAAAATATATTGAGAGAGAGAAAATATTTTGATGGATACAACTTATAAAAATACACTAACAATTTTACACAAATCTTTCTCACAAGTTTTTTTCTACTCACTCACTCTTCAGCCTTAATAGACTTTTTTTTAATTGCTCTCTTTTTTTTTGGATGAAGGTGAAAATTTTATTAATCCAAACAGTTTACTACTTTACAAGTGGTGAGGGGCTAGCCCCTATAAACCCTATTTTTTATCCAAGGCAAAATACATACCCATTGTACTTTTGCGATTAACAAATGATCCAGCCCAGTCATTATTTTTATATCCAATGAGCTTATTTTATTTTTCATTGCCATATTTGATGATAAGTTTTCTCTTTCCTTGACGGTATCGAAGAATCCGTTTTGATGCATAATGTAGCTTGCTTGGATCGTGCATAAATCATGAAATCAGGTTGATTGGATAGAAAATATATGGTCTTGTATTTGTCAAATAGATGAACAATTCGACTATGTTGCAATAATCTTTGGATCAGCTTTAGTCACACTATCATTTTATTCCAGTTTTTCATTGACTGGAAATGGAGTTGAAATTGGTTTGCAATGCTTATTAGAAATTTCTTCAACAATGTTTCATGATATTTTTCTTGAGAAATGAATATTTCTCCTTTTGAATGTCAAACTTGGATTCCAAGAAAATATTTCATGAGACCAAAGTCAGTCATATCGAATTCTTTCATCATTGCCTTTTGAATTCTTGCACCAATGTTGGACCAGTCCCTGTATAAATCATGTCATCTACATAAAGACAAACAATTAGAAAATCTTGTGCACCTTGTTTCTTTACATATAATGAGGTTCACTTTGAATTTTTTGAATACCATTTTGTTGGAATTAAAGTACCTATCAATCTTGTTGTTCTAGGCACTTGATGCTTGTTTCAATCCATATAGTGCTTTTCTGAGTCGATATACTTTATTTTCCTCACCTTGGGAAATGTAACCTTTTGGTGGATCCACATACACTTTTTCTTCCAAGTCACCATTAACAAATGTTGATTTAACATCAATTTGATAAACTGTTAGCTCAAATTGGTGCAATCGTCAGGGCAATTCGTATTGTCTTCATTCTAGCAACTGGTGCAAATGTCTCATTGAAATTAACTCATGGTTATTGAGAATACCCTTTTTCAACTAAGCAAGATTTGTGTTTATAGATTGATCCATCTTTATTAAACTTGGTTTTGTAGACCATTAGAATTTGGTCACACTTTTTCCTTTAGGAATGTCTACGAGCTCCCAAGTATTATTCTTCTCAATGCTTGCAGTTTCTTCGTCCATTGCGATTTGCCAAACATCTTCTTTAACAACTTTTTCATAATTTTTTTGCTCACAAGCAAAAAATGCATTATCACATGATTCCTAAATATTTCTCAAATTTCTTGCTCTTCTGAGTGGACTTTTAGAATCTTGAGAAGATTCTCCAGGTGATCCTGGTGAGCTGGATCTTGAGCTGGTACTAGTATTTGTGTTGCGTTGATCACCTTGATTTGTTGAAAGAGATGTTTATCCAGGCAGATTTATTTGTTAATTTTCATTCCACTTCCAGGACCGCATCTCCATTGGATCCGTTACTATAACCAACAATGTAGTCCTAAGGGGTGTGAGTAAGGTTTAGAAGGGGGGTTGAATAAACCTTACCAACTTTTCAATTTTAGTCATTTTAAAATAATACAGAGTTATTTTCATAGCTATGTCCTTGAGGAACAATTTAAGTTAGTTAAACAAATAGAGTTAGCCACTCAACGGACTTTATCTATTGAGTTGATAGAATAACTCACCGCTTAGTCTAATATTTAACTTGGCTGTGATGAGATTTTCAGCGGAAGACTGAACACCCTTGAATTTGGTTTAAGTTTGTTTTAACACTTGGTTTTAGCACTTTGTTAATTATCAGTTGGATAACAAATTATCAGCAGATATAAAGTGATATGCAGAAATAAAAATGTTGAAATGTAAATGACACAATAATTTTTATAGAGGTTCGAAGATAGGGTAATTCTTCTACTCCTCTCTTCTCCAACTCCTGGAGGAATCCACTAAGTATTGATCGAGTACAAAGTGGTTATCACCGGATACAAGTCTTGATTACACAAAATTGACTTGATCCTTTGGGACTCGATCTGGGGATGCTTTGGTCACACACCGCTTCTCGTCGACTCGGCCTTCTTCACAGGGGGCGGCTGTTTTTGCTACTTGACTCACTTGCTCAAGCTTCTTGGATTTGATCACGAAGTCCTCCAATAACTTGAGACTGGTTCGACCTTGAACCTTTCTACAATCCTCCTTGGAATGTAGACCCCTTTTGATTCTTCAAAAGTTCCTCTTAAACAGTTTGAAGTCGTCTTTCCTTCACATCTTAGTGTTGGATCGATTTTCTTCGAGATTTAGGCTTGAGGATTTTGCTTGAATAACTTGAGAATATATTGCAGGTTACAGTTCTTAATAATTGCTTGAATGCTCAGGTATGCAAGGTAACATTTTCTCAAAGTGATTCCTCATCCTTTTATAGTGAACTTTCAAAAATCTGCCCATTGAAGAGATAGGCTGATTTTCAAAAGTCACTTGTGTTCGTTGGCTTGTCTTTTCTTGGTCTTCAATCTTGAGATGTAGACCTTTCCTCGTATTAAATGAATGTCCAACTTTTCAGATCTGACCACGAGGTGCGATGCTTTCCATTGGTTTATTCCTTTTGCACGCTTCGATTGAGCACTTTAAGACATGACAAAGATGGAAGTATTACTTGTTTAGGTAATATTCTTGACTTTTGTGCAACGGATTCTTTTCAGTTAACTCCTCTTTGCAGCTACCTTTTCCCCAGGTGACTTGAGTCTGCTCCAATGATTGAAAGACTCATCTGTCACTTCAACTTGACTTGGCTTGTCTTCTTTGGCTGACTTGACTAACTCTTCATACAGTTGTATCACAGCTGATACTCCTTCAGTCGAGTTCTAGACATCTCTTCCTTGCTATACTCAAATTCTTCCACAATGAGTCTTCATTCTAGTCTTGATTGACTTCTTGCATATCCGCATAGGCCGACTTAACTCAGCTCATACATCCCTATCTAATACAATACAAATTACAAGGAAAATGGGGTGCCAACTTTCTAGTCTAAGTTTTACATGGCATTCATCAAAATCTAAACAATAAATTTCCCAACAATTTCCCCCTTTTTGATGATGCCAAAACTTAAAACATACAAACAAAATGTAAGCATCAAAGATACATACAGACAATGCAGTAACAGAGAATGTATGCGTAGAATCAATCTTTTTATAGATCATAACATTCTTGTCCTTTACATAGCTGTTTACAATGTGTATCAGAGCAAACATATCATTCTATATCTACGCAAAAGTATAGAAATTACAAATTTCTCATTAAGTGTACAGAAAACTTACATACATATGCATTTACAATAGCCAAATACATGAAGGGGTGGACAACAACACTTCATCGCCTTCGCTGCCTCCTTCTTTCTTCTTTAGCTCTGTCGTCCTCTGCTCTCTTTCTCTTTTCTTTTCTTTCACCGCTTTTTTTCTCATAGGCTCTCTTAACAGCTTCATCTATCCTTTTCCTTTCTTGTCTCTCTTGCCACAGCTGAGTTTGTCTTCTATTTTCTTCTTCGATTCTCTTAACATACTCATCATTTTTCCTCTCCACTTCCAGATTTTCTATGGCTTTATATCCAGCCCAATAGATCCCTCTTTTCTTTCCTGGATCTATGTACTCAATGTTTTTGGGTAGAGGTCTAGGTCTGAAACCTCTTCCTCCACTGTTTCTTCATCTTCCTCTTCCTCTGGGTGTATATTGTACGGGAGCCTTCCTTTTGTCAGCTGACTTGCTGCTTATAGTCTATTGACCGCCGGTGTCTGCTTTGCTTATCGCCTTCTTCGCACAGCATAAGGCATTTTTCCCAGTACAAGTCCCAGGCTTGGGCCATGGACATGTTCTCGAAGTATCCTTCGGATTCGAGCGTTTTGAATTCATCAACTGATCTAGGCTCATTTTCGACGTCTGAAATGGCATTTGTATTTTTTCTTACTGGAATGCCTCCAAATTGTTTTAACATCTCTTCAACACGGGCATCCGTTCTTTTGTCGAAATCCTCCATCTCTGCTTCTACAATCTTTTTCTTATGAGACATGGGCACAACAGAGTGATAGAGCGGCAGAGTTACAGGAAGTTTGCTGATGATGTCGGCTGTGACGTGACCTTGCTGAGGGTTTTCAGCAATCATCAATGTCAAATCCTTTGACATTTCCCCGTCAACGGCTTTTCCCTTCTCCTTTCTCTTCTCAACAGTTGTATCTTTCTTCTCTGCGACAACTGTTTCCTTTTCCTTTTCACCAACCGTCCCCTTAAGCATCTTCTGGTATTCCCCTTCCCCCTTTTTGGCATCATACCAGCAAGCATGAAGTCCAATCTGCTGATAGCTGAATTTTGCTTGGAGTCTGCTGCGGAGTATGCTGTTCGGAATTCTGAGCGAGTGGCTTTGGACTCGGCTGCCACCAATTTCATTTCAGCCATCAAAAGGCTAAATTTAACATTCATGTTTTCCTCGATGCACAAAAGTTCTTTGCGATGAAATTCACGCAGCAACTCCATTTCAGTTGTATGGGAGGCATGCAATCTCTCCATATAGGCCTGCATCTTCGCCTTCATGTCAGCATTGTCAGCACTCCATACCAGCATTCTGTTGTATAGGGCCTTGAAGTAGCGAACTTGCTCGAGACGCATGGCACTCTGCTGTTGAAACCATTCCCTTATCCTGACCACCATTCCTCTCAAGTCTGCTGTGAGAGTGGCATCTCTGTTGTCCAGGCGCATGTCGAGAGAGGCTTGGTGCCGTTCAATCTTCTCAATATCTTCACAGATTTTCTTGAAGATTTCACGCATCTCAGTTGTCTGACTTGAGTCATCTGCCGGCCACTCTGCATCGAAATTGAAATCAACTGGCACAATCGAATTAGTAGGGATTATAGGGTCTTCTTGGACGGTGTAGAGCCTCTGTTCTCTTGCAGTTTCTTCTTCAAGTACGGGCAGTTCATGAGAGAAAGGAAATACTTCTTCACAAGCGTCGTCTCGCACTTGAGATATTGTGCGCGAGGTGGTCTCTGCTGCAGCTCTGGAAGCCTGCGCAGTTGACTGTGATTCAGCTGGGGCCTTTGATGGTATTGACCCAGCTGGCTGAGCCTCAGCTATCTTAACAGCTTCTTCGGTCTCAAATTGATTTATCCATTTGAGTTTCTTGTTCTCGATCAGATCGAAGAGCGTCATCGGAAGATGATGAGACTTGAGGGGTTGGCTCATCATCAAAATTGAATGTTTGTCGAACAGCCTTGAAGTATGGCTTACTCGTACTTGGTAGAACATCCTCAGCTGAGTCTTTTTGATTTGCAGCAGGGGAGGACTCAGCTTCATCTTCAGCTTCAGATCCCAGAAAAGATATGCCAGGGTTGTCTTGGGAATCATGAAGGGCACTTATCTCCTTTTCATAATCGTCAATGTGAACAGGAGGGATGTTCTGTGTTTTTGTCTCTTTACCTAGGGAAGTCTCAACCTCCCTCAGACCTTCATTACCTCCTACAGTCCCAACTGCAGCAAGGCCTTGGACATTCCCTTCGACAGACGCAGTTGTCTTAGGGTCTTCTGCGGTGGCATCCCGAGGAGTCTCAACTCCGTGGATTGCACTTTCATTGCCCAGAGTGTTAACTCCCGAGACAGATCCATCTTATGCCTCTACTACATCGGCGCGTCCTCGGCTGCAAAGTCATGGCACTTCACCGAGACACTCAATCGTCCGAGCCGCCAAATGACAACTTGGCTTTGTTCATTTTTTTTTTCCTTTTCCACTTTGCCTCCTTTCTCGCATGGTGGAGTCATCTGCAAAGATCATCCTCACCTAGCCGCAGGTGGAGTGAGTTTCCCCTCGGTGGCTCACCACCGGTGGCGACTTATGTTGGGGTCACTCTGCTCCCGGACTCCGGCTATTTCCTTTGAGTGTTCAGTCGTGGGGGCAGGTGGTAAGACACCTTCAGCAGGGGTTGGCTCAACTTGGGTGCCCAAGTTCCCAGTGTCATCGCCAAATCCCTTAGATCCGTCCTCTGAGTGAACTGGGGAAGTGGTTACAGCAATTTAGAAGACTCTCCTGGTCCTTCCATCAGCTGTTGCTCATGCATCAATATGTATTCCCGCATGGCATGCTGCATTTCCAACTCCTCCGTCATAGCAGCAGGTTCCATGTCCTCATCACTATTCAAGAGTATATCAATGTGAGGATGAGTGTGATTGCTGGTTCCCGTGAGAGGACAGATGCTGGCTTTCTCACGCGCCTCTTTCCTCGCTTGCTCTTGCACTGCTCGTTTTCCTTCCGAATTTGCGGATGTTAATATAGTTATCCTCATCCAGGGCTTGCGATGCGTATCAACTTCAAGAAACCTGAAGAGTTCCTCTTCCTCATCAATAAACTCTGCGTGTTCAAACTGCACCTAGAGTGACTCGACTTCCATTTCCTCCATGCTCTTAGACGATTTTGGATGTCCGGGTACAATGGAGAGCATATGATTACATCATCATCTTCATCCTCTCCTGTTGCCCTTCCTTTTCGGGAATAGAGGGTAGCAAACTATCTTTGCTCTTCGCCTCAAAGATCATTTGCTTTCTTCGCTTTTGTTCTCGCTTGTTCTGTCCCACAATCGGGTCTTCAATTTGCCTCACGATCGGCCTTCACGACTTGGTTGTTTCATCAATAATTCGAGATCGCACTTCTTCAAAGACGAGCTCGAGATCTTTTCGGTGAGTGGCGACTCACTTGTCTTCTCAAGCTCAACGCTTGGTGTGTCTTCTTCTTTTTGTCCTTACCGAGGAATTTCTGGTTCGGATATGGCTTCCTCGTATTCCTTGGCGGCGGGGGGCAGTGCATCTTTCTTTGTTTGAGGAGTCAGTTTTCTTGGCTTGGCGATCCTCTTCTTCTTGATGGTTGGAGAAGGTATTTGAGGTTCCTTTTCCGCCTCGGTTGCGGCGGGAGACACGGCTGCAGGGCGGTGCGTCTTTTCTTCTTCACCTGCAGGGCAATTATCTTCTTTGGAGCCGCATGGGCGCTTTTTCTTGGGAGGAAAGTAACATTGTTTCTTCAGGATCACCGATTCCCCCTGTATCCGCCCTCTTGGCATAGGCTCTCCTTTGAGCTCCTGAAAGGTTTGCCCGGAACATCTTCTTGTTGACATGGAACGACTTTCCATGTCGGATTGGAACGCCCTTCACCTCCATCAAGTGGCCAATTACAAGGCCATAGCCCAGAGATCCTCCAAATGACCCATCGTCCTTGAAGGACTTATTTGCAACATTCTCGCGGAGTCTGGCGTAGACGACCGCCGCTTGATCTTCTTTTCCTCCATGATCGCGGCCATGACGACGATCGGCTTTGGTTTTGGACGGTGATTGAAGCTTCCAAACTTCATGTCTACACATTTGGCAACGATATCCAACAATTTGTGATAATCATCCTTCAACAGCTTCTTGTCAGCTGTGTAGACAACTTTTGCAGCACACTCGGGTTTGGCCATTTCCTTCCATGCAGCGAACAAATCGACGTCTGCTTCATATATCTCCGGCATGCCCTCCGACGGCAAAAGCAAGGCTCGCAAGGTCCTTTGCGATGATTAGAATGTCCTTGCGGTGGACGGAGGACTTAATCCCTTCGTCCCGCACTTGGCGTTTCGTGAACGGGCAACCTCCTCTACGTACATCATTTGGTATTCCAATGTGAGAAAGGGTTTCAGCCCAGATTTCTCAATCTTATCAACTATCTTCTTCACAAGGGTTTCATCGGAACCCTGCTTTATCATCCCTTCAAAATCCACGGTTGATCCGGTGTGGATTTGCTTTGCAAGCTTAGTAAAATCATGTTATGGTGCCATTTCAGTGATTTTTACCGAACGAAACTTGACGAACTTGATTTGAAGACTGGTAGGGTTTTGATAGAAAAGATACTTGCTTTCTTTGCTTTGGAAAGATGAACAGTTTAAGTGAGAGAAAGAAAAACTGAACGAAAGAGTATATAAGGGGTATGAAAGGACGTGTTTTTGGTTTTTGAAATTTTGATCAAGATCAACGGCTCAGATTTAGCACGTCTCATTTGCATTTAATTGCTCGCATTTAATGCGGTAGCATTTATATCCAATCATATGCTTGCTGTGTAGATTTTGACTGTACCCATCATTATTGCGCTGGTGTCATCCTTAAAAACATTTCCACTCATTAAAAGCGACTGCATTTTTGTCACTTAGCTCATAAATGACTCAGCTTACTCCTTAACTGACTCAGCTCTTCTTCTCTTTATTCACATAGTGACTCAAAATTGGTGTCCTAACTTGATACAATCTGGTGACTTTCCCGATCTGGTGATTCACTTGGCTGATTTATAATATTTGCTCTGTTTTCATCTTTTCATGTTTCATCTCTCCTCAATGAGTCTTCAGAGTGTCAACTCAGCTCAATTAAGCCTAGCTCATGCTTAAGCTCTTCAAATATTGATTCACATAAGGGCTTTGTGAATATGTTAGCTAACTGTCTATCAGTTGGGATGTATTCCAAGGTGATGTCTTTCTTTTCAACATGATCTCTTATGAAATGATATCGACATCAATGTGCTTTGTTCTTGAATGCAACACGATTTACGAGTGATTGCAATAGCAAGACTTGTGTTATCACACATAATTGGAATCTCTTTTTCTTCAACATCATAATCTCTCGCTTGTTGTCTCATCCATAAGACTTGGGCTGCAAACGGTGCCCCCGAGAGCTATGTACTCGGCCACGGTGTGGATGTGCTATTGAGTTTTGCTTCTTGCTAAACCAGAAACCAATCTGTTTCCAAGCATTTGACATGTACGAAGTACTCTTCTTGTCAACCCTACATCCATCATAGTCAGAGTCTGAATAACCAATAAGCTTGAATCCACATTCCTTTGGATACCATAAGCCGACTTCCCGCATCCCTTTAGATATCTTAGGATTCTCTTAGGCTGCATCATATGGCTTTCTTTTGGTGCGATTGAAATCTTGAACATACTCCAACCGCAAAGGTGATGTCTGGCCTGCTTGCTGTTAAATAGAGCAATGAGCCAATGAGTGCTCTATATATGGTTTGATCCACAGGCTTACCATCTGCATCCATATCCATCTTGACTGATGTATTCATTGGTATTTTCATAGAAGACTTCTCTTCCATAACAAATTTCTTCATTAAATCTCTGGTATACTTTGTTTGACTTATGAAGGTTCCATCTTTCAGCTGTTTAACTTGAAGTCCTAGAAAGAATGTCAGCTCTCCCATCATGCTCATTTCAAATTTGCCTTGTGTTTTGCATGTTTTTGAGTATTATTTTTGTGTGTTTTTGTTTTATTTTGTGTGTGATTATGCATATTTCCGTAGCTTAAAGTATTGGTTATAGTGTCGAGTGTTACGTAGGGTGTTCTTTGTCATTTTTATAGGTTATGATGAAAAGAGGCTCGAAAACGGATGAAAAATGGAGAAAACGGGCATAATGACAAACATCAGCCGGTAGCAGGTGCGCGGGCACGCAAGACACCGCGCAGCGCGCGCGGAAGCAGGCGCGCGGGCGCGCGAGGAAGGTCGGCTGCAGGCTTGCGCGGGCACGCGTGGTGTCGTGCTGAACACGAAATTTTTGATTTTTATCTGATTTTTGGCTCTTCCACCTTGTTTAGGACTCTAGGCTTATAAATAGGACTTGGGGAGCCCCTATTTTTGACACACCTTCATTCATAACACTTTTAGACTTTAGATTTTGGTATTTTTCTCTTCCATTCAACATTGGGATTGCTTGGGTTCTTCCCCTTGAAGTTATTTTTGCTTCTTAATCAAAGAGTAAGATTTCTTCATCTCTTTTGTCTGATTTCAATTGTTGGGTGATTATTATTGTTGCATGATCATGTTTATGATTGTTTTCTTTCCTTCAATTGAGATTATGATCCCATCCCCAAGCATGAACTAATTTCCTTGTTCTAGGATTAGGATGATTTGATTCAAACAAACAAGCATGAGTATTGATTAATTGATCTGTTTTCCTGAATAAATTGTTTTACTTGTTGATTGATTGTTGGCCAACTCTTGATTGTTTGAGGGGATAATTGAGATCGATCGAAGATATTATTCCTGGACTAAATTTATTCAGGGGATTAGATATGAATCAGAAATGTATTATCTAACTCAAGGCTTAATGAAAATAGCAAATTATGTTAGGATAGCCTAATGTGAATACGAGTTATCGAGATCTAGACCTAGTCTTTCCATGATTGTTATATTTGTTAACCGCATGATCAATTAATTGATATTCTGCTTGCAAGTTTGATGAGATGAATCCATAATCCTAGACTTTCTTCCATATCATTTTCTCCAAAGTTTAATCCTGCTTAGTTTTAATTTGTCTTTTTAATTGTTTTCTTTTAGTTTAAATAAATCCAACAAATCTGGTTAGAGTGTTTAGGTTTTATTTTCTGTCAATTGTGATACATAATAATTATTTGCCGGCTATGTCTTCCTTGAGAGACGACTTGTGGTCAACTTGCTACCCTACGATTGATCTCGTTCTCTTGCGAGGATTGTTAGACTTTTATAGGTGTTTAGCGGTTGAACAAAAGTTTGGCGCCGTTGCCGGGGAAGGCTTTAGGCGTAATTATTGTGTCTATTTTCCGTGTTTCTAGATTAAGATTATTTTTATTTTTAGTTTAGGACTCTTTTTGTTTCTTTTGGTGTTTACTTTATTCCACTGGTGCGTTTGATCTGTTTTTTTTTTGGTGTTGTTTATGCAAGGACGTAGAAATCTCAATCGGGACCTTGTGCCTTTCGTGGACGATATCCATCGAGTTACGAGACGAACAAGGAAAGAAGGGAACGATTCTATGGATAGCAGCGTGGATTCTCGCGATCACATTCGGAAAGAAGAACAAACAGACGAATCAGAGATGGGTGATAATCAAAACGGAAACAACGTGGAGGCACGCCAGCCTTCGATGCGTGAGTTTGCACGCCCTTTCATTGGGACTGCGACCTCTTGCATCACATTGGGACAAGCAGCATGGAACTACGAGCTCAAAACAATACACTTTAATCAGCTGGCGTCATTCTATGGGATGCCCAATGAAGATCGTCTTAACTTCATTCGGGAATTCTATTCAGTCATTCAAACTTTTCCTCTACAAGGTTTGGATGAAGACCAGCTTAGGATGCATTGTTTTCCTTACACTCTGAAGGACCGGGCGAAAACTTGGCTTATGTCTCTACCTCCTAACTCTATTACTGATTGGGAGGCGGTGTACAATAAGTTCATGGGCAGGTACTACTCTCATCAGAAAACTTAAGATCTGCAAGGTAAGATAGCTACTTTTAGTCAAATGCAAGGTGAGCCTTTTCATGAGGCCTGGGATCGCTTTAAGGATTTACAAATTAAATGCCCACATCATCACTACCCATTGGAATTGTTAAACCAATTTTTCTATGATGGATTATCGCATAATTATCAATATATAGTTGACAATGCCGCTGGGGGTGACATGGGTGTACACAGCTCTTTGTTTGTGGATCCAAAAATGATATCATCCACATATATTTGAACAAGCAGTATACTCTCTCCATCTTGAATTCTGAAGAGTGTTCTGTCCACTTTGCCTTTGGTGAATCCATTATCTGTCAGAAATTGAGATAATGTATCATACCATGCTCTAGGTGCCTGTTTCAATCCATATAGAGCTTTCTTGAGCTTGTACACCTTATCTCCAAGAGTCTTCTGCTCAAAACCTGGAGGTTGCTCAACATAGACTTCTTCTTCCAACAATCCATTTAAGAATGCACTTTTCACATCCATTTGATATACAATAAAGTTCTTGTGTGCAGCATAGGCAAGAAACATCCTTATTGCTTCTAATCTTGCAACATGAGCAAATGTTTCATCAAAATCTATTCCTTCTTCTTGGCAATACCCTTTGGCTACCAATCTTGCTTTGTTTCTTACCACAGAACATTCCTCATTCATCTTGTTTCTGAATACCCATTTTGTGCCAATAACATTTTGACGGGTTGGTCTTTGCACCAATTCCCATACTTTGTTTCTTTCAAACTGATTCAGTTCTTCTTGCATGGCTTGAATCCAATGTGTGTCATCCAATGCTTGGGACACATCTTTTGGCTCTATTTGGGAAATAAAACAAGTGAACATTGCTTGGCCGAGCTCGATCCTGTTCTTACACCATCTCTTACATCTCCAATAACTAGCTCGGTGGATGGTCTCTCGGCCATCTCACATCGAGGTTGGAGTCAATCACCGGGTTCGATCGTCTTACAACTTGTGTTGTCTTGAGCGACTCTCTCATCATCACTTAGTCTGCAGATTTTCCACTTGTCTTTGAGATTCAAATTATCTCATCTTCATCTTGATTGATTGCTCCAAACTTGACTTCAACATAGGGACTCTTCTCGCATAGTTGGTTGATTCACTTATCAGCTAACTCTTCAATATCTTCTCCATTTACATTAGGTTTATCAAAAACCACATGGATAGACTCTTCTGTGACCATTGTCCTCTTGTTCAAAGACTCTATAGGCTTTGCTTTCACCAATATCCCAAAAAGATACCTTCATCACTTTAGCATCAAAAGCCTTTAGATTATCCTTGACGTTGTTGTGGATGAAGCATTTACATCCAAATATCCTGAAATATGCAACATTTGGCTTTCTCCCTGTCTAAATTTCATAGGAAGTCTTTGTCAGCTGTCTATTGATCATGCATCTATTTTGAGTGTAGCATGCGATTGATGGCTTCACCAAAATCTTTTTGGCAATCCAAATTGACTAACATGGTTCTTGCGGCTTCCTTGAGAGTTTTGTTCCTTCTTTCTCGCTACTCCATTCTGTGTGGAGTCCTTGCTGTAGATAATTCATGAGCAATACCATTTTCAACACAATACTGAGTGATTTTCCCATTGACAAACTCAGTTCCTCTATCAGACCTTATCTTAATAATGGTTTGACTCTTCTCATTTTGAACTCTTCTCATCAGCTGAGGTAACTTCTGCAAAGTTTCCTTCTTTTTACACATGAAGATTGTCCATGTATATCTTGAGTAATCATCCACCACCACTAGGGTGTATTTCTTTCCACTTATGCTAGCTGGCTCAACTGGACCAAATAAGTCCATATGCAACAGATGCAATATCCTTGTTGAAGATGGACTAGACTTCTCTTTGAATGATGATTTGATCTGTTTTCCCATTTGGCATGCATCACAAACACTTTCTTTCTTGTACACTGAGTCAGGCAGACCTTCCACAAGATGACTCCTTGCAAGCTTGTTAATTGTCTTGAAATTCAGATGACTCGAACTTCTTGTGCCACATCCAACTTGATTCTACTACTCTTTTGCTTGCGACAAGTGCTTGGGGTGGCAGTCGACCAATCTACCATATACATGTTCTTTTGTCTGGATCCTTGCAACACTACTTCATTTGATTCAGTGTCTTTGATTTGGCACACTCCCATATTAAATCCAACATTATAGCCCTTGTCACAGAGTTGGCTGATGCTTAACAGGTTGAAGTTGAGGCCTTCAACATATGCAACATCTGTGATTTCTAATCCATTTTTCTTGATGGATCCAATGCCTCTTATTTCCCCTGGAGCTTTATTTCCTCCAAATATGACTTTTGCGCCTCTAATCTCCTTGAATTTTGACAGATTTTTCTTGTTTCCTGTCATGTGTGAATGCAGACCACTATCCAGTACTGGTTCCTTGGCACTCACTGTTCCTTGAACCCGCAATCAAGGAAATCGTTTTTAGGTACCTATACTTGTCTGGGGTCCTGAGGGGTTAGTCTTTGTAAGATGATCCAACCAACCTATAGCCAAATGATCGACTTTAAAAGGTTGCCATCTATCTCGTGCCATAATCATAATTCACTATGGCAAATTGCTTGGGGGCTTTAGTTCATACATCCTGTCTCTTTTTGTCTCAGTATGCCCGTGTGTGTGTTTTAGCAATTGCCTTCTTTGGGTAATTGTGATATTTCTCGAGTGTAGTGCTTGGGTGCATATGTGTCTTTGATAGCTCTTTTGCCTTTGGAATGACCTTTGATGAGGTCTAGGTCTTTGCCATTTGGGCTTATATTCCATAGGTCATTGCTGATATTTCACATTATTCCAATCAACTTGACTTGGGTAATTTCTACCATTCCCATCATATGTGTTCCTTTGATAGAACTTCTGGGGCTTCTGGTAGCTCTGTTTCTTCTTCATAGAGTACTTTCTGTTTGGATTTTGCTGAGGAACTCTGTTGGATTTCTTCTCACCGTCCTCTCAAAGATACTCAATCAATGGTGTTTTCCTTTTCCTTTGTATCCAATGCCAGTTTGTTTGTGATTGTGCATTGGAGTGAATGTGTGTGCAACATTTGGTGTCTTGAATTTTTGAGATGCTTCATTACTTGAAGATCCTTTTTCCAAGATCACTCTGGGAGTTTGACTGTGCACAAAGGAATTGAATCATATGCCTGTCTTATCTCCACATTCTTTTTGGCTCATAATAAGGTCATCCAATGATTTAGATGCCTTTGTAAATGAAGCAATCACATTTTCGAGATCATTTTCCCTCTTTTCTATAGCAGCTATCTCTGCTACTAGTTTAGCATTTTCGATCTTGACTCTTTGTTCTCATCGGCTATGTGACTTAGAGTACTCGGCTCCCTTAGTCACCGTGAGTTTTGGCTTTGAGTCGGGGTTGTTTTCCTCATTTAATAGTGTGTGTGAGGATTTATGTGTTCGTCTTTCATCATTTTGCCTAATGAATCATAAAGATCAGTGGGTGATGAAGTGTGTGTGTGTCACAATCACTATCACTAGAGTCTGAGTGAGATGAGTTAAAATGTACCTCATCTTCTTGGTCAGGTTGATCTTGTTCTTTAGCCATTAAACAGATCATTGCTTCTTCTTTAGAGTCACTCGAGTAGTCAGCTTCACTACTCTCTAAGTCTGATGTATCTTTTGACTTAGCTGTTATAGCAGTCCCTTGTTTCTTTTATAGTTCTTGTTGAAGAATTTGTTGAATCTTTTAACCATCAAGGCAATTTCCTCCTGGTCAATGGCTTCCTTGACCACAGCTCTTTTCCCATCCTTTACTATAAGTGCAGTTGTTTTGGGTACAACTGTTTCCTCTTGATCCTCTCTTCTCAGTTCAAATTCATAAGCTTTGAGGTCTGAGAATAGTTCATGATTAGATGTTTTTGATAGGTCCATAGAGTGCCTTAGAGCCATGGTCTTCATTTCCCACTCAGCTGAGAGACTCCTTAGAATCTTCATACACATCTCCTTCTGTGAGTATTCCTTTCCAAGTGCTGAGAGCTCATTTGTGATTTCAGTAAATCTACCATCCAACTGATCCATTGTCTCACCTGCAAGCATTTTAAAGTTTTCAAACTTTTGAACAACAACAGATAATTTGTTTTCCTTAATTTGCTCTGATCCTTCACAAATTAAAGTTAGTTTATCCCAGATTTCTTTCGTTGTTTTGCATGATTTAACTTTATCGAACATTGCTTTGTCCAAAGTCTTGTAGAGAATATCCTTGGCCACATTGTCCAAGTTGTATCTTTTTCTGTCATCATTGGTCCATTCAGTCCTTGGTTTTTCAACTAAGGCTGGTCTTGCTTCAGCTACGGTTTCTTCTCCTTCAGCTGAAGCTGCTCTCCTTGAAGTTGTGTTCACTTTCAATATTTGCACTGGCCCACCCTCTATCACTAGCCACATTTCATCATGTAAAGCAGATAGATGAGCCTGCATACGAATTTTCCAGTCATCAAATTCCTCAATAGTGAACATAGGAATGCGTGTCAGATTTGCTTCCATTATAATAACTTTGCTGAATAAAATATATGATTTTGAAATGGCAAGTGTTAAAAAAAACTTCTTTGAAAGATTAGAGATCTAGTTCAGTAACCAGTGCGGAAGGCTCAATGAACAAACCGCTCTGATACCACTTGTAGGTCCCAAGGGGTGTGAGTAAGGTTTAGAAGGGGGGTTGAATAAACCTTACCAACTTTTCGATTTTAGTCCTTTTAAAATAATACAGAGTTAATTTCACACCTATGTCCTTGAGGGACAACTAAGTTAGTTAAACAGCAGAGTTAGCCACTCAATAGACTCTATTGAGCTGTTGATAGAATAACTCAGCTGCTTAGTCTAATACTTAACTTGGCCACTCAATAGACTCTATTGAGCTGTTGATAGAATAACATTTGGTTTTAGCACTTTGTTAATTATCAGTTGGATAGAAAATTATTAGCAGATATAAAGTGATATGCAGACATAAAAATGCTGAAATGTAAATGACACAATAATTTTTATAGAGGTTCGAAGATGGGGTAATTCTTCTCTCTCTTCTTCTCCAACACCGGAGAATCCACTAAGTATTGATCGAGTACAAAGTGGTTATCGGTCCCGATATAAGTCTTGATCACACATCGACTTGATCCTTTGGGACTCGGTCTGGAGATGCCTTGGTCACACGGTTGGCTTCTCGTCGACTCGCTTTCTTCACAGGCGGCACGCTTTGCTACTTGACTCACTTGCTCAAGCTTCTTGGATTTGATCACGAAGCCCTCCAATAACTTAAGACTAGTTCGACCTTGAACTTTTCTACAATCCTCCTTGTAATGTAGACCCTTTTGATTCTTCAAAAGTTTCCTCTTCAACGAGTTTGAAGTCGTCTTTCCTTCACGACTTAGTGTTGGACCGATTTCCTTCAAGATTTAGGCTTGAGGATTTTGCTTGAATAACTTGAGAATATATTGCGGTTACTGAGTTCTTAATAATTGCTTGAATGCTCGGGTATGCAAGGTAACCTTTTCTCAAAGTGATTCTCGGCCTTTTATAGTGAACTTTCAAAAATCATGTCCCAGTTGAAGAGATAAATGATTTTCAAAAGTCACTTGTGTTCATTGGCTTGTCTTTTCTTGGTCTTCAATCTTGAGATGTAGACCTTTCCTCGTATTAAATGAATGTCCCACTTTTCAGGATCTGACACGAGGTGCAGTGCTTCCCATTGGTTTATTCCTTTTGCACGCTTCTGGGACTGAGCACTTTAAAACATGGCAGCATGGAAGTATTACTTGTTTAGGTAGTATTCTTGACTTTTGTGCAACAGATTCTTTTTAGTTAACTCCTCTTTGCAGCTACCTTTTCCCCAGGTGACTTGAGTCTGCTCCAATGATTGAAAGACTCATCTGTCACTTCAACTTGACTTGGCTTATCTTCTTTGGCTGACTTGACTGACTCTTCATACAGTTGTATCACAGCTGATACTCCTTTAGTCGAGTTCTAGACATCTCTTTCTTGCCATACTCAGCTGCTTCACAGTGGAGTCTTCATTCTAGTCTTCAGTTGACTTCTTGCATATCCAGGCATAACAGACTTAACTCAGCTCATACAACCCTATCTAATACAATACAAATTACAAGGAAAATGGGGTGGGGTGCCAACTTTCTAATCTAAGTTTTACATGGCATTCATCAAAATCTAAACAATAAATTTCCTAACAAACAAAGATTATTAATTTTGTTTCTCATTTTTCATCAACTTTTCTCTCCGTTCAGATGGAATATATGAATTGCAATGCAACCAAAAACTTTGAAATGATTACATGTGGCTTTCTATAGTGCCATGCTTCATAAGGTGTTTTGTTTGGAATATCTTTTGTTGGCGAATGGTTCAGAATATAAACCGTTGCATTCACAGTTTCTGCCCAGAAACTTTTTGGAAGTCCTTTTGCAAGTCATCATGCTCTGTGCCATCTCGACTCTCATGCGATTCTTTCGCTCTGCAACACCATTTTGTTATGGGCTGTAACAAAATCGAGTTGTCGTGGATCTTTTTTTTTTTGGTAATAATCGATGAAGGATTTACCGATAAATTCTTCTCCTTGATCCGCTTCCGTAGTCTTTATTTTTCTCGACACTTTGGTTTTCCACATCTCTTTTGAACTCCAGAAATTTTGGAAATGCTTCTGATTTTTGCTTTAAGATAAATACCCACATCATTCTAGATCAATAATCATCAATGAACAAGAGAAAGTACCTGTTGTTGTTGAATGATAGTGTTTATGTTGGCCCATAAATATCTACATGCACAATCTCAAGAGGAACTTTTGGCTCTGTATGACGTCTTTGGAAATGGGAAATGATGTATTTTGTCAAAAATACATCTTTCACAAGTCTTGTCTCGATCTGGAATGTTAGGAAGACCAAAAACCATATCTTTTCTTTTTTAGCAAATTTAAACTTTTATAACTCAAATGTCCATACCTCAAATACGAAAGATTATGATGTTCATCTTTTGTGCCTTGAAGAGAAAATTCCTCAGCCAGTGGCATGTTAAGAGAAAATGTTTTATTTGAAATCATCTTAACCCTTGCCATTGTGAGATTCTTCACTTGTCAATAAAGACACAATGGTTGTTATTAAACTCTACTTTGTAATTTTCTCAAGCAATTGAGCCACACTCAATATATTTTGAATTAAGTCAAGTACATGGAAAACATCCTTGATGACATTCATTTTGCCTTCTTTTGTCTGGAACTGGTATTAATGTGGCTATCTCTTCCAACATATATCATTTATACCCGTCTTCAACAATATCCCAGAGTTCATGAGACACGAACACCATCCTCATTAGGGCGTTCCATAATTCATAATCTTGACCGATAAAGATTGGAACATCTTGTTGGGAATATGAGAAGGAAATATCACTACCACTAGTTGAAGCCATTTTAATAAATATGGGAGGTAATCAAGCCAAGAGGTGGTTCTCATACCACAATTCCAAGCAGTTTTACAAAATATCGATAATTGAATCAATAATTACACTACCAATATAAAGATTTGCCCTACAATAAAAAGCATACATTGGCATATTTGATAACAGAAGAAACTATTTGGGCCTTCAACAACTAGAGGGCTCACCAAAAATAAGTGTATATATGTTGCTTAATTGCAACAAGCACACGATATTCTTTAGTAAAAGGTGAAAGAATAGTTCGTTTTGTGCTTACTGCGCAGCTATGTGTTTTTAAGATGCATGTTACAGTTTGTTATTGTATAGGTAGTTTTCCAATTTCATTTTGGACAGAGTTGACATATAAGAAAGCTTATTACTGAACAAAAGCATATATCACAACTTGATTAATGTGTATTGAAGCAATTGTGACTTGAGCATTACATAGAGCCTGATATAAAATTGATCTATTTCTGGCATCACATTGATGGTTCATGCAGTCATCATAGTTAGCATTTTTAACTCATTATCAAGGTCGAAATGGAAATTGTCGGCCAAAATTGTAATATGAGTTCTTCATATTTTGGAGAACAAGAAATCTTGAGTTTGTTTTTCTACAATTAGAAGAGAGATATTTCATTAGAGGGTGTATTTACGATTTATGTAAGATAAATGAATACCTATTATTTTTGCTCTTTCAAAATTGATTAAATCAATGAACTTTACTCACACTCATAGATTCTTCAGCCTAATTTCTATATTGGATATTAGATTATTATGTAAGAGATCCATGGTTTTATTGCAAAACTTGTAACTTGACTTGGGTAGGGATTGCGCGAATGCAGGCAACCACTTGGGCCGACCTTAGGCGGGCGTCCCTTCAAAGTGCAATGGAGGTCACCAACCTAGACTACGGGCCTTCTTGATCGCACCCGTCCAAGTAAGTATGGAGTTTAATGCATTTGCTTCTCGTTATGTCTTGTAACAATTTTCTCATTCAATGTGAGACTCTTAGACACTCCAACAGTTTAACTCATCACCAACTTCTGTGTTAAAAATAACTCTTACAGAGTTAGCTTATCGACTAAATAACTCTTACCAAGTTAGCTCATCAATTCCATGTACGACAAAAAAGAATTCAAGATCATGTACCTATATTTAGATTCACAGATAGTACAATGGAGTTACATTCAATTCTATCAGGGATGGAACTATTGGGATAAATTATTTAAAATGAATCCATATAAGATGTATTTTAGATTTACCACAATGACACAGAAAATAATTTGAAAATAAGAGTTCAAATATTGAGTGATTGAAATCAATTGTATTAATTATGATATTTACCAAATAAGTTCAATTTATTTTTTTATGCTAGATTTGAAATTGATAGTTTCATATCCATCAAACCAAATGAGAGTTGTAAAGAAAGAAGTTTCTTAAGATTGGTATTAATTTGGGAGAAACATCATCGTATAGAGAAAATAAATATTCAGAAATAAATTAAAATACTTCCTGATTTAATTTCGGACAAGTTCCATGCAAATGTTTCAAGAGCCATCACATAATTAGATTTAAGGACTTTAGAATAGTTCAAAGTCAGACTGATTGTGAAATAATTTACATGAAAGGAGAAAATCATAATAAAGAAAAAAAATTGCTACTGATAAAGAGTTAATGAGGCATAAGTAGAACTGCTAAAAGAACCGGGCTTGATGTGTTAAGATTGTACTAGAAATTTCATATGAAGATTGTTGCTTTCTTAATTACAATAATCCCCTCTTGAAGATAAGATTTTGAGGACTTACAACAAGAGTAAACAAAGTTAGTTCAATCTTATAAACTTATAAACTTAATTGTTTGGTCATTCCACACGCGGTATACTAAATTGTTTAGTAAAAGGCAAAAGAATATTGTTTAGTAAAAGGCAAAAGAATAGTTCACTTTACGTAGGTCGTGGACCTTCTTGATCACCCATTGCCTTGATCAATCATTACCATATGTAACCTATTCAGTTTCTTTGGTATTATATGCCTACCTTGATTATTTGTACAATATTCTCATTCGATGTGGGATTCTCAGACCCTTCATCGTATTAACTCATATCTTTAGCTTGATCTATCAATATATGTTATTCTTATTCGACTCATTTAGAGAATGATCTCATTCGAATTCATATAATATCCAAATACAATAATTGGTTCTTATTTTTATCTGAAAATATAGTCAAATATATATACTAACTATACAATTCAAATATTAGAAATTCTAACCTGTATTTTTTTTTTTTGACAATATCTGATTAGATTATAATAATAATTTGAGCCTAATTTATTTTGAATAAAAATGAGTTATTTAGAAATTATATATTTGAATGTGGGATATTTTCTTAGTATAAAGAGGAGACTATTTATAAGAGAGCTTTTGCTAAGAATATTCTTATCAATTTTGGTTTAGTACAAAAATATCAACCTCTATTTATACAATGACATCTCTGTATCCAATGTGTATGATGTATTTGATCTAATGGCTACATTTCATCGAATAAAATAATCTAACAAAATTTCTACTACTCTAGAATTCTGTGTAACTTTTCTTCTCCAAAGTATCTAGATATTTTCTGAAAATATTTCTTGAGAAATTAGGCTTCTTGGGTCTCAAATATTTAACGGATTCTTTTTTAATTTTATACTCACAAAAATCTTCAAACTCAATATTATTTGGTATCAAAGAAAATTTGTTTCCAACATGCATGTTTTATTATATAATAATGATTTACACAGATATATATGTATATAAATATATGTATATATAAATATTATATATGAGCAATTTCTATATATATAAATATAAATAATATTATTTGAATATTCTTCTAAATACTCGAATCGAATATAAAGATATTCATATTCGTATATACACTAACAAGGTGAACATGCGTTGCACGTAATCCGAATAATTTTATTAATTTAATTCAAATTAAATCTAAAAATTAGAATTATTTTTTCTTATATATTTTGTATTTATAGTAAATGTTATTCATGTGTTTTGATCCTAAAATAAATTTGCAAGGCAAAAACTAAACTTTTCCGTAGATGATATATGGTTAAGACATTTTTGACCCAAAAATATGATACTTAAAATTATCATTGAATCTAAAATAAATGATAGTATTATTGGGAAATTAATTTTTAGATTTTGATGAATGCCATGTAAAACTTAGAATAGAAAGTTGGCACCCCATTTTTATTGTAAATTGCATTGTAATAGATAGGGCTGGTCGAGCTGAGTTAAGTCGGCTATGCCCGAACATGCAAGAAGACAAATCGGAGACCAAAGGAAGACTCTGTTGACAATCGAGTGTGGCAAGAAGAGAAGACAGAACTCGATCAAGGTGCGGTGAGATGCAACCGAGTGAAGTGTCGATCAAGTCAACTCAAGATAGCCAAGTCTCAAGATGAAGAGACAGATGAGTCATCCAATGATTGGAAGCTGACTCGAAGTCACCTGGGGAAGTCAAGTAAATGCAGTCAAGTTGAGACAATCGAAAGAGATCCGTTGCCGGTCAAGAGAATTACTTAAAAAGTAATACTTTCATCGCCTTTCTTAAAGTGCTCACCCCGAAGCGTGCAAAAGGAATAAACCAATGGGAAGCACTTGCACTGTGTCGAACTACGAAAAGTCAAGAATCATTCATACGAGGAAATGTCAATTCCAAGAACTGCACAAGACAAGCCAACGACCACAAGTGTCTTTTGAAAATTAACCTATCTTTTCAACGAGCAAATTTTCAAAAGAACACTATAAAAGGATGAGGAATCACTTTGAGAAAAGGGGACCTTGACAATCAGAAAACAAATACGAGCAAGAAAAGCAATATCCGAACTTTGAACTATTCTCAAATCATACAAGTTCAATCCTCAAGCCTACACTACGAAGAAATCAATCCAACACTTACCCGTGAAGGAAAGACGACTTCAATCGGTTGGAGAGGAAACATTTTAAGAATCGGGGGTCTATATTCCAAGGAGGATTATAGAAAGGTTCAAGGTCGAACCAATCTCAAGGTTTTTTTGGAGGGCTTCGTGATCAAATCCAAGAAGCTTGAGCAAGTGAGAGTAGTAGCAAGGCAAATGCCTGTGAAGAAGTTAAGTCGTGCGAGAAGCCGGTTGTGTGACCAAGGCATCTCCGATGAGTCCCAAAGGATCAAGTCACCGTGTGATCAAGACTTGCATCCTGACTGATTACCACTTTGTATCTTGATCAATACTTAGTGGATTCCTCCGAGTTGGAGAAGAGAGGATTAGAATAATTACCCCATCTTGAACCTCTATAAAAATTTCTTGTGTCATTTACATTTCAAAGACTTTAATTTCTGCGCATTATTTCAATATTTGCTGATATATTTGCTATCCAATTGATAATCAAAAAGGTGCTAAAACCAAGTATTAAAACAATCTTAAACCAAATTCAAGGGTGTTAAGTCTTCCAAAAACATATCACGGTCAAGTTAAGTTCTAGTCAAAACAAAATGAGTTATTCTATCAACAACTCGGTCAGTCCATTGAGTGGCTAACTCTGTGATTAACTTACTTAGTTGTCCATCTAGGACTCAAATTGTTAAGTATTAACTCAACGTTTTAAAAGGACTAAATCGAAAAGTTGGTAAGGTTTATTCAACCCCCCTTCTAAACCTTACACTCACACCCCTTGGGACCTACAAGTGGTATCGGGCGTTTGGTTCATTGAGCCTTCCCGTCTTTGTTCTTGAACTAGATCTCAAATTGTTTCGGCTCATTTCGATTAGTAAAAAATTAACATAATATGTGTAAAAATATCAAGTTATTCGAGCTATATCCGTGTTCGACTCGACTAAAGCTTGTTCAAGCTCGACTCAACTAATAATCGAACCAAGCTTAAATACAATTTTTGAAGCTCGATAAAAATTCAAACAAACTTGAACAATATTATGTTCGACTCGACTATATTCATTTACACCCCCTATGTATTTTGAATGGTGTTTGATCTTCTTTTCATTTATCATGATTACACGAAGTGTATGTTAAAAATGTCATTATACTCACTTGGTATATATTAAGGGATAGTTATAAAAGCACTCATAAGGTTTGGTCTAATTACGAAAAAACTCGAAGATGTTTCAAAATAAAAAAAAAAAAAAGAAAATTCAAGTTTGATTAAAATTTGGGTAAGCGTATTATTTTATAAATGTCAATAGAGTTTCCGAAATGTTTTTTCACTTATGAAGAGGGAAAATGTAAGATGAAATCAAATCTTATCAATTTTCAAAAACATCACGGCTTTTATGTAATTGCCCCGAACCTTAGGGGCATTTTGTAAATTATCCCATATATTAATGAAATTGAAATAACAGATAAATTATCGGGGACCGCTTCTCGTAAATAGTTAGTTTAGGCACCTTATATCTCTGCAAAGCGTAATCGTCCATCACATGTTGTGCACATCACATTTCGAGCGAATTTTTAAAATTCTGGGGAAAATACTGTTGGAAATATGGATGGTGTATACCGAATGGCCAAAGAACAATTGAGCAGAGTAATGTCGAGACAAGAGTTGGACTCTTTATCTTTAAGACAAGATTGCCCCGCTCACAGTGCATACGGTATACGACAATTGTCTCCCAAGATACAACGACAAACACTTGCGATAGTTGCACTACAAATCGCAAGCACAACGAACACTTAGATATTTTTGAACTCTCTTTTGATTGACTAATGCAGAATGAATAAGAAGCAAGAGAATTTTCGAAATTTCTGATCTTTTGAAATGAATCTGGGGGCTGGTTTATATAGAGCTCTTGTTGTCTCTTTAGACTGGGTGAAACCCCTGGTCCGGATCAGCCTGAAGGAACACACCTATTAGCATACACCCCTTCACACTAGACAGTCATGTCCAGTCATAGTGCCCCGTCGTAACAGGCGCGCCGAAATCTGCGCCACGTGTCGCCAAATAAATGCGATCTGCCAAGTCATCGCCACCCGAGTTGCCTGCCGCGTTCGAGCCATCGGGTGAACCCTGATTCGATTTTCCAAAACTTTAAGGCTTCTCAAAGCTCCTCGCGACGATGCGTAAGTGCAAAGTGCGCCTCGAAAGCGCCCAATGCGACTATGTGCGACGTAGCTCGGGCCTGGCTCCGGCTCCGGCTCGAATGGTGCTCCGCACCGTCCTCGGTGCCTTTTGAGCTAGCCAAAGGCTAATCAAAATTGACTTGGTCCACTAGGGTGTACCATAAGGAGTTCCACTTGATTACTCCTTATTAGTGGTGAAACTCTTTATTAACTAATAAAACATTTACTATGTTTCCTGTGTGGGATATGACTTTCCATATTCCCACCCTTTTATATATTCCCTATATAAAAGCATTTTAAGTGGCCAACTTTATGCATTTATTTCTCATTCACCCGATATTGGTTTTGAGAAATTCAAAATGCTAAACTCATCTACCCGTGGCGTAGATGACGTTTATCTCATTTATTTCATACTTTAATTGAATAAATGACCTCACTTAAATAATTGGTCAAAATCGGGTCAAAAGTCAAAACCCAATTTAATAAAACCAATTCCAACAATCCCCCACATGAATGAAAATAAATGCATATGAGTATGCAGACACTAAGAGAGTTCAAACGGAAAGCTATTGCATCGGGAGAGGTAGCTTGTGGCTTTGAACCTTCCTTAGTGGAATGCTATCGGATTTACTAGGCTGCACAGTGACACGATGTCTTGAACTGTTCAGCTGTTTATGTAAACCAAAACAACAACATCCACACAACATCTTTCCTAACATCATTTTGTTCTCACGGTTGTGTCCATTTTGGCTCTGGACAACATCTTGGATTCATAAGTGTTTCGTTGAAGCGGCCCGTCTTCACACTTATATAGGTGATCTCCTATTAAGAGTATCCTGCCATACTCCACTTCTTTAAAGTATAGGAATCATTAAAAGTTTATAACTTAATCTCACCACATTCAGCAGGTTTCTCCACTTGGACAGGAATGAGCTGTAACATGCTCCAAGTGTTTATCTGAATATTCATAACTTAGTTGTCCCATTGAACCAAGGTCTTGGGATCTCTAATTCACAAGGTTGGGTTACCGTTATGAACACTATTATTTTGTGGATTTTAAGCCCATTCCTTTCGATAAGCAGTATACTTGATCTCTATTCAAACCTTTAGTTAACGGATCCGCTATGTTTTCTTTCGATTTCACGTAATCGATTGTAATAACCCCATTTGAGATCAACTGCCTGACGGTGTTATGTCTTCGACGTATATGTCGAGACTTACCGTTGTACATACTATTTTGAGCCCTTCCTATAGCCGACTGACTATCACAATGTATCATGATTGCAACCACCGGCTTAGGCCAGCAAGGAATATCCTCTAAAAAGTTGCGAAGCCATTCCGCTTCTTCGCCAGCTTTATCCAACGCTATAAACTCTGATTCCATCGTGGATCGAGCTATACACGTTTGTTTAGAGGATTTCCATGACACCGCTCCACCACCAATGGTAAAAATATAACCACTAGTGGACTTGGAATCTTTTGAGTCAGATATCCAATTAGCATCACTGTATCCTTCTAATATAGTTGGATATCTCGAGTAATGTAATCCATAATTCAAGGTGAGTCTTAGATACCTAAGAACCCTTATCAATGCCTTCCAATGGTCATTTCCAGGATTACTCGTAAATCTACTCAGTTTATTAACTGCGTAGGCAATATCCGGACGTGTGCAGTTTGTTACATACATTAGACGCCAATAATCCGAGAATATTCTAGTTGAGATACAGGCTCTCCTTGATTTTTAGCTAAGTGTAAGCTTAAATCAACAGCGTTTTAGCCGGAGGACTCATAAGCATTGAACTTTCAAGATCTTGTCTCAATATGATGAGATTGTGACAAAACAAGTCCATCGATGTTTTAGAGATCTTAATTCCCGAATAACATCTCATTACACCCATATCTTTCATATCAAAATGTTTAATTAATATTTTCTTAGTATTCATGATTATATCATGATTACTACCCATAATTAATATGTCGTCAACATAAAGACAGATAATTACATAAGCATTAGGTGTGTCTTTAATATAAACAAGAAGGTACAATTATTGAGTCAAGGAATGCTGTATTTTTTGAAGACGTGTTTCCTTGTCAAGAAAGGAAAGAAGCTAGTTCTAGCAAAAGAACACGTGATAATCTTGCCGATAGTGATCATCAAAGTGATGAAGAACCAAGACGCGATAAAGGGCCAAAACAACTAAGTCTTTTGGTCCAGATTTTCTAACTTATGTTTTAGAAAATAAACCAAGGACAATTGGTGAAGCATTGTCCAGTCCATAAGCTCCATTCTGGAAAGAAGCTATTAATAGTGAGATAGATTCCATTATGCAAAATCATACTTGGGAGTTGGTAGATCTCCCACCAGGAAATAAGCCTTTAGGATGCAAGTGGATCCTTAAAAGGAAATATAAAGCTGATGGAACTATTGATAAGTGCAAGGCCAGGTTAGTAGCTAAGGGATTTAAACAAAGAGAAGGCCTTGATTTCTTTGATACATATTCACCTGTGAAAAGAATCACATCCATTAGAGTTCTCATTGCTATTGCAGCATTGCATAACCTTGAGATACATCAAATGGATGTGAAAACGGCTTTTCTAAATGGTGAATTAGAAGAGGAAATCTATATGGAACAACCTGAAGGGTTTGTTGCTCCTGGACAGGAGAAGAAGGTGTGCAAACTCGTTAAGTCTTTGTATGGCCTTAAGCAAGCTCCAAAACAATGGCACGAAAAATTTGACAGAACTATGCTGTCAAATGGTTTCAAAATTAGCTTGCTTTAGCACTTGATCTTTCAAAACTCTTTTATTCAGCAAAGTTATTATCATGGAAGCAAATTTGACACGCATCCCTATGTTCACTATTGATGAATTTGATGACTGAAAATTTGTATGCGTGCTCATTTATCAAAGATTACACGATGAAATGTGGATAGTGATAGAAGATGGGCCACTCCAAATCTTAAAAGTGAACACAAAATGCAAGGAGAGCTACAGCAGGAGAAGAGGATGTCGCTCCCGGACACTCACTATGGTTGAAAAACCAAGAGCTGAATGGACAAATGATGATAGGAAAAGATATAACCTGGACAACATGGCCAAGGACATTCTTTACAAAACCTTGGACAAAGCCATGTTCAACAAAGTCAAATCATGCAAAACGGCAAAAGAAATCTGGGACAAGCTAACCTTGATTAGTGAAGGCTCAGAGCAAATCAAGAAAAATAAACTATCTATTGTTGTACAGAAATTTGAAAATTTCAAGATGCTTGCAGGAGAAACCTTGGATCAACTGGATGCTCGGTTCACAGAAATTACCAATGAGCTATATGCACTTGGAAAAGAATATACACAGAAGGAAATGTGTATGAAGATTCTAAGTCTCCCATCCGAGTGGGAAATGAAAGTCATGTCCCTGAGACACTCCATGGACCTATCAAAGACATCTAACCATGAGCTATTCTCAGATCTCAAAGCCTACGAATTTGAGCTGAGAAGAAAAGACCAAGAGGAGACAGTTGTGCCCAAAACAGCTGCTCTAATAGTTAAGGATGGTAAAAGAGCTGAGGTCAAGGAAGTCATTGACCAAGAGGAGATTGCCCTGATGGTTAAAAGGTTTAACAAATTCTTCAACAAGAATTACAAAAGAGGCAAAGGTGAATCCTCCAGAAGACACTCAGCTCCCTCCAAGTCAAGGGAAGATAGGCCACCCAAAAGAATGAGCATCAAAGGATTGAGTATCAAAGATCCGACAATCGAGGATGGAAAGAATCGATCAAAAGGTTGAAAATTTATCTGAACTAAGCAGTAACCCGGTCATTATGCCATTGAATGCCCATATCCTATAGTCAACAAATACAGGAATGAAGAGGAAAGAAAAGTCTCGAGAAAGAAGACAAGAGAAGAAAAAGACAATGTTGGCTGCAGAGATCTACGAGACAAGTCAAAAAGACACAAAGAGACTCGTAGAGTAGTGAAGTGACTACTCAAGCGACTCGAAGAAGAAGCCTTGATTTGTCTAATGGCCAAAGAACAAGACCAACTCGACCAAGAAGATGAGGTACACTCTAACTCATCACACTCGGTTCTAGTGACAATGTGATTGTGACACACATACTTCATCACCCACTGATCTTTATGATTCATTAGTCAAAATGATGAAAGACTTTGAACATATTAAATCCTCACACACACTACTAAATGAGGAGAACAGCCTACTCAAAAGCTAAAACTCGGCCGACTAAGGAGCCGAGTACTCTAAGTCACATAGGTGATGAGAATAAAAGTCTAAAGGCTGAAAATGCTAAGTTAATAGCAGAGATAGTTGCTATAGAAAAGAGGGAGAATGACCTCAAAAATGTGATTGCCTCATTCACTAAGGCATCTAAATCCTTGGATGATCTTATTATGAGTCAAAGAGAATGTGGAGATAAGACAGGGCTTAGGATTTAATTCATCTCGTGCTATGTCAAGCTCCAAAAGTGATTTTGGAAAAGGATCTTCAAGTAATGAAGCATCTCAAAAACCAAAACTCCAAATGGTGCACACACATTTATTCCAAAGCACAATCACAAGATAACTGGCTAGGTTATAAAGGAAAAGGAAAATAACCCATTGAGTGTCTTTGAGAGGACAGTGAGAAAAAAATCCGGTAGTTCCCAAAGAAAACTCAAACAGAAATACTCTTTGTAAAGAAAAACAGAGCTACCAAAAGCCCCAAAAGTTCTATAAAAGGAACACATATGATGGGAATGGTACAATGTACCCAAGCCAAGCGATTGGAATAATGTGAACTATCGAAAGATCTATGGAATATAAGCTAAATGGCAAAGGCCCAAGACTAAAGAAAGGCCATTCCAAAGGCAAAAGAGCTATCATCAAAGACACATATGCACTCAGGCACTATCCTCAAAGATATCACAACTACCCAAACAAAGCAATTGCTAAAATACATACACAGGCATACAGACAAAAAAGACAGCTGTATGAACCTAAAACCCCCAAGTAATTTGCTAAAATTAATTATGATTATGGCATTGACAGATGGCAACCTCTTAGAGTCAAATCATTTGGCTATAGGTTGGTTGGATCATCTTACAATACTAACCCCTCGGGACCCCGGACAAAATATGCGTACCTAAAACCTAATTTCCTTGATTGCGGGTTCAAGGAACAGCTGAGTGCCAAGGCACCTGGTACATGGATAGTGGCTGTTCCAGACACATGACAGGAAACAAGAAAAATCTGTCAAAACTCAAGGAGGTTAGAGGTGCAAAAGTCATATTTGGAGGAAATGAAGCTCCAGGAAAAATAAGAGGCATTGGATCCATCAAGAAAATGGATTAGAAATTACGGATGTTGCATATATTGAAGGCCTCAATTTCAACTTACTAAGCATAAGTCAACTCGTGACAAGGGCTATAATGTTGGATTCAATATGGGAGTGTGCCAAATCAAGAACATCAATCTAATGAAGTAGTGTTGCAAGGATGCGAGACAAAAAGAACATGTATGTGGTAGATTGGTCAATTGCAACACCAAGCACTTGTCTCGCAAGCAAAAAAGCACAAAGAGAATCAAGTTGGTTGTGGCACAAGAAGTTTAGTCACCTAAACTTCAAAACAATTAACAAGCTTGCAAAGGAGCAATCTTGTGGAAGGACTTCCGGACTCGATTATACAAGAAGGAAAGTGTATGTGATGCATGCGGATGGGAAAACAGATCAAATCATCATTCAAAGAAAAGACATGTCCATCCTCAACAAGAATATTGCACCTGCTACATATGGATCTATTTGGTCCAGTTGAACCAAATAGTATAAGTGGGAAGAAATACACCTTGGTAATAGTAGATGACTACTCAAGATACACATGGACAATATTCATGTGTAAGAAGAAAAAACTCAAGAAACTACCACACGGTGATGAAGAGAATCCAAAATGAGAAGAGTCAAACCATTATCAAAATAAGATCGGCGGAGGAACGGAGTTTGTCAATGGTAAAATAACTTCGATGATTGTGTTGAAAATGGTATTGGTCATGAATTATCGGCAGAAAGGACCACAACAAAATGGAGTTGCGAGAAAGAAGGAATAGGACTCTCAAAGAAGCGGCAAGGACCATGTTAGTCAAGCAGGTCGCTAAAAGATTTTGGGTCAAGCGATAAACACACATGCTATACTCAAAATAGATGCATGATAAACAGACCGTGACAAAGACTCCTATGAGATTTGGACGGGAGAAAGTCAAATGTTGCATACTTTAGAATATTTGGATGCAAATGCTTCATACACAACAATGGCAAAGATAGTTTAAAGGCTTTTGATGCTAAAGGCGATGAAGGTATCTTCTTAGGATACTCACCAAAGCGAAGCCTACGAGTGCTCAACAAGAGAACAATGGTTACTGAAGAATCCATTCATGTGGTGTTTGATGAACCCAATGTAAATGGAGAAGACGTTGAAGAGTCACCGATAAGTTTAATCACCAACCATGCGAGAAGAGTCCCTATGTTGAAGTGAAGTAGAATTATAAACCCGGATGAAGATGAGATAGCCGAGTCTCAAAGACAATGGGAAATATGCAGGCTAAGTGATGATGAGAGAGTTGATCAAAATAACACAAATTGCAAGATGATCAATCCGGCTAACTTACTCCAACCCGATGTAAGATGGCCGAGAGACCATCCCCCAACTAATCATCGGAGATGTAAGAGAAGGTGTAAAACCAGATCGTAACCCAACAAGAAGCTATGTTCACTTGTTTCATCTCACAAATAGAGCCAAAAGATGTGTCACAAGCATTGGATGACACACATTGGATTCAAGCCATGCAAGAAGAAGTGAATCATTTGAAAGAAACAAAGTGTGGGAATTGGTTCAAAGACCTACCCATCAAAATGTTATTGGCACTAAATGGGTGTTCAAAAACAAGATGAATGAGGAAGGTTACGGGTAAGAAATAAAGCAAGATTGGTAGCCATAGGGTATTGCCAAGAAGAAGGAATAGATTTTGATGAAACTTTTGCTCATGTGGCAAGATTGGAAGCCATAAGGATGTTTCTTGCCTATCTTTTCACAAGAACTTCATTGTATATCAAATGGATGTAAAGAGCATTCCTTAATGGGTTATTGGAGGAAGAAGTATATGTTGAACAACCTCCAGGATTTGAGCGAGAAGACTCTTGGAGATAATGTATACAAACTCAAGAAAGCTTTATATGGATTGAACAAGGCACCAAGAGCATGGTATGATACATTATCACAATTCACGATTGAGAACGGATTTACAAAAGGCAAAGTGGATAGAACACTCTTGAAATTCAAGATGGGAAGAGTATCTTTGCTTGTTCAAATATATGTGGATGACATCATCTTTGGATCCACAAACAAAGAGTCATGTGTGATAAATTCTCAAATCTTATGCAAAGCAAATTTGAAATGAGCATGATGGGAGAGCTGATATTCTTCCTTGGACTCCAAGTAAAAGCAGTGAAGGATGGAACCTTCATAAGTCGGACAAAATACACCAGAGATTTAATGAAGAAATTTGGCATGGAAGAGAAGTCTTACGTGAAAATACCAATGAATACATCATCGAAAATGGATATGGATGCGGATGGCAAGCTGTGGATCAAACAAGAGATCTGAGCACTTATTGGATCATTGCTCTATCTCACGGCAAAGCGAGGCGGACATCACCTTTGTTGTAGGTGTATGTGCAAGATTTCAATCTGCTCCAAAAGAAAGCCACATGATCGAGCCAAAAGAATCTTGCGATATTTGAAAGGAAGCCAAAAGTTGGTTTATGGTATCCTAAGGAAGGTGGATTCAAGCTAATTGGTTACTCAGACTCAGACTATGCTGGATGTAGAGTTGACAGGAAGAGTACCTCAGGTACATGTCAAATGCTTGGAAATAGGCTAATTTCCTGGTTTAGCAAGAAACAAAATTCTATAGCTACCTCCACAGCTGAAGCAGAATACATAGCTGCGGGCAGCTGTTGTGCCCAAGTCTTATGGATAAGACAGCAGCTGAGAGACTATGAAGTTGAAGAAAAAGAAATTCCAATTATGTGTGATAACACAAGTGCAATTGCAATCACTCAAAATCATGTGTTGCACTCAAGAACAAAGCACATTGATGTCAGATATCACTTCATAAGAGATCATGTTGAAAAGAAGGACATCACATTGGAATATATCTCAACTGATAAGCAGTTAGCTGATATATTCACAAAGCCATTATGTGAATCAAGATTTGAAGAACTCAAGCATGAATTAGGGTTAATTGAGCTGAGTTGACACTTAAATTAAGAGGTGAAAGGAGGTAGCTAGATGATATCAATATAAGATGAGGAACAAAATTCTTACCTTGTGGTATATATTTCGAATTTTTTGAGGTTAAGAGGGAAAATTCTTGTATTTTTGTTAAGTATGAAGAAGAAGAAGAAAGAAAGAAGGATGGGGATTTCTAGAGAGAAGTTGGAGAAAAATTGTAAGATAGATAAGTGTTGGTGTAAAATTTGAACCAAGAGGTGGGAGATATTTCTACACCAAAATTATCCTCATTGGTGTCCACCTAGGGGCATTGTGGTAATTCCATATTTTTTTTTGTCCCAAATTTGATGATATTAGATGAATAATATCAATCTCCAAATTAATTAGTGATTTCCTTGATCACTTATAAGTCTCATGATTACTTAATCTAAATCAAAATCTTAATTCTATAAGGTAAAAGTCTCTAAAATAAATAGTCTCTTAAAATTCTAAGGTGACTAATAAATACAAAATAGTAATAATGATCAATCAAGTGATCATAAATGGGAAATAGAATTAGTAAATGATCATGATCACAAGTAATAAATAAAATGAAATAAATTGCAAAATATATATATCATTAATATTTACCCGTCAAAGTGACGCGGTAAAATAGTCAAAATAGTACAAGTCAAAAATATCAATCAAGCAATTAATTAAATTATAAAATTATTTTGAAATATATAAATTTTAAATTTCGAAATTTTAAAATAAAAATAAATATATTATGCTAAAAGAGTTTTATTAGTTAGTCGCTCAAGAACAAGTTGAACCGATTGAAAGCCCGCGTTAAAAGTCGAAAGAAATCGACAATGGTTAAAGAAGTGAAAATAAGTGTCATTAACAAACACCATAAAATAAAAATAATTTCAAGTATAAATTAGTTAAATCAAGTAATAAGTAAGTTGACAAAATCAAGTATGAGACACTTGCTATTTCAATATAAAAGTTGTATTTTTGTATAAGGTAAATCTCAAGTACTATTGTTTGAAATTATAATGTTTACTAAATGATCTTTCAAGACAAAGGTATTGTATTTTTAAAATACTAATTTAGTAGTAGATAGTTTTCAAAGATCATTAAGATGAAATAGATAACCGATGCTAAATCCATTATCATAATACGAATCGCAAAATAAATAGTAAATATAAAAATAAATTATCGAATATTTAATCTTTCAGATCGAAAAAAATAATAATACCACGATCGCGTCGTCTACGATTGAAAAATCCGGTCTCACATCCTCCCTCTTTAAAGGAATTTGGTCCCCAAATTCTCTTCTAAAATAATTCCTTTCAAATTCTAGATGAGATTCATACTTATTGTATCTATTTATGAAGGATCTATCCCATCCTCAATATCAAAACTTAGGCGGCCTAGAGGCGTTTATATTCGATCCAAGTTCCCATCAGTCAATTTCCAATAATCATTCTGCAAAAATATCTCTAACAACCTTAGTGGTACTCAAACTTTCTTGTCTTCACCTTGTAATAGACACTATTCATAGTACCCTATTCATGTAATACGTAACATTTGCACCACTATTCGATTATCACTTAACCAATCATTTCTACTCCACATATCAGTCTAATGTATTATTCTCATAATTATTATCTCGAAACATACTTCTCATAATCCAATCCCGAATATATCATTGCTTGTCACAGCTAGTCAATATTTCATTTACCTACGAAAGTGATACTCATAATAATATAGTCGATTTAACTAAATAATCGACACCTATTCATATCGTCGTATATTTCCTCGAGCAATTGGTAGTAGATTTCATCGCAAAAAGTGCAAGATCAACCCAAAATCTCCACCCATCAACATATAATAGTTGAGACCTCAACAATCTTTAGTAAGTCATTTCCAAAGGTAATCATAGGAGTTGCTCATACTAAAATCCTGATAGCAATTTAAATTTCCCATATCCATAAGGACTTTCATTATTCTAGATAAGGTCACGCTTCTTAAATACCTCATATAAAGTATGAGTGTCCATTCCATCATTAGTTAATCAATACTTAAATAATCGACAACTAAGTCACAGTCAACAAACTTAATTAATCAACCAATTCAAATATCAGATAAGTGTCTGAATCACAATAATAGTCACAATAATCTTAGATAATCATCATCCAAATATAGTTAGTAACTCAGACATTATAACTTACAAAATACTATGTGGCGACATCCATTCGAGGTCTTATAATATTCACATCCTTAACGTATCTTATCCGTGATATCCAAAAACACATGTCAAATTTTCTTACTTAAGCTTATACAAATATTTGGGAATAAATAACACAATGGCACTACCATCGGTAAATCATAGTCAGTGTTCCCACACTATCATTCTCCAAAGTAATATCATTAGGCATCTAGATTCCATAAAGTGTCCTATAATCAAATCATATATTGTTAAGTGATAACTTTATATCCTTCAAGTCTCATCATATCGGAGCATTATAACTTCCAAATTAATAAATTTCTAAATCACCTAACGCCCAAACCGAGAAATATCTGGATATTTTAACACTATGGAAACCCAAAAGAGTTCAAATAGTCGTCCAAGATTCAACTTAGGCCATCTAGTAGTGGTACCCAATCCAAGGCAGAGGAACCTATCCTGGGTCAGCTCGGTGTAAGTTTTCATCTTACTAGCCGAGCTCTGATACCATAACTGTCAAGCCCCAAACGGGATGCGGCGACGATCCACAACTTAAATACAAATAAACCAAATAATCTAGACGAATATCATTGATAACCCAATGAAACAGAGTCAATAGCAGCGGAATAAAGAACAAGTACAAATTACAACTTACAGTCCACAATATCCATAATCCAAATTACATCCCCGATATGATCTAAAGATAACAACTTAAAAGTCAAAGGGTCCTACGCCCTTCAGTTACAAACCGGAATGAAAAGAAATACATGATTCCAACAACAAATAATAGTAAATCCAATAAGCGGAGTACAAGGGTTCAATCCGTAGTCGGTTCACCATCTCCAACGAAGTCCTCATCTAAGGTTAGAAAACAGGTGGGGATGAGACAGAAATCTCAGTGGATGGGGTGATCGTGTGCAAGTGTGGCTATATACGATTGATGCGAAAAGCGATTATATGAAAACGCGTGAGTATGATGCATGAATTCACACACGATCCACAAGCGTCGTGATAAATATATTTAAGTAATATACTTATACATTTGAGAAAGCGATTCGTGGTCACACGAGCCTATGTGATTCGAGGTAAGACAGTAGGATTAAATGCGGAAATGTAACTCCAATCCCATGCAAGACAAATAATGGTTGCGTCGGTTTGTAGCGCCAACCAATGCAAAACATGTAGCGGTTGCGTGCGGTTTGTAGTGCCAACCAAACGGGTCCGATAACTCGAGGAATCGTGTGGATCGGATCGGCAATGATTCCTTCGTTCTTCCTTGTAACTCCCAGGCAAGATGGTCAAGACCGGTCACCTTATCGCTCCATAGCAAAGATAAAATCCACAAAGTGGAGCTTGCAAGGCTCGAATGGCATAATCATGATTATACCTCAAGTCTACGACCCGCTTCCCTTGGACACTCCGTCCCTCGATTGCGGGATTAGGGCGATGTGGCGGGAAGAGTGGAATAGTAGCCGAGCTGCCGGTTCCATCCCCGACGTATCCATTCCGGAGTCGTGGAGCTCGACACACCAAGTTGACTCGGACAGAAAGTAATTACAAGTACATGCAGTCAACCAGGCAGTCGAGTATTATTGATTAGGGGAAGTAGTTCAGGAAAATTTTCGAAAAACGCGAGTGGCAATTATGGCTTTGGTGGAGTTGTTGGATGAAGATGATTATCGGAAGGATAAGCAATCTTCGATATCTTAAAAAAAATTAAGGTGGAACATAAGTCCCGTTATAGATTCAAAATCGCAAGACGAGGAAGTCGCTCCGCGATCGGGTATTAATCGTCGGTCAAGATCCGATAAGTCAAGGGGTTTTTGGGAAAATAAAACATTTTAATTAATAATTAAAATCAGATGGTCCAGGGCTGTTTTAGAAAAATAAAAATAATTTGAGTTTGGTCCTTGATAAAAGAAAATTTACAATTAGCCCCGTTTTGTAAAAACCAATACTTTTGGGGTTAAAAATTGAATAAATAAGTATCCCGACCTTGAAAATTTATGAGGTCAGTTCCTAAATTCTCCGAATTATTCAGAGATTCAGGTTTTTAAAGTTTTGAGGTCTAGGTTTTATAAAATTCTCACATTGGCCCCAAATTTATTAAAATTATCATTTCGGCCTTAAGTTAAAAATAATCGGAACTCACAAACCGGAAAGGATTTTAATGTGATTCCAGTTGAAAAATGTCACTAAGGTTAGTAGGATATTGGGACAAAAGCAGTTTTTAAAAGAAATAAGTTTAGGTCCTTTAACTTTTGAAAATATCATTTTTGTCCCATTTTGAAATAATTGCCTTTAAGGCTTTAAGGGGTCCAATTGTTATGAAATTTGAACCTTGGGTCCAAAATATAATTACGTTACAGTTAAGTTAGTATTTCCAGATGCATGGGCTGCATAAGTCCTGGAAATTTCATTTGGGTCCTCAAGTTTAGTCTTTTACACTTTAGTCCCTCAATTTTAGAACAATTACTTTCCAAGCCCTAAACACTTGGATTTTTGGAATACATTTAAAATATGTCATTTCCAGTACATTAAGAGTAAAAATTTCAAATTTTAAAATTAAGGTCTGGTACAGTTTCAAAATTTGTAAAGTAGCCCTTAAACTTTTAAAATTTTACAATCTAGTCCTTGGGCTTTTAAAGGTTGATTTTATTTATCTTAATACTCTTAAAACTTTATTAAAATGTCCAAAAGTTATTTTTGAACCTGAGTACAGTCCCAAAATTCAAAATTTGCAGAGGGGTCCTTTAAGTTTTATTTTCTTGCAATTTAGTCCACCAATTTTCCATTTTTGCATTTTTAAGTCCAAAATTGAAATTTAATCAATTATGCTCGACTTGTCCATGTTATAAGTCATCCAAAACATGGATTTCAAAGATCATACACATACATGTCCAATTCATACAAGAATTCATCAAACAGAACATTAAATTGTACATGCATGCACTTAAAATTCAATAAATAGCAATTTTGAACAACTCTTGAGAATGTTCATGATTTGATACATTAAATTTACATGCAATACATAGATTATATATCTTAAGGGCTCATGATCAAAATTCTACATGCATTTTAATAAAAACACCTAGAAGTTGGAAAGTATTTTTTCACCCACCTTCATATTGGAAAATTGTGAAATAAAAGGATAAATTTCACAACTTTGGATGAGGTCACTTAGGTCAGCCCCTAAGTCAAGAAATATAAAAAATTTGGAGTTTAAGGAGAAAAAGAAGGAGATAAGAAAATTGGAAAGACTACACTTTACCTTGTGTAGTAGGTGATTTGAAACTAGTTGAAGCTTCAAATTTGGAAATTTTGGTTCAACTCCAAAATCACCTAAGGTCAGCCCCTATTTCTCAAAACTGAAAAAGGGGTGTTAAAATTTGAAAACAAAATAGGGAGAAGAATAAAGAAGGGTTCTAGTGTCCAAATCTTACCTTGTAGTCCAATTTCTCTAACACTTATTCTTCAAGTCTTCTAAAATTCACCACCATGCATGCATGTCTTCAAGTAGTCTTCTAAGTACCTCAAAATCCAAAATTTAAACTTAAATTAAGAGGTGAAAGGAGGTAGCTAGATGATATCAATATAAGATGAGGAACAAAATTCTTACCTTGTGGTATATATTTCGAATTTTTTGAGGTTAAGAGGGAAAATTCTTGTATTTTTGTTAAGTATGAAGAAGAAGAAGAAAGAAAGAAGGATGGGGATTTCTAGAGAGAAGTTGGAGAAAAATTGTAAGATAGATAAGTGTTGGTGTAAAAATTGAACCAAGTCTTGAAATTTTTTGGCCTAATGGTCGTGTAGTGTGTGAGAGGAGAGAGGAAAAAAAATTCAAGTCTTGTGTTTGTGTTACTTGCATGGGAGACAAGAATGTAGTCAAGGTATGGGTATAACAAGACTAGTATGGTGTTTGGTGAAGAGATATTTGAATGGATTAATTAAATTTGAGTGGGAATATGTTGGGGATTTTAATGATATAAAATTATAGTATGAGATGATGTGTATAATGTTTGAATTAATGGTGTAATTATATACAAGATGACTACATAAGGTGTGTATGTACAAGAGTTGGGAGATATTTCTACACCAAAATTATCCTCATTGCCGTCCACCTAGGGGCATTGTGGTAATTCCATATATTTTTTTTGTCCCAAATTTGATGATATTAGATGAATAATATCAATCTCCAAATTAATTAGTGATTTCCTTGATCACTTATAAGTCTCATGATTACTTAATCTAAATCAAAATCTTAATTCTATAAGGTAAAAGTCTCTAAAATAAATAGTCTCTTAAAATTCTAAGGTGACTAATAAATACAAAATAGTAATAATGATCAATCAAGTGATCATAAATGGGAAATAAATTAGTAAATGATCATGATCACAAGTAATAAATAAAATGAAATAAATTGCAAAATATATATATCATTAATATTTACCCGTCAAAGTGACGCGTAAAATAGTCAAAATAGTACAAGTCAAAAATATCAATCAAGCAATTAATTAAATTATAAAATTATTTTGAAATATATAAATTTTAAATTTCGAAATTTTAAAATAAAAATAAATATATTATGCTAAAAGAGTTTTATTAGTTAGTCGCTCAAGAACAAGTTGAACCGATTGAAAGCCGCGTTAAAAGTCGAAAGAAATCGACAATGGTTAAAGAAGTGAAAATAAGTGTCATTAACAAACACCATAAAATAAAAATAATTTCAAGTATAAATTAGTTAAATCAAGTAATAAGTAAGTTGACAAAATCAAGTATGAGACACTTGCTATTTCAATATAAAAGTTGTATTTTTTGTATAAGGTAAATCAAGACAAAGGTATTGTATTTTTAAAATACTAATTTAGTAGTAGATAGTTTTCAAAGATCATTAAGATGAAATAGATAACCGATGCTAAATCCATTATCATAATACGAATCGCAAAATAAATAGTAAATATAAAAATAAACTATCAGAATATTTAATACTGTATCGGAAAAAAATAATAATAATACCCGCGATCGCGTCGTCTACGATTGAAAAATCCGGGGTCTCACATATATATATATATATATATATATAAGATTTGGATCCAGTGAGTCCACATAGATTATGTGAGTACATGAGACTAAATTTAGAGTGTTGATTTAATTTTTAAACGGTTGAGATTAAACATATTTTATCATTTTTATTAGATAACTTTTTGAAAAAAAAGGACTTTTTGGTAATTTTAATTAATATCAGTTTTTGGGAGGTAAATTATTTTTGGTAGTGGGCTACAATTTAGGGGACGGTTTTATCTCACTAATATCTTGCACTGAAGAGTCACAATTCTCAAATCGTCTCCAACCCTCCTCTCTGTAGAAACCATCTCCAACCCTCCTCCCCTGCAGAAACTGTGAAAAAATCAAACTCATTCTCACCTTTATCCTCGATCGAAAATCAATCTCATTCTCTGTCGCAAACCTTTCTCTCCCAGCGAAAAACCCATCTCCATCTCCATCCCAATCATTGTGAAAATCCATCGAATGTGAAAAACAAATTTAAAACCCATCTCCATATCATTCCTCGGTCGAAAATCAAATTCCCAGTGGAACCAACTCCATCTCCATCACTCAGCCATCTTGAAGTTTTGCACAAGAAGTGATTAGGAAAACCCCAATTGTTTTGTAAAAAAACCCCATATTTGTGGAAAACCTGAAAATCGATGGTGGTTATTCGACGCGACAACCAGCACCACGATTGTTCTTCGAGGCAGCATCAAATTTTCCACCGTGCTGATACCAAATTGTAGGTAGAGCAATTTTTTTTTTCGTTCTTCATTTTTTTGGATAATTTCTTGGTTTTTTTTTATTATTGATGTTTTTGCAAAATATAGAAACTATGAGTTTTCTATTTTCTTGTTGGTTTTGTTAGGGTATATTGTTGTATTTTTTTGTAGGATATTGATAGGGTTGGATAAATTCTGTTCATAAGTGGTAAAATTACCAGTTTTTAGTCGATGTAAATTTTTAGTCTAAGAAGTTATTTTATTGAGGTTTTAAACTGCATATTATTGTTGATAATGATGCTTATGATTGTTCTATATTATGCTTATATAGAACAAATAATCGAAACTCACAAATCGGGTTAAACAAATGGGGACGTAATCAAAAATTTTGAATACATACAAGCTAGCAATAGTGCATACATAAACAATTTCGTCTAACCCAAGCAAAATTCTGGGTTGAAAAAACTAATGATTGAATGAATTGGGAGTCCTTATAAAGTATAAGTTTTTGATTTTTTGCATAACATGATATTTCTTATCAAACAAACTATAATTAATCTGAGAGTTTAAAACACAGTAAAAATTAAGCAATATTTTGCATACGTGCGAGCAAGTATTTAAGCACCTATAAGCAACATTCTGATCATATCAAGCAATTTTATTTTATTTTAAAAAAAAGGGATGAAGAAATGAATTTCTGCATAACATGATAGGTTTTGTATAATCGCAAGTCTGTTCATAATTACAAGCATGTACATAAGCACGAATAAGCAACATGCTAAACACGCATAAGCAACTTGTCTGGGTAAACTAAAAATTGGAATGATGAATCGAATGCTTGTTTTAAAAAAATGCGAATCAACCTTTAATTGGACTTAGTAAAAATGGATAGTATAAACAAAAAATTAGAATGATGATTGGGACGATTTCTGCAATAAATTCGATGGATTGTGATTGCAAATTTGATGGTAACTCATCATATTTTCATTGGATTTACTAGATTTAGCCAACCCCTTATTTTTATGTGGACTAATTTGTCCCCATTTTGACTTTATCATAAATTTTATTAACATTAACCAGATTTAATAATAACCATAGAAATAGGTAGATCTGTGACCAGGATTTGGTCTTATATACTCATATAATAGGGGGTCCTATATAACCCTCTCCCTATATATATATATATATATATATATATATATATATAAATTCCCAAAATCAAAAATGGCAAAACAAAAAAATAAAAACAGAGATATAGAGATTTAGAAACTTAAAATATAGTAACAAATCAATATCTTATCAATAAAATCCTAACGGAATTTCTACTAAATCTTAATTGAAAATTATCAAATGTTGTTTCTTTTATGAGGTATATACATGTGTCCTCATCCTTTTGGTGAAGATAATTGGTTCCATATTTTAAGTTGATGAAGATAATTGGTTCCATATTTTAAGTTGTATTTTGTAGGCGTCGGTTGCTATAAAAACTGTTAGCATTGTATTGATAGTAGGGGTGGCTACGGTTTCGAAACCGCCGGTTCTGATTCCTCATTAATTGGGAGGTGTTACGGACTTGTTCCCTCAATAATAACCGTGCGACCTTAGCTCCTTTAATCGCCCCTTGCGATTAGCTAAGATAGCCTCTCTCTCGAAGTGCTTGTGGGTGAAGAAGAATGTAGGAAAGATGGCTAAGGAAAGAACAAAGCTTGGAAGAAAACTCTTATATTCACTCACACTTGCTTACAATGCTTGGTTGGTTACAAATGTGGTCCCTACACCTATTTATACTACTCCACCTCCTTAATGGACGGTGGTGATTCATTTGATCCAACGGTTGGGAGAAGTTTTCTAGAACTCTCCACATAATTGTTACATATTCTACAAGTATACTATAATTCTCTTCTCTAATCTACAACCTTCTACATATTTCCATACTACTCTATAATATTTTAGAATGTTCTAAATTATTCTATCATATTCTATACTATTATGTAATATTCTAGATTCTTCTAGAATACTCCAGACTCTTCTACAATATTCTAGATTCTTCTAGAACATTCTAGATTCTTCTACAATATTCTAAATTTTTTTTATTGTAGTGTCGATGATGTTTTTCAAGTTGAACCTAACCATTTTCTCATGGTTACGGTTCCAAAACCGTAATCGATGGTTTTGGTCCTGTGGAACCCGGTTCCTCCACGGTTTTGGTTTTTCGGTTTTAATGAACTGTTTGTTTATCTTTTGATATTTTTGTTTTTTTTAAAATAGTTTATCAATTTCAGTTAAAAAAAACGAAAAAAAAGACTCGCACTTAATATTTAATTAGAATTTATACTTAATATTAATAATAATATTAAACTATCTATATATACTACTAGAGTATAAAGAATCAAAGTTCGCGTAGTTCGCTTACAATGTTTAGTCTAAAATGTGTCTATGTAGTTACGAATATAAAACATCATAATAAACATTTAACATTTCTTTTAGCAAATGTTTACCAAAAAAAAATTGTTGGTTTTAAACATAAAAAAACAGTTCCATCACGGTTCCACCTCTAACCGACGGTTAAAACCGCCGGTTCCACGATTTTTGAAACTAAGGAACCGAAACCAAAACTGGTCTCACGGTTTTGGTTCCAGTTCCGGTTTTGGAACCGTTTACCACAGTTACGGTTTAGGTACCATTGACTATGGTTCCGATTCCGATTTGGAACATGGTTTTGGTTCTATTTGGTCACCCCTAATTGATACGATATTGATCTGTTGTTAACTTTTAATTAAGTTTTTGAATAGTTTTTAAATATTACTAGAATTATTAAAATGAAGTATTATATAGATAACTATAACACATGTACTAAATATTTGGTTGTATAATTTCATCCGACTCTCTTGTTTGATGAAATTCCAAAATATGTGTGAAATCTGAATATTCATGTGCGAGGATCGGCCAAATTCACTTGCCTATTCTGTGGCCTTTCTTTTTTTTTTTTTTTTTTGTATGGGATTCTAGGATTTTTCCTTTATTAAATTACAAGTAGTTTTGTTTTTAACAAAAAAAAAAAAGAATTTTGGACAAACATCTACTTTCCTTTTATTGTCGTGGGTCGTATCTCCTTCCAAGAGTTCTTGTTTTGATTGGGTCAATTGATTTTTTTTTTAATTTTATTTTGATCTTTAATTTATTTGATTAGTAAAACATCACATTTTACGGTTGGAAAAATTCGTCTCGTCACATAGAATGATAGAGTCCATGCTAAAGATTTTGACGACCAAATAAAATAAATTTATTACCTTGGATTTAATTATAAGAACAATAAACTTATTTTTCTTTTGGTTATTTGAATCTATTTTATATTTGCAAGACCTCTACTAAAATTGACATATGACATGTTTGAATATAGGTTTTTTTCTCAATACAATTCTTTTAAAATTTGTTAGTGCAATGAGTCATGAATCAGGATTCTTAATACACACTATAGAGAAATATAAAATAATTGTGTCAACTTGAATTGCGACCATTTTTACATTATGCTACATATATTAGTTTTTTTTTCAACAACCTAAACTTCGCGGGTATTATACTTTGAAATCTCCGACTAGTCGGAGTTGAAATATTTCCAAAATATATTTCGGTTACATGGACGAATACTCCTAAAATATTCCAATTTTGGTGGGGAGAAGGTTGTAAACGTATTATGAAGATAATCATGGTTTGTGACCTTATTATACTCCTATCCCAGTATAAGAAAATTTATGTCACTCACTTGGGTAGTTATCCAAGTGGATGCATGACCCTTGGATGAGCACATACCCACATGGGTGTGTATGTATTGTTGGGTATACGAGTATAAATTATAAAATTAAGAGAGGTAAAAATAAATTGGAAGCTAAAATATTTGCTCACTAATAATATAATCTCATCAATAATGCAATTTTAAAACTCACTCAATTTTTGCTTACAAAATTTCTACAATATTTTCTCTCACTAAAAAGCCTTTGAATGGCTTTCTTTTGCTTCACTCGGATTAATACAACATGATGGCAGAAGATGCCTATTTATAGGCTTCATAAAGAAGCCTAAATCATATAATTAACACATTAGCAAATATGATAAGGTTGGTAAGATTCATTCATAACCACACACATAGCATTTGCTCTAACAATGCCAATTATAATGCAAATGGGTTGTTGAAGTGAAATTCTAGAATGCCAAGTGCCATTGCAAATTATAATATTTTAACAACCCCTTTTAATTTGTAATTTGGACATTCTTTCGAAGTTGTTCCAATTTTTCAAGGCTCATTACTTTGGTGAAACCATCTGCCAATTGCTACTTTGTGTTCATGAAGTCCAATTGAATTTCTTGATCATTCACAAGACTTTTGATGAAATGATCGCGAAGTTCAATGTGCTTCGACATTGCATGAAAAATAGGTTTTTTAGTCATTGCAATAGTTGACATATCGCAGAAAATTATTGTGGGAGCGTCTTGGCTTTGCTGAATATCAGCCAAAATTCTTCTAAGCCATACTGTTTCACAAAGTCGTGATCGATGGCGGCGATGTGTATTCTCTGTCACGATGAAAGTGATCTTGTCTTTTACTTTTTGATGACCAAGATATTATTTTTGAGCGAGGAAAAATACATACCCAGATGTACTTTTACGTTCAACAAGTTACCCGACCTAGTCACTATCTATATATCCAATGAGCTTTTTTTCTTTTTCTTTAACATAATTGATGCCGAGATTTCTCATACCTTGAAGGTATCGAAGAATCCTTTTTGCTACCACAAAATGTAGCTTGCTTGGATCGTGCATGAATCATGATATCAGGCTGACTGGATAGACAATACCAGGCCTTGTATTCGTCAAGTAGATCAATGAACCGACTAAGCTATGGTACATCTTTGGATCATCTTTAGTTTCACCATCATTTAATTGTGTTCGTTGACTGCGAGTAGAGTTGAGATTGGCTTCCAATTGCTCATCTGAAATTTCTTCAACAATGTTTCAAGATGTTTTTTTTAAGAAATAAAAATTTCTCCTTTTGATTGCCGAACTTGAAACCTAAGAAAATATTTCATGAGACCCAAGTCAGTCATCTCGTACTCATTCATCATTGCCTTTTCGAAATCTTGCATTAATACTACATTTGTCTTTGTATAGATCAAGTCATCTACGTAAAGATAAACAATTAAAAAATCTTATGCACCGTGTTTCTTTACGTATAATGACGACTCAATCTGACTTTTTCCAAAACCATTTTGTTGAAAATACTTATCAATCTTGCTGTTCCAAGCCCTTGGTGTTTGCTTCAATCCATATAATGCTTTTCTTAGTCGATAGACTTTATCTTCTTCATTGTTGGCAATGTATCCTTCTGGTTGTTCCACGCACACTTCTTCCAAATCACCATTGAGGAATGTTGATTTAACATTCATTTAGTATACTGGTAGCTCAAATTGTGCTGCAATGACTAGTACAATTCGTATTATCTCTATTCGAGCAACTGGTGTAAATGTCTCATTGAAATCAACTCCTGGTTGTTGAGAATACCGTTTTGCAACTAAGCGGGCTTTATGCTTGTGAATTGAGCCATCTTGTTTATGCTTGGTTTTGTAGATCCATTTGACTCGATCACACTTTTTCCTTCGGGAAGGTTTACAAGCTCCCAAGTATTGTTCTTTTCAATGCTTGCAATTTCTTCGTCCATTGCAGTTTGCCAAACTTCTTCTTTAGCAGCTTCATCATAATTCTGAAGCTCACAAGTTTTGTATATTTGTCTTAAACTTCTTACCCTTCTAATTGGACTTTCAGATTCTAGATAGAATTCTTCAGATGATCCTGATCAACTCGAGCTTGGGCTAGAACTTGAGCTGGTGCTTGGTTGATCTCCATGACTTGGTAAAGTAGGCAATGTTCCAGGCAGATATACAATTTTTGTTTTCATTTTTTGATTTTCGTTTTACTTCCATGACTGCATTTCGTCAAAAATAACATCTCGAGAAATAATAAGTTTATTTGTATTTGGGTTTAGTAAACGATATCCTTTCGATTCATCACTATAACCAACAAATATCATTTTTTTTTCATTTTTCATCAATTTTTTCTCTTTGTTACGATGGGATATGAGAATAAGCAATGCAGCTGAAAACTTTGTGATGGTTTACCTCTGTCTTTCTTTGGTGCCACGCTTCATACGACGTCTTATTTGGAACTGCCTTTGTTGGTGAACGGTTCAAAATATAGATGCATTCTTTATCGCCGCCTGCATATTTTTGGAAGTCCTTTGCCTGTCATCGTGCTCCGTGCCATTTTGACCATTGTGCATTTTTTTTCTCTCTGCAACGCCATTTTATTGTTGGTTGTAATGGACGTTAGCTGTCTGTGGATCCCTATGTATTTGCAATAATTCAAGAAGGATTTTCTGATGAATTTTCTTCCTCAGTCTACCTGTAGAGTCTTTATTTTTCTACCATTTTGATTTTCCACGTATTTTTTGAACTCTAGAAACGTTGGAAATGCTTCTGACTTTTGCTTCAAAATGTAAACCCACATCATTTTGGAAAAATCATCAACGAACAATAGGAAATACATGTTGTCATTGAGGGCCGGTGTTTGTGTTGGCCCACAAATATCTACAAGTACTCTCTCGAGCGGAGCTTTGGCTCTGTATGATGTCTTTGGAAATGGCAAATGATGCATTTTGCCAAAAATACATCTTTCGCATGTCTTGTCTCGATCTGAAATATTAGGAAAACCAAACACCATATTTTTCTTTTTCAACAAATTTAAATCTTTATAGCTCAAATGCCCATACCTCAAATGTCATTGATTATGTTCTGCTTCTGTGGTTCTTTGAAATACAATTTTCTCAGTCAATGATAAATTAAGAGGAATATTTTGTTTGAACTCATCATAATTTAACCATTGTGGGATTATTTTGTTTGTCAATAATGATACAGTGATCATTATTGAACTCCACCTTGTAATCTTTCTCCAGGAGTTGGCCCACGCTCAATAATTTTGAGTTAAGTCAGGTACATAAAATACATTTTTTATGATATTCATTTTACCTTCTTTTGTTTGGACTGCTATTTCTCCTTTTCCGGTGATTTTGCGTAATTTGCCATCTCCGAGCTTTACTTCAGATGAATATGATTCATCGAGATTTACGAATATTTTCTTGTTTCCACACATGTGACTGCTGCAACCACTGTCCACGTACCAAATATTCTAAATTTGTTGTTGAGAATTCAAACATGAAAAAATACCTGATTAGACTCTTTTTCTTCAGATATATTGGCTTCATTTGTATCTCCATCATCTTTATGTCAGCAGTTTCTTTGAGAATGATTTGCATTTCTGCATCTTTTGCATTTAAAAAGACAATCTTTGGTATCATGGTTATTCTTTCTACATATCCGGCAATACAAATTGGGATTTTGATTTGAATTTATCTGAATGAATGCACCTTGTCTTTCTCGTCCTCGTGCATGGTGTCTGTCGCGATCTCTTCTTGTTGCACCTCGATATGCTGAGTTATTTTGCCGTTATTGCTCCCATCTTTTTTATTTTCTTTTTTTTCGAAATATTTGTTTTTTTTTTAGAAGGCTTGCTCCAAACTTTGATTTGAGAATCTACTCATTCTTTTTCATGAACTTCAAGTGATCCCATGTGTTAACCCAAAGATAATGTGGATAAATCTTTGGATTCTTCAATAACAGCAACAATATGCTCGAACTTTGCTTTGGCGACTTTGTAGCACTTTTTCAACAATCTTTTTATCTTCAATGGTATCACTGTATCCTCTGATTTGATTGATTACAGTGGAAACTCGAGAAAAAAAATTCTTGGACATTTTCATTGTCTTTCTTTGACAAATTATCAAAATCTCGACATAAATTTTGCAATTTAATAGAGATAACCTTTTCATAGCCTCCAAATTATTTTTTTAAAATTTCCTATGCTTCTTTTGATGTTTTCGCCTCCGTAATATGCGGAAGAATTGCTCTACTTACCCCTTGGTGCATAAAGGACAATGCTCTTGCATCTTTGGTCTTGTTCTCCTTATGCTCTTTTTTCTTTATGTCGGTTAGTACGACTTCCTCCTCTGGAGTATATGTAATATACCCCTCTTCAACAATATCCCAGAGTTCATGGGACACGAACAACGTGCGTATTAGAATGCTTGATGCTCCCGAAAAATGTGGGTTTTTTTTTCTGTTTCTATTTTCTTTCTTCTTGTGTGTTTTTCTCCCTTTGCATGCGCACGTTTTCTATTTTTGCATATTATTTTTCACTAATCTAGTTTTTCTATTTTTGTTTTTGTGTTTTCTTCTACATTTGGCTTTTGCAGAATCATAGGCGGATGTACTTTTGACATTACTTAATAATCTCCGACATTTTCAGGGATGTATTTCATCTTTCCTTCATTTTTTACGCATTGGGGTCATTGCGTGTTTTAAGTGTGGGGGGGCAATTCGTCATTGATAATATAAGTTGATTGGTTGTGATAAATATTTTACTTTGCCTGATAATTATCTCTAGTTTAATAATAATGCTATTTAGTTAACTCAAAATCGATGCATTAATTTGAGACTCAATTAGGAAATGACATTACGAACTTGATGCTTAGGATTTGACTAAGTTGTGAATTAACCCTTATGATAAATGAGTTAGGCGATGGTTAAATAATACTCGAGGTTGTGGGTTATGAATTACGGGATTTTATTAATGTAAATTGAGTTAAAACTCTTATTTTTATTTTATAGATTGCAAAATTGCTAACCTTGCGAAAAAAAACAAATTTGCCCTATAAGCGTCGGAAAAAAAAAGTGCAATAAAGAGCGCTAAAAAAATGGAACAATCGAGATTATACTCCGCTGGTTAAGCTATTTAGTAACTAGGAGCATTCATGTGCCCCGTGTTTGACTTTTACGTAAAATGATTGTTTAAACATGAGTATGGGAAACCACTCTAGGTGTCTTTGGAAAACATCCGAAGTTTACACCTAGTGGAATAATATCTCAGGAAGCCCAAGCAAAAAACAAATGTAAAAAAAACAAAGGGCTAGTACTTACGTAATTTATGTATAAATATAAGGGTTGCGACTTTTGATACAAATTTGAAATTTTGTAATGTAAACCAAACACTTTGAGTAATTGTTTAACTTTAGCTAAGTGAGTTTGTTGCGAAGGTTGAGGATCGATGAGGAATAATCCGAGGTGGATAGAACTTGATGTTATGGAAAAATTGATTTCCAAAATAAGCATTATATTTCTTGATTAAATTTATGGGCATTATTATTTGCTTGAGGACAAGCACAAGGTTAAGTGTGCGGGAGTTGTTTTGCATGTTTTTGTGTGTGAATTTTGTGTGATTTCTATCTTTTTGTATGAGTGATTGTGCGTATTTTTGTGTCTTTTCGCCCCATTTTATATTGTCATATGTTACGTATGGTGTTTTTGTTTGTTTCGTAGGTTTTTCGTAAAAAGAGAACTTAAAAATGGGCTATAACAATAAAAAACAGACATTAAGGGCGAAAGATAGTCAAGGCATACGACGTTGTGCACGCGCGCAAGGTAACATGGCGCGCAAATTTTCAAGATTGACGTGATTGAGCACGCCGCACAAGAATGCGCGGACACGCACAAAGATAATCGAAGCGCAGCGCGCACACCGCGCAAGAATGCGGGCGCAGTCACGTGCAAGGTCAGCACGCGAGACTGCGCGGAAAGAAGGAGCGCGGCGCGCAAGCATGCGCGTGGGGAGACTGCGCGACACGTACATATGCGCGGACGCGCACCACGAGAATTTTCTAAAATTTTTATTCCAATTTTCCCTTTTCTTTTTGGATTCTTCCACCTTGTATAGGCTTAGGCTTATAAATAGCCCTTGGGGGATCTATAATTTCGTACACCTTCATTCATAGCACCTTTAGACTTTAGGTTTTGGTATTTTTCTCTTCCATTCAACATTGGGATTGCTTGGGTTCTTCCCCTTGAAGTTATTTTGCTTCTTAATCAAAGAGTAAGATTTCTTCATCTCTTTGTCTGATTTCAATTGTTGGGTGATTATTATTGCTACATGATTATGTTTATGATTATTTTTATTCCTTCAATTGAGATTATGATTCCATCTCCAAGCATGAACTAATTTCCTTGTTCTAGGATTAGGATGAGTTGATTCAAACAAACAAGCATGAATATTGATTAATTGATCTGCTTTCCTGAATAAATTATTTTACTTGTTGATTGATTGTTTGGCCAACTCTTGATTGTTTGAGGGGATAATTGAGATCGATCGAAGATATTATTCCTGGACAAAATTTATTCAGGGGGTTAGATATGAATCAGAAATGTATTATCTAACCCTAGGTTTAATGAAAATAGCAAATTATGTTGGGATAGCCCTAATCTGTGAATATGAGAGTTATGAGATCTAGACCTAGTCTTTACATGTTTGTTATATTTGTTAACCGCATGATCAATTAATTGATATTCTGCTTGCAAGTTTGATGAGATGAATCTATAATCCTAGGCTTTCTTCCATATCTTTTTCTCCAAGTTTAATCGTGCTTAGTTTTAGTTCGTCTTTTTAATTATTTTCTTTTAGTTTATTTAAATCAAACAAATCTGGTTACAGTGTTTAGGATTTATTTTCTGTTTATTGTGATACGTAAAATTATTTGCCGGCTAAGTCTTCCTTGAGAGACGACTTGTGGTTAACTTGCTACCCAACAATTGATCTCGTTCTCTTGCGAGGATTGTTAGACTTTTATAGGTGTTTAGCGATCGAACAAAATTTTGTAAATTACATGTCATATTTGTTAGTGCAAAATTCAGGAGATGAGTTCTAACAAAGACGGAAATCGAATTCAGATATAAACGGATGTAACAAGTCGAGAGACCTACAACTGTTTGTGGGGAGTCATTAAATTCATAAATCTTTTGGGAGTTAGTAATAATTATAACGAGTCGGGAGACCTACAATTGTTATTAATCAACTGTTTGTTTATCGCCCAGGAAGGAGAATAGACTAACATAGGAATTGAAACCATATAATTACATGAATTGATTTTTAAAACTTTATTTGCATTTAATATTGAAGAAGCATGTTGAGATTATGTGTCTAAGGTTGCTCCTATAGATGGTGAAAATACTTGTGGGGTTCGCAAATTTATTTTTTTTATTTCTTTAATTTTTTTATTTTTATTTTTAAAACTTGATTTTTCTGTTGCTCCAATAAAATTGGAATACGATGTTATTACAACCTAAGTGTTTCGAATATCAATATCCTTGAGGAATACGACCTTGCTTGCCATTATTATATAAACTACACTGTACACTTGCAGTTGTATGAACCAAAATATTTTTGGCAAACAACGCTCCATAGTTCGTAATCTTGACCAACAAAGATAGGAATACCTTGTTGGGAATATGTGAATGCAAGTTCACTAGAACTGGTTGATGCCATTTTTTCAAATAGGAAGGGTTATCAGGACAAGGCTCCGATACCACAAGTGTTGGATATATGGATATAAATTATAAATTGAGAGAGGTAAAAATAAATTAAAGGCTAATATATTTGCTCACTAAAAATATAATCTCATCAATAATGCAATTTTAAAACTCACTGAATTTTTGCTTACAAAATTTCTACAATATTTTCTCTCACTAAATAGCCTTTGAATGGCTTTCTTTTGCTTCACTCAGATTGATACAACATGATGGCAGAAGATGCCTATTTATAGGCTTCATAAAGAAGCCTAAATCATATAATTAACACATTAACAAATATGATAAGGTTGGTAAGATTCATTCATAACCACACGCGTTGCATTTGCTCCACCAATGCTAATTATAATGCAAATGGGTTATTGAAATGAAATTATTGTAGAATGCCAAGTGCCATTGCAAATTATAATGTTTTAACATGTACATGTATTCATCCAATGGTCATGCACAATTAGATAGATAAATCATTAAATAATGCCTGCTATAATTGCCTGTCACCACTTGGGGTTGGAGTGAGGACTTTCATTTCCTACTTCAAGTTGAGCATTTTAATTAGATTATTAAATACAAAAGAACTCCGCTAAACTTTCATACACTTAAATTACGATAACAAAATAGCACAATCACCGAAGAGTCAAAGAAAATAGATGAAACACGGAAAGATGAAAAAGGGCTAAACTCTTGAATCGGCTAAGTGAATCACCAGATCGGAGAATCACCATTTCGGGCGTTAATAAGCGACAAATGAGTACCTATGTGCAAAGAGAGAAGAGTTAAATCAACTAAGGAATAAGTTGAGTCATTTATGAGCAAAGTGACAAAAACGCAATGTTTTTACTAAGCGGGAATGTTTTTAATAATGACGTCGATAATTATGACGCGGTACAAAAAAGCTACATACCAAGCTTATGATTGGATATAAATGATGCCGCATTAAATGCGAGAAATTAAATGTTAATCGGCGTGCAAAATCTAAGTCGTTGATCTTGATCAAATTTCAAAAACCACCCGCGCGTCCTTTCATAACCCATACATATACCGTTTCGCCCAATTTTCTTTCACTTTACCAAAACTGTTCATCTCTCTCGAAAGCAAAGAAAGAAATTTTCTCTCAAAACCCTACAAATCTTCAAAGTTCATTTTCAAAGTTTCGTTTGGTAAAACATCGAGAAATGGCATCTACTCACGATTTTGTCAAATTGGGAAAGCAAATCCACACTGGGTCTACTCGGATTTTGACGGCATGATCAAACAGGGTCCGACAACACCCTTGTGAAGAAGATAGCAGAGAAGCCGAAAAGTCCGGATCAAACAATTTTTGACGATGGAGTTTCGATGACCAACGTGGAAGAGGTCGCATGCATTCTACGTGAACGCCGAAGTTCACGATGAGGGCATCAAGTCCTCTGTTCATAGAAAAGAATTCACCATCACCGCCAGGATCCGCGTAACATCGCTTGCTTTCGGCGGAAGGAGTCTTGAGATTTATGAAGCTGATGTTAACCTGGTTGCTGCTTGGAAGGAAGTAGCCAAACCTGACTATGCTGCGAAGGTTGTCTACACAGCTGAGAAGAAGCTGCTGAAGGAAGACTACCACAAGTTGTTGGATATTGTTGCCAAGTGCGTTGATATCAAATTTGGAAGCTTTAATCAGCTGTCCAAAACTAAGCTGATCGTGATGGCTGCGATCATAGAAGAAAAGAAGGTGAACTGGGCTGAGTTTGTATACAGCAGACTCTGCCAAAATGTTGGGAATAAATCCTTCAAGAAGGATGGTTCGTTTGGAGGATCCCTGGGGTACGGCCTGGTGATTGGCCGGATGATGGAAGTGAAAGAAGTCCCTCTTCGACATGGAAAGGCGTTCCATGTCAACAAGAAAATGTTCCGGTCTAACCTTTCCGGAGCACAGAAGCGAGCATATGCCAAGAGAGCTGATACGAGTGAGGGGGAATCAGTTGACCCTGAAGAAACAGTGTCTCCTCCTCTCCCCAGAAGAAGGTTGCCCCTGCAGCTACAAAGAAGATTGCTGCCCCTGCAGCAAAGAAAAAGAAAACAAAAGATGCACCTGCCCCTGCAGCCGAGTCACCTGCCCCTACAGCCGCATCGGAGAAGGAGCCTCAAATACCTTCTCCGGTTATCAAGAAAAGGAGGACTGATAAGCCGAGACGGCCAGCTCCTCAGAAAAAGACAACAGCACCAGCCCCCGCCGCCCAGGACTCAGAAGAAACCGTATCCGATCCAGAAATCCCTCTGGTAAGGACTAAAAGAAGAAGAATCTTCAAGCGTTCCAAGCTTGAGAAACCGGCCGAGTCACCACTCAATCAAAACAGATATCGAGACTCGGCCGGAGAAGTAGAGTCTCCAAATTGTAGATGAAACAAAATGCCCAAGTCTCATTGAAGGCGATCAAACAGAGGCAAACTAAAGACACAGCTATCGTCAGAACAGTTGAGACACAAGAAGCATCTGAGAAAGCAAACTCTCCTGGTGATAGGATTGTATCCCCTCCTACAACAGACGCTGCTGAGGGTGTGGAGCACCAAAGTTTGCTACCTTCAATCCCTGAGAACGAGGGATAGCAGGGAGAAGATGACAAAGATGATGATGATATAATGATCCTATCCCCACCATATCCAGACATCCAAAATCGTCTGCGAGAGTGGAGGAAGTGGAAGCTGAGTCGATCCAGGGAACAGTTCCAAAGAACGGAATTTATTGAAGAAGAAGATGAATCATGAACTTTCTGATTGACCACGTGGTCCAAGCACCGGATGAAGAAAAATCGCATGAGATATCTTGCAGATCTTCAAAGACAAGGATAAGCAGAGACTGGCAGAGGAAGTTGAAGCTCGTGAAAAAGCCAGTATCTGTCCCTTTACTAGAACCACTAATCATACACGTCCTCATCTTGACATTCTCTCCGGGAGTGATGAGAATCGACCCGCCGCTACTACGTAAGAATTGAGATGCAGCAAGCCATGCGGGAATCTAGATCCTACATGAGCAACGGTTATTGGAAGGACCAGGAGTCTTCCACATCGCACCGGAGATTGATCCGATGGGAGTGGTGCAAAGATATTGCCACAATTATTGTTGCCGCCACCACTTCCCCCGCTCACTCGTAAGAAGGTGTTAAGGAACTCGGCGATGAAACTAGAATTGTGGGGACCCCACGAGCCTACCCCTAATGAAGGTGTCTCACCACCGCCCCAACGACCGAATACTCAAAGGAACAAAGAGTCCGAGACGAGTGACCCCAATCCAAGTCACTCACCGGTGTGCCACCGAGGGGAAACTCCTCCACCGCAGCCTAGGTCGGAGGTTGCTCGCAGATGACTCCACAACGAATCTTGGAGGCGAAGTGGAAGGAACAACAAATGGATACACACGGCAAGTTGTCACCGATGACGGCTCGCATAGCTTAAGATCGTCTCACTGAAGTGCCACCGCACCGCAAAGCAATGACACGCTGATGCAATCGAGGCACATGAAGGAACCGCCCGGGAGTTAACACTGGCAATGAAAGTGCAATCCATGGAGTTGAGACTCCGGTGGATGCCACCGAGAAGACCCCAAGACAGATGACACTGTCGAAGGGACTGTCCAAGGCCCCGCTGCAGTTGAGACTGCAGGAGGTAATGAAGGCCAACGGGAGGTTGAGAATTCCTGGGGTAAAGAGACGGAAGCACATAACATCCCTCCTACTATCATTGATCCATCTGAAAAGGAGATAAGTGCTCTTCACGATTCCCAAGAAAATCCTGATGTAACCTTTCTGGGATCTGAAGGTGAAGACGAAGCAGAGTCATCCCCTATTGCCCATCCAAAAGACTCAGTTGAGGATGTTCTCCCAAGCACGAGTAAGTCTGACTTTAAGGCTACTCGCCAAACCTTTAATTTTGATGATGAGCCACCTATGCAAATCTCATCATCGTCCGATGATGCTTCTGATATAGCCGAGGACCAGTCAACTCATATGGAAAAATCACCGAGACCGACGGCAAAGTGTTAAGACAACAGAGCTCGCAAGCCGGGTCAACTCCACAATGACCACAACAAACAGAGTCAATCGCGCAGCTCCCCAAGCATAACTCCGACTTCATGATTGCTAGCTTGTTTCCAGGGGTTCCTCTCTCCTTTGATGATGCCAAAAAGGGGGAAGAGGAATACTAAAGGTGTTGAGAGGATCTCGGTCGAGAAGAAGGACGCAAATGTGAAGGAGAAGACAGTTGAGTAACTAAGAAGAGAGAAGAATGGAAAATCTGTTGAGGGGGAAGGTTCAAAAGGTTCGAAAGATATGACCGTGATGATTGCTAAAACCCCCAACAAGGTCTTGTCACAAATGACATCATCAAAGAAACTTCCCGTGATCTCCGCTCCAACATCCTGCAAAGACCCATGGCCGAAAAGAGAAAGATAGTTGAAGCTGGGATGAAGGAGGTGGAAGGAAAATGGATGCCCGAGTTATGGATATACTAAAACAACATGAAGGCATTCTAACAGACATGAGACACCTATGCCATTTCGTACGCTCGAACCGAGCCAAGATCTGTGATGAATTCAAAACGCTCACATCCGGGTTACTTCAAACATGTCCATGGCTCAAGCCGGGATTTGTATTGGGAAAAAGGCCTCAAGCTATGTGAAAAAGCCGACAGTGCAAGAGACACCGGCAAATACTCTGCCGGTCACTCGCTAGTCACTCAAAAAAAAAAGAAGGCCCCAAGATAATACACGCCTGCAGGCGAGGAAGAAGCGATGGTGGAGGAAGAGGTTTCGACCTAGACCTCCGCCTCAAAATATTGAATATATAGATCCAGCAAGAAAGGAGGATCTATTGGGTCCGGATTCGACGAAGTAGCCAACCCGCAAGTAGCCAAGAACAATGTTGAGTATGTGAAGAGGATCGAGGAAGAAAATAGAAGACAAACTCAAATTTGTGGGAAGAAAGGCAAGAAAGAAAAAGAAGAGATGAAGAAGCGCCAGAGAAAGCATATGAGAAAAAGAAAGCAAATTGTGAAGAGAATAGATCGAGAAGACAGAGTCAAGAAGAAGAGGAAATGAAGGAAAAATGAAGGAAATGAAGTGTTGTTGTTCACCCCTTCATGTATTTTACTATGTAAATACATCTTTATGTAAGTCTTATGTACATCGAATAAACTTGTATAATTTCTATACTTGCGTAGATATAGAATAGCATGGCTACATTAAGTTCTTTTAAGCTCGATACACTCAGAATAGTCAGTAAAGAACAAGAATGTTATGATCAATAAAAGATTGATTCTACGCATACATTCCGTGATTCTACATTGTTCAGCACGTATCTTTGCCGTTTAATTATTGTATGAATGTTTTAAGTTTTGGCATCATCAAAAAGGGGGAAATTGTTGGGAAATTAATTTTTAGATTTTGATGAATACCATGTAAAACTTAGAATAGAAAGTTGGCATCCCATTTTTGTTGTAAATTGCATTGTAATAGATAGAGCTGGTCGAGCCGAGTTAAGTCGGCTATGCCTCGAACATGCAAGAAGACAACCGAGACTAAAAGGAAGACTCCGTTGTGAGACAAATTGAGTGTGGCAAAAGAGAAGACATGAACTCGATTGAAGGTGCAAACAGATGCGGTGAGTGAAGTGTCACTCAAGTCAACTCAAGATAGCCAAGTCTCAAGATGAAGTGACAGACGGATGAGTCATCCATGATTGGAAGTCGACTCAAGTCACCTGGGGAAGTCAAGTAAATGCAATAAGTCGAGACAATCAAAGAGATCCGTTGTACGTAAGTCAAGAGAATTACTTAAACAAGTAATACTTCCATACGCTTTCTTAAAGTGGTCAGTCCCTGAAGCGTGCAAAAGGAATAAACCAATGGGAAGCACCGCACTGTGTCGAACTCGAAAAAGTCAAGAATCATTCATACGAGGAAATGTCAATTCCAAGAATCGCAACAAGACAAGCCAACGACCACAAGTGTCTTTTTTGAAAATTAACCTATCTCTTCAACGGGCAAATTTTCAAAAGAATACTATAAAAGGCTGAGGAATCACTTTGAGAAAAGGGGACCTTGACAATCAGAAAACAAATACGAGCAAGAAAAGCAATATCTGTAACCTGAACTATTCTCAAATCATACAAGTTCAATCCTCAAGCCTACACTACGAAGAAAATCAATCCAACACTTACATGTGAAGGAAAGACGACTTCAATTAGTTGAAGAGGAAACATTTTAAGAATCAATGGGTATACATTCCAAGGAGGATTGTAGAAAGGTTCAAGGTCGAACCAGTCTCAATTTTTTTTTTGGAGGGCTTCGTGATCAAATCCAAGAAGCTTGAGCAACTGAGTTGTAGTAGCAAGGCAGCTGCCATGTGAAGAAGTTGAGTCGTACGAGAAGCCAGCTGTGTGACCAAGGCATCTTCGAGACTGAGTCCCAAAGGATCAAGTCATGTGTGATCAAAACTTGCATCTTGGACCGATTACCACTTTATATACTTGATCAATACTTAGTGGATTCCTCCAGGAGTTGGAGAAGAGAGGATTAGAATAATTACCCCATCTTCGAACCTCTATAAAAATTTATTGTGTCATTTATATTTCAGCACTTTAATTTATGCACATTATTTCAATATTTGCTGATAAATTTGTTGTCCAATTGATAATAAAAAAGGTGCTAAAACCAAGTATTAAAACAATCTTAAACCAAATTCAAGGGTGTTAAGTCTTCCGCTGAAAACATATCACATTCAAGTTAAGTTCTAGTCAAAACAATCGAAAGTTATTCTATCAACGACTCGGTCAGTGCATTGAGTGGCTAACTCACGATTAACTAACTTAGTTGTCCATCTAGGACTCAGCTGTGAAGTATTAACTCTGAACGTTTTAAAAGGACTAAATCAAAAAGTTGGTAAGGTTTATCCAACCCCCCTTCTAAACCTTACACTCACACCCCTTGGGACCTACAAGTATCATTGAAAAAAGTGTAATGAATATTAAAAAACTGATGAGTAATATAATCTAAAAAAATGGATATTCGAAAAATTTATTTTTTATCAATACATCTCTTGTTTATTTTTTAAGTGTCACCTTCTTCTTCATAGACAACTTTGATTTTTTTTTTTTTTTGCAAATTCTTTTTCCAATGAATGGTGAGAAAGTGAAATTATATTTTATGTTTAGAAGCTTAGCTTCATGTAATATTTCGACTCACGTTCTCCTTGATTAAATTAAATATTTATATTAGAAATAAAGATAAAATAAAGTATTCAATTCATTTGAAAATGATCAATAAATTAATTAAAATTGAAAGGATATTCACATTTTTATATCAAATAAATGACTCAACCACATCATAAAATTAGACAATCAAAATTATAGAGTACATTAAAAGGTTTATGCTCCAATAATTATGTACCACATGATAAATTTGATGGTTTCTCATAATCTTTGTTTATTGAGTATACTTATGTAATAATATTAATATTTTTTTTCATTAATTACCCATTTGTTTATGCTCCATTCTTATATCATTAATAACATTTCTGTAAAAGTCTATTTAAATTATAATGACCAATTTGTTTTCAAGACATGTCTATTTTTGAAAATCAGAAGGAATATAATACGTTGATCCATAAATAATTTTTTGATAAAAAAAATTAATTAAATATTATATTGCGCTTGCCAATGATTCAAATATCAAGTATTAAACTTATGTGCATGATTTAATACAATATACTTTAAGTAAAAAATTCTCATATCAACATGTAGTTTAAGAAATGTGTACTTCCAATATAAATGGTAATTTGTTATATTTTGTTTAGTTTTTCTTAGTGTATAGCTATATGTATATATTTCTTTTCAAATTCTAAGGTTTTGATTGTTGTTTCTATATTATATTATATATTATTTTGTTAAGTTAAATTATTTCAATACCTGAATCATATAATAAATATCATTTTTTCACCCAACTATATAACTTTTTAAAGGAGTAATTTTTACGCAAACCTAAGCGTTATCATAAATGTGGAATTAAGCCTATTTTTAAGTGATTTTTCTTCAAAATTAGTTATTCTACATTTCTTATAATGACATATACACCGTTTTTATCTATAACTGATTTGAATCTTTTTAATTTATTAAATTACGCCTTATATTATTTTTAAATCAATGTCTGCTTATTGATAAGAAAATTTTAGTTTTTTAAACAATATACTTGTAGGTCCCAAGGGGTGAGTAGTAAGGTTTAGAAGGGGAGGTTAATAAACCTTACTAAATTTTTGATTTAATTCTTTTAAATATTTTCAGAGTTAATCACAAATCAACTTAGTCATTGAGGGACAACTAGGTTGTCTTACTTCAGCAAAGTTACCCACTCAACAGCCTCGACTGAGTTGTTGATAGTATAACTCAACTGGTATCAGCTAACATTTAAATTTACATTTAATTTGGTTTTTGTTGAGCGGAAGACTTTTCACCCTTGTTGTTTTAAACTTATTTTTCAACACTTGTTTTTAGCAATGGTTATTATCAGTTGAGTTTAACAATTATAACTTAACAGCTGATATAAAAGATATGCAAAAATTAAAGTGTTGTAAGTAAATAAGACACAACCAATTTTATAGTGGTTCGAGGATGGGGTAATTCCTCTAATTCACTCTTCTCCAACTCCTGGAGGAATCCACTAAGAATGTGAGATCTTGGTTCTAAAGCGTCCCATAGTCCGAGTCACCCTTGATCACACAAATTCGCTCCTAGGACTCAGCTTACAAAATAGTTGTCTTGCTACTTCAGCTCCCTCGAACTCTTGGAATTGATTACACAGCCTTCCAACGAGCTAAAACTTATGGTTCTAACTTGAACCTTACTACTTCTCCTTCAACCTTGGAGAGCAGACCCTTTTTGTTCTTCAAACAGATTTCCTCTTCAACTTGATAAAGTAATCTTTCCTTCACTAAGTATGTTGGATTGAGTTCCTCGAATTTACGCTTGAGGAATGTCTTTAAAAGCTTGAGAGTATTTTGCAGGTTTGCTTGCTTGAATGCTTGATAGTCTTATGAAATTCGTAATTGGTTGGGTTTTTGTTTTCTCTCACTTGCTTCCTCAGCCTTTTATAGTGCAGATTCGAAAATATATCCATTGAAGAGATAGACATATGTTTCAAATCTCACTCGTAGGTTGTTGTTATGTCTTGTCCTTGCAGCATTAATGAGGATCGTACCATGAATTTAATGCTCTTCAGCCTTTCCTTGACCTCTGCAGGTTTTCAGGTACATCTCATTGGTTCCTTGTTTTTTGCACTCTTTCAAAGAAAAATTTTTATTCTTTGTCGGGCACCGACACAGCCTATTTCGAAAAACCTTAGTTGTGTTGATAACGGATCTCTATCAGTTTTCTTCAAGTCTTGTGTGTTGTATACCCTTTAACATTCGATTCCAATCATTTTGAATGACTTTAGTCATTGTCAATCAACCTGTCTGAGATAGCTTTTCACGCCACTTGACTCGATTCTTCACTTGGCTTCACACAAATTCACACACAATACCGAGTCTTCTTCAATCTTGATCGACTCTTGTAATCTTCAACTTAGCTGACTCCAACTCAGCTCTTACAGTCCTATCTATTACAAGTTGAATTACAAAGAAAATAGGGTGCCAACTTCATATTCTGAGTTTTACATGGTATCATCAAAATCTAAACATAAATTATCCTAACAATTTCCCCCTTTTTGATGGTATTAAACCCAAGTTGTACTTGTTCACAGCCACACACTGCCTATTCCGAACATGTGTGCACCAATCCAAGTTGTTTATTTTGTCAACCTCAACCACTGACCTTAAAACACCAAAGTCCACATTCCTGTTGGCATTTGGTGTTAAGAAGGAAGACAATGAAAATATCACAAAAAAACCGTTTAAAATCATCACCCCATCAACCATCCTCTCCATTACAGACCTAAAAGACTTCAGGCTAACTTCTCCCTTAAAATTGTACCTATCATTCCAATCAGCCATTAGACCCAAACTCTCATTATCCCTTAACACATCACATCCTTCATTCCTGGGTAGAAGGAAACAATCGCAAATATCATTCGTCGTGACCACAAAACTCCTATTCTGATCTATCTTAAGAAGCTGGCTTGTACTATTAAAGTTGCTAATCAACCACTTCAGCATTTTTGTGGGGATTGCATTCACCCCAGCCATTTTTAATAGTCCTCTGAAACCAATATCTTCAACATCTTTCTTTTGTGCTACCACTTCACACAGACCATGTGGTCTACACTGTGTGACAAAATCACTGCAAAAATGCATACAAAACATGGTTAATGCTAATACTTTACATTGCAGAAACTAATACTATTAACAGAGTGTAGTAATACATTTCAACTCTTCTTATTTGCACTGCAGCATCTTTCTCTTTTGTTTCCTTCTTCCCTTTTGGTGGCACATATTCCTCACTTGAGGATCAATCCTCATATGGAACCAAAGCCAATGGAGGAATATCATCATGTTTTGACTTATTTGTCGGGTTCTTAGTACGCATTTTGTTACTGCACACACAAAAATGTCAAACACCAACAACATAAAAAACACAGAAATCATTGATAATAATTTACAGGGTAAAAACTAACACTATTCAGACTAACTAGGATTTCAAACTCCAGAATTCCCAGAACAACTAATAAAACCCCATAAAAACGCATTGAATAACTAATACTTTTCAATGTAACAATTAATACTATTGAGAGTAAGTAGTAATACAAAATGCCAAACACCACCAACATAAAAACAGAGAGATCATTACTAATACTTTACATAATAACAACTAATACTATTCAAATTAACTATTAATACATTTAAAAAAAGATTATGAAAACAGAAAATAGTTTGATAAAGTAAATGTTCACTAACAAAACCACATAACTAAAAACAAAGAAACAACAGAAATAAACATCAGCACAAAACAACTATAAGAGACGTAAACTAGGGTTTCGGACTAATACTTTTCAGTGTAACAACTAATACTATTTAAAGTAACAAGTAATACAAAATACAAAAAACCACCAACATTAAAAAATTGGGCTAACAACTTAACACCACATAAAAACAGAGAGATCATTACTAATACTTTACATGATAACAACTAATACTATTCGAACTAACTACTAATACATTTAAAAAAATATTATCACAAAAAATGTTTGGATAAATTAAATGTTCACTAACAAAACCATAGAAGTAACAAAAAACACAAAAATAACAGAAATAAATAATAACCTACCGAAAAACCAGAAACTAGGGTTTCGAAATTGAGAATTCCAAACAAGCCAGCACAAACTTTAAACCCTAGACATGAAAACTCGACGAAACTACTATTTTAAAAGTCTAGAAATCTTAAAAACCCTAGCATGAAGCAAAAATTACCTTTTGATTGAACACGGAGATCTTTGGTCTTTTGAAACAATACGAACACGCGAAACTTTGAACTTCGAAAACTCTCGAACGAAATGTTACGAAAGATGAACTTCGAGTTCGCATAAAACTTCTGTCAATTGAAAATGTAGAGAAAAAAAGGATCGAAAGAGTTTCTGTGAGAGAAGTGAACTGAAATGTGAGAGAAAACCAATTTCAGAATGACAGTTCAGTTTGAAAGGGGGAGCGGGAAGAGTTGATACCAAAACACCCGCTAAATTAAAAAGCCACGTATAAAATTACAAAACTGACACTTGAAAATTACAAAAATGCCACTAGGCATAAATACAAAAATACCATTCGGGTCGCGGGTCAGATCCATCTAACGGGTTAAACGGTTTGACAGGAGTTTTTGTGTATAATGTATTAGGATTTTTGTGTTTCTTTTATTAAATATAAATATTTTTATTAGTATTGTCATTTTTATTTGATAATTAATATATTTTACAGAATTGTATGAATATATCATTTCACATAATTTTTGTAGTAACATCATGAAAAAAAGTCATAATAATTCCAAATATATGACACATATGGGTTTAATGGTTATGGCAGGTCGTATTCGCTAAACAGGATCTGGATTGGGGCGGGCCTAGGTTTGGATGAGGCGGGTCTGGGACGGGTTTGGCTAAACTCGGGACCCACCCTGCTAAGAAAAATTGAATCGAACCCACCTCGCCTTCCCATGGACCCTTGACCCCAACTCACCTGGACCACAAATATAGGGATGGCAATGGGGGCAGGTCGGCCAGGACCCAGACCCGCCCCGTGCCTAGAGCGGGGCGGGCGGGTCGACCCGTCACGGATCGTGGGGCGGGGTGGGTCTACCCATTTTGCCCCGTTTTAAATTAAATTAAATAAAAAATGAAAAAATATATATTTTTAAAATATTATTATCAATTTCTAAATATTAGATATAATATAAGAATACAAAAAATTTATAATATAATATTGTTACATATGCAAATATATATTAAAATATATTTTAGAAATAAAAATACTAGGCGGGCCGGGTACCCACAGGGCGGAAATAATACACAGAGCCGCCCTGCCCCGCCCCGTCCCAGGTCACGGAGTGGGGCAACCCAAACTATCAGTTAACTATCATTGCTTCAAAGTTGAAACTCTGGGAATTCCCAACTCATTTGTCTAGTTTTATTCCTGAATTAAAACCCCCCAAGAATTAAAATAAATTATTAAATAATGACTGAGTAGTGCCCATTGACAAATTACAATTTACATGCTCGACTATGGATTTCTTTCAATTGCATCTCTCGTGAATATTACCGCAAAATGAAAAAAATAAATCCTACAAGCAGACTACTTTAGTTGCGGTCAAGCATATAATTTGTCAAGCAAATAATTCTGAGTATTGTCCGTGGCTCGTGTCCTAAGTCCTCTAGTTAATAAGGATTGTTATCTCTATATATAAGATAAAGAGTGACTATTATATAAGATAAAGAGTGACTATTCTTATAATAGTAACCTGAATATTTTCCCGCCTAAATCATATTACTAAAAAAATAATAAAATTATATTAAAAAATAAAAAATAATAAATTTTTGGGATTTATTGTTTTTTATAGTTAACTTTCCTTTAAATATATTACTGTTTTAAAATTCTATAGAAAAATAGAATTATATAAAATTAACTTTTCAAATCTGTGTGTGTACTGCATTAATTATTTAAATTTGTCCTTTTTCTTATTTTTTTTAAACTTAATAATTTTTTAATTAATTATTTTCACGGTCTTCGATTTGACACCAACATTATATGTATACAATTAAAAATAAACATAACAAAATGAAAAGAAAAATATAAGATATATTTATCACTATTTTGTAATGGGCTTTTAAAATTATGAATTTGAGATATTAGACATTAATTTATATATTAATGTATTTTATTTATTTATGATATATGATAATTGTTATTTGGGCATAACTCTTATCTTCATAATTATATAGAATTATATTTAAGTTGATTAAATTTAATTTAAAATACTTATTTTAATTGAATAAAATATTTTAAATTGTGTATCCAAATATTATATAAATTACATAATTCCATAGATAACATTAAATATATAAATATATATATGTAAGAAAAAATTAATTTTTTACCTAATATAAAATTATATTCATAATAATTTTTATATATAGAAAATTATTTTTTATATTAACGTACTTTTCATGTAAATAGAATTTTTTTTTCATATTTGTCAACTTATTTTGATATCAATTTTCATAGTTGTATAATGACCATTAGATATAAACTTTTTTTTTGATATTTTCGTGATATATGTGTATATATATAAATAGAATAGTTTTTTCTTTTTTGAAATATTCTATTTTCCCCTAAAATTATGTTGTTAAATATAAAACATGTTTTTTGTTTGATCCCTATAATAATTATGGCAATTGTTCACCTTTCTAAACTCTAAAAAATATTGGAATTCAAAATAATTTTATTATTAATTGTACTGAAAATACAATGTAATAAATATTTAAAAGCATTGGGCAGTTAAGACTGTTTTTAAACATTTACTTTCTTGTAGGTAAACATGCTCTATAAATATATACAACTCACACTCACAAAATTTGTTATCAACCAATGTTTTGTATTTAAAGAGATTTTTTTCATATTTTATAATAATTATTTTTCTATAGTTTAATCCGACTATTTATAGTCAAATTAATAATCTTTATACTTTAATTGTCTATTGAAATTTTAAACCTTTTGCAAATCACTAAAAAATATTTTTATAAATTAAAGTTCGTGCATCGCATGATATGAAACATACCAAATATGAGAACATGAATAAAGAAAAATAATTACAAGATCCAAATAATACAATACTAATCCTCACAATAAAATTTTAAAAAATTAAAAATTGACTTAACAACATGAATAAATAAAACTATTGTATGAAATTATCATATACAAGTATTAATTTTTAACTTATTGCATGACCAACTTTCAAAAATATCTGCCTCCAATTTACACATACGAACAACTTTCAAAAATGATTTTGAATCTGAATTAACTACTACAACCTTGAAAGAATTATGGTACAAATTTTCACACTTATTAAGAATCTAAACATGACTAAAACAAAATGTGCCAAGAAGTTGTGCCTTGTGCGATTTTATGAAAAATTAGTTTTCGAAAATCGAACACATTGCATAGTCTTGAATGTATTTTTCTCCATGATTCTCGGATATGCTATTTTTTCTTTTTGACTTCATCAATAAAAATATTAAATAGTATTTATCATGTATTAATGTCTGATGCCATTTTAAAATTATACAATGCAGAGATATAACTTATATAACTATTAAGAAAATGCAAAATGTGTTAATTTGGGTCATTGGTGGGGTTTGTGTTTTATTTTGGGTGATTTCGTTAAGTAAAAGACAAAACAACCATGTTTTAAACAAATTAGTAACTTCGTGTCGATTCGTGTTAGTGTTAAAGTCGCATTCGTGTTTCTCTTAGTAAATTCAAGTCGGGTTTATGTCCTGGTTTTGCCGGATCGGATTGACTCTAGGAAAATGCACATGTCACAAAGGCAAAAACCTAATAGATATACACCCTCATCGCACGAGTTAAAGACTAGTTAATAATTATAAAATAATGGGTCCATTGGACCCATTACCCACTTCGACCCAATGGTTTTCATAAACGAGGCCCGTAACCCGCTTTAGTATCCGTTGACCGAGGTTAGACCCACCCGACGGACAAGTTTAATATGGAGTCGGGTTTCGACCCTCCCATCGACATCCCCGATAAAACCATAAACATAGGAGTGTAAAGCGAACTTATTGAAAGGATTTAGAGTGTGTTTGGCCAAGCTTATTTAAAAGATCTTATAAGTTGTTATTAGAGCTTATAAGTTAGATCTTAATTTAACAATAAATTGTTGAAGTGTTTGGGTAAAATAAGATGATGTAGCTTTTAAGATGCTACAAATGACAATTTATAATCAAAATAGTCAAAATTAAAGGAGGTTATTATCAAATAAGATTTTATTTTGAAAAAAATTAGAGTTCTCCTATCGTTTTTTTTTTTTAAAAACAGTTTATAGGTTTTTGATATCTTATTTTGGAAGCTTATAAGATATTTTTTTAAAATGATTACTAAATAAATTTAAACGGCTTATACGCTCATCAAAACATCTATATTTTGAAGAACCACCATCTTAAACTTTCCCAAAAAGCCATAAAAGTAACATTAGCTCCATTGGAGGGAAAATTTAAACTGCACTCCCAATTCCCAAGTGCTCATTTCTGATTCCTAGGGTTCCGTTGATTTCTTTTCTCTGTATATGATGATACAGAGATGAGCAACAAGGAGAATGCGGTGGTTATGCCTACCGGAGGTGAGCTATCGGCGGAGCAGCGGGCTCGAATTTCGCAAAGTTTTAGAGCCGCCAAGGCACTCCTCGCCCGCAAGCGGCCGAGGTTCGAGTCTGAAACTGCCTCCAATCATGCGTTAAGCAATCGAAAGTGAGGTCTTGTTGATTTGTTATTTTCTATATTGTTTGTCCTTTACAGTTTATCGGTTTCTTATTGTGAGCTGCTTCAAGAAAATTAGAAGTCGTTTCTCATTATTACTTTTTATCGGTTGTGTTGAAATAAAAATGAATTGGCACTTTGATGGTTATGTTTTTCCTCTTTTTTCTCGCTTAGTTATACTAATTATTTGATTTTATTTTAAAACTTGTAGTTGTTGCTAATTGATGCTTAAAACAAATGAAATCCCCTGATGCTTATGAAATTTAGCCTGTGTAGGTCTGGAGACGAGAAGGAAACCAATGGGATTAAGAGGCTGCCTCTTTCCCAGATTTCGACAAACATATCAACCCCAGTATCCTTGAAGGACTGCAAGTTTTCCAAGACGAATGGTGATGATGCAAAGAATGGGGTTAAGAATGAAATACTTGTAACTCCTGTCAGGCAATCTGGATGCAGCAGCATATCATGTTTGGGAGATGCATCTAGCTATGAAAACAAATTGATTACTGAAGGTTTTGGCATGGAGAAAGTAGGTCTTTCACTGGAAAATCGATCAATTTTAAATTCCGGTGTTAATCAGTTAAGGCCAAATGACCGCTCAAATGATTTAGAGTCTAATCCAAATAGTAATTCAATAAAACCTCTAGACTCCCATGACATGAATGACTCTATCTTGACGTTTAGTTTGAGTGATGATTTTGATGAGTCAATTTTAGAACAAATTGATGAGGTATGTGAACAAAAATCATCCGGAAATTCTCAAAGGGGGAATAGTGCAACGGACAGAATGGAAAATGAGATTGTTATTAAGAGTTGTGAGGAGGATAATGCCATCACAAATATTAATGTTACTGATGAGACGTTAAAATCCAAAGAAATTTTAGATTCTGCTGGTGACGAAGCATGTGGAGTTAGAGGATTGGGTAAGTCAGAGAATATACTAACAAAAATATGCCTGAGGAGTATGCAAAGTATATTCAGTCATTGAATGATAAGCAGCAGGAAGCAGCATGTAGCGACATTTCAATTCCTTTGGTTATTGTTGCTGGACCAGGAAGTGGGAAGGTCTGCTATTCTCCAATATTTTAAATTGCATCTTGCTTACATTTTATGATCCTAATATTTCTGGTTAATGTGTCAGACATCTACCATGGTTGGACGTATTTTAATGCTTCTATATGAGGTATTATAGAATAATTGAATGCTTTTCTTAATCATGTTTATTATTTTCCCTGCCTGCTGAATGAGGCTTGACTGATCAGCTGGGCTTTTCTCCCCTCGTCCCGTTTCTCTTCGCTGCTTCCTTGAATAATTTTAGGTATCAGTCCATCCAATATTCTGGCAATGACATTCACTACAGCTGCTGCAGCTGAAATGCGTGAGAGGATAGGAGCAGTTGCTGGGAAGGCAGCTGCAAAAGAACTTATGATCAGCACATTCCACTCATTTTCTTTGCAACTTTGTCGCTTGCATGCTGAGAAGTATGTATATGTCAAACTCATCAAAGAGATTATGGTTTTTGCATTATTTTCAGGAAGTTCTTTTTTGAAGAAATAAACTGATTAATAAAAATTCAAGAAAATTGTTCATCTGATTCAGTTTATTTGCCAGTTAGTGGTACATTGCAGGCTAAAACCAGGTGGAATTGATTTGATGGGTTAACATGACTTGCATATTTACTTCTTGAAAGATGAACTGGAATAGCTTTTAGCATGTCACAGCTTTAACCTAAAGTATAATGGGATGGGCTAATTCTAATATGCAGAGTGGTAAAGTAATGGCATGTGCATATCTGCATATTAAATGTCCTTTGGTTGCTCTATTTATGTAAGCTTATGTAGTTTCCTTTTTGGTTTTTCAAAGTTTTCCACTTCCTTTTCTTTTTTTGACCTTTTTGATTAGATTTATCAAATGTATAAAGCGTAGTTGGTAAAGTTCGTTCACACATAATGTAATGTCCAATATCCTGTCCCATCCTTTCCTTAAGTTGTCCTTTTAGGTGAAAAGACATAAAAATGCAGCTTGCATTCTTTTTCATTGTTTTGTTCACTTAAATCTTTTTTGTTTGTATCTTCGATTTACTACAAACTAACCAGAAATTTAGTGTTAACAAACTCTTGCAGTTCATTGTCTCTGTTTTACTCCTTTTTTTTTCCATTGACATGCTATTCATTATGGATGTTCATAAAATGTCGCACTGTTATCCCATAGATGCATTATATTAGTTGAATTTTTTTCCATAAGACATGGGACATTCTACTTACCGTTGAAACAAGACATACTCGAGTTTTTTTTTTCTTTTCTTTTTCTTCTTTTTTTGGGAATTTAGCTCAAGTTGTGCACTGCATTGCATGTCCACCGAAATATCAACATGTTACCTTATTCGATAGGTTAGGGCGCACCCCTGATTTTTTGATATATGGGCATGGGCAACAGAGAAGAGCTATCATAGAGGCTGTCCGCCTGTTGGAGGATGGAAAGAGAAAGGCCAATCATGAGCCTTGCAAGTTTACTGAGCTGTCTGATATTAATTCACCTAAACAATTTAAAGACAAGTCAAAGAAATGGCTTAAGTTTGTAACTCAGGTAATCTTGTCTTTACCTTTATGTTGTTTTACGTTTCTGTAAAAGATTCGCATTCATTTAAAGTTTGTTGATCTTATAGTGAAAGTCACTCTTTTTATTATACTGATTCATAAGACTTTTAAGTTTGTACCAATAAAAGTACAATTGCTGTAGAATACTAAATTCTAATAAGAATTTTTAGAGCTTGAATGACCTCATGATTGTGGTAAATAAATATGAAAATAATATTCTTCCTATTTCTATATGAAAATAATGTTTTTCCGTTTCTTTTTCGGCTAAGAGGTATAAGGTTAGGATTTATTACATTCTGTCCAAGAGAATAAATGTCTTGCTTTTGTTTATGGTAACGTGAAAGTTAAAGATGGTCGTGATTATGCTAGATGGTCAGGACACCAATATAACATTCAATTACTGTAAAATTCAGGCTAAAGCTGCTGGAAAGTCGCCTGATGATTTTCGTAAAATGGGTGATGAGACAGGAGTAAGCTGCTGTTATCATAGTATTTTATGTCTCCTCTTTCTTTTGCTACTTTTTGCATTTATTTCAGCATTTTCTGTCTTTTGAAATCTACTCCAGGCAATTATTCTTCAGAACTACAATGACATTTTAAAATCTTGTAATGCTTTGGATTATCACGACTTTATCAGCTGTTCTGTGAAGCTACTGACCGATTTTCCAGAAGGTTTGCACCATTCGAACATATATAATTGTGGATGTTATTAGTTATTGACTCTTTTCTTGATTAATTTCTGTTTCTGACTGCAGTATTTGAGTGTCAAGAATCATGGAAAGCAATCGTTATTGATGAGTTTCAGGACACAAGTGCCATGCAGTATGGCTTACTGCAGATTCTTGCATCCCATAAACGCATAACTATTGTTGGTGATGAAGATCAGGTGCTTTCTTCCTTAATATGTTTCAATCTGAAAATTCTAGAAATCTTTCCTCGGGATGTACTCTTTTTGTTTTTTTTAATTAATCAAGCCACCACGTTGCAGTCTATTTTCAGTTTTAACGGTGCTGATGTATGTGGATTTGATTCTTTTCAAAAGATTTTCCGATGTTCAAAGAGGTTAGGTTGATATTAAGCTTTTCGTTTCTCAAGTGTCCGCCTATTTATAGTTCACTACAACTTTTAGATTTAAGAGTGTTAATAATGTCTCTTCTCATTATCATTTAGGTCAGACTAAACAAAAATTACAGGTCCACGCGTTGTATTGTTGAAGCTGCATCATTTCTTATACGAAATAATTTAAAACGATGCATTTCGAAGGATGTAATGACTGATAATTCTTCTGGATCAAAGGTAAACATCCTTCAAAGAGATTTAGCATACCCTTTCGATAGTTACTAATTTAGATTTTTGGATCATGTTGATCAGATAACTATTAAGGAATGTTGCAATGAAGATGCACAGTGTGCTTTTGTAGTTGATAAAATATTGGAAATTGCATCAGATGGTTCATCGGCTAAGTGCTCCTATGGCAACATTGCTGTTCTCTACCGGAGGCAGGTTAAGTTAATTCTTGTTTATGTTTTTAGTTTAATTACAAGCATAGTCTGGCACAAATTAAACTTTATGTACTTTTTTTTTAGTTTACGTTGTTTATTCTCCTATTAATAGGTAACAGGGAAAATATTCCAAACTGCTTTCCGTGATAGAAAAATTCCATTCAACATTCATGGTGTGGCTTTCTATCGCAAAAAGGTAGCAGGCATTTCAGTCTTTATTTGTGAAACTGTCTGTTATTTTTATTTCTTTATTATTTAACTTTTTTTTGGGAAGGGGGTGGGGGTGATTATAACCAAATGTTCAAAGTTTTGGGACCTCCATAGTATCAAGAAGAGATTTCCTGTAAACTTGGAGCCTGGCTGACTTTGTTCTGCAGATTAATATATGCACAGGCAAGGAGATTGAACTCAAAACTTTAGAAACAAACTACTTTTGAAATCTTGTCTGAAAATCAAACCAAGCCAAACCAGTTACATTTTGCAGACCTAGTGCATAAACTATAATCCCACTGTCCCAGTACTTACTAAATGTCAGAACATGATTCTTTTTGTTTTTCCCCTTTAAAAATTATAGCCTGGTTGGGACTATGATCATGGAAGATTTGGAATCGCTAGTAATTGAAGTTTGAATTGTTACTACTTGCTAGTAAATGGGTTGTAGGCATGCACATGACAGAAATAAATTGTTTCCTGTATGAAGGTCACAGTATTAGTAGTAGCTCAGGTGTGCGCTCAAAAATATCTATCTATTTCCTATTAGAAAATGAATTTCAATTCCTTTCTCTCTAATTTCAGGGATGTATTTTACGAGGTGTTCTTTTTTTATGTTTGGGAATTCAAATCTTGGTAGTAGCAAACTTGTGCCCGCCAAATCCCTTGATGATTGCATGGGGTCCTAAGCTTGCTCGCGTACCTCTAACTGATGTGCTGATTAATCATATTTTCAACCGGTTGGTAAAAAACATTCGTAAACGATAAATGTGTTAAGTCGCTGACTTGCCCCACATGCACTGGTTTTGGGAAGGCGGATGTTAGTCAAGTTACTAACAATTAGTTGCATTGTTCATGGTCCTCCTTTTTGTGTTTAGTAGGGTAGTGAAATCATAACTTGGGAACATAATTCCTCATTGAAAAGAATGTAATTCTTGCTCAACAAGTTTCAATCCTTGGTTCATTTGACTAATGTATTACGAAGGAAGTTGGAATTTATTACTTCTCAATCTTCTTTGTCAGTTTAATGATCTTTTTGTCGTATCATTTTATGCATATCACTGGTCTCATGGTGGTCAATCCTTAATGCCATTCGTCTTTTTGATTGAGCAAGTTTTGTCCTATAACAGGTAGTCCGGCCATTATTGCCATTCTGAGTACTACATTGCCTGGTTGTGATGATGGCCCATTTCACGAGTATTCAAGGCTTTACTTCCTTTTGATAAAGAGGAAAAGAGGAAGGTATCCCTAGTCGTTAACCATCCATGATCCATTCATCCTAGTTATCACTTTTAAGGGACAACATCTAAATTTCAAGCCTGAATGAGTCAATCACAGTCTCATTACTTACTGATCCTTTCTTCAGGTAATTGAACACATTGATAAAGTGTCGACTGTAAGGAAATGCAGCTTTATTTCAGCAGCGTCTGACATATTTAGTGCGAAAATATCTGGAACCTTTAAGAGGTTTGTTGTCTACTTTGTACTGCAAACAAAAACTTTACATGCTTGTAATCTGTCAATTAATTTTTTTGGACAATTTCAGTATAATTCTTGGTCTTGAATTTGTAATAAAATGAGCAAAACAACAGGTTGTCGAAGTTTGGTTTAACTTCCTTCACATGCTTCGGTTGAGTTTGAGATAATCAAAGCGAGTTTTCCTATGCTAGTTGGGTTTTCTTTTATACTTCCATAAGGTTCAACCTTTTATTACGGTTAGCTCAAGCCAAACGCCAAAATCTGTTGGACTTTTTTGTTTGTTGAATTAGTAACTGAGCTCAAAAACCTTCCAAGTAATCAATATGGAACCATGGTTTTTGATCCACTGAGACAATTGGCATTTTTTTAAGAATAAAAGACAATAAAAAACTAATTTGAAATAAGCTCCTGAAACCACAACTCGCAAATTTGTATTTGATGCCCTAATTGGTGGTCACTGATGACCGGTTTCACCCCTAACATGCACCATTTTTTTTGGCAAAATTCCCCATAGAGGGAATGGGATTGATTGGCTTTTCTTTATTGTGTAGCTCTATATAATAAAAAGACCTGCTATAGGATGAATATTGTATAATGAGTTTATTATTTTCTAGGACGTCAAACTAAGCATCATTCGAGAATCAGTCAATCAGAAAGGTCATATTCTATTTGTTCATTTGGAATCTGGGTTCTTCTACTTCATTTTTATTTAATATAAATTTCTTTTTCCTTTCTTTTTTTATATCATTCCTCAAGTCCCATAGGTTTGATCCTGTAGAAATTGACCATCGAACGAAGGGTACGAAATCTATCTACATTGATTTTTTGATCAAATGTACTATGAAATCTTCGGTTTTTCCTCTTCCTCTACGCAGATCATTCCTATTAACATGATTTTTGGTTGATAGGATTATCAAACTATTGTTCCTGTCCTAGTTCATCATGAAAAAATTCTCTATGGGAAGCATGAGAAAATGCCTTTTCCCGATAAATATTTTGTGTTTTATTCGTTCTAGGCAACATTTTGTTTAATAAGAGCATTTATAGATTCGTTATTTTGCGAATTATTGTGATTTATGAGTGACACCTACAATTTTCTTTATCTTAAGTTTTATGTTCTTTTTAATTTTGCTGTCCGTGTCTGATCGTAGTTTGCACTCAACTCATGAAGCCTGTCAAACTCTTACTAGATGTACCTTATTTTGACTACATAGGAGTCAACTGACGCAAGGGCGTAAGGTGTTGCACACTCTAGACATGATATCAAAACTTGTTTACAGGGTAAGTCAACTTGACGAGTTTGACTGGTGTGTATTTGCTACTGTGTGAAAAGATTTGTGCAAGATTACCTATTAATAATGGTTTATTGCTGTAAAGATTTGTATCACTGCCACATATGTTGATAGATGATGAAGTTCATTTCAGTTTGGAACTTGTAAATCTAAGGTTCTTTACCTTTTCTTGAATCGTTGCCCATGCTATATATTTAACCTTTTTGCGAACCATGTGGGCATGTTATCTATATGTTAGCTGATTCTCTGAAGGCCAAGTATCTTTTCCTACTTTTTATTCGTAATAAGTTTTAATGACTGTCATTTTACAAGTTTCGTGCTTGCAGGAACAGTCAATTTCTGCTGTCATAACTTCGGTGACAAACATGATACCTCAGGTTGGCTTTGCTTTCATATATTCAAAAGGGATGTATCTAAGTAAATGTTAGGCTGCTGCAACTTGGATCAAACAGTATATTAGTATAATTAGATGAGAATAAATCAATAAAATGATGGTAGAATAATTGAATAATAAAATAACACTGGTATGTATGTGGTTCAGCCATTCAGGTGATAAAAAGCTTTACGTCCACAGGCAAGGGGAGTGATTCTACTATAACAACTGAGAGTGTACGATAATTACAGAAAGTATTACCTAATTAATCTCAATATAATAGGAAAACAATCTCTCAGTTCACTAACTACAATGATCTCTCAAAGCTTTTTCTTAGTCTCAATGTCTCTGACCTCTCAAAAACTCTCCAACTTTTCTCTCAAAATTGTGTATCTGATATAAATAAATTGATGAGGCCTCTGTTTAGAGAAGAAAGAACAACCACCAGGCAAAGAGAAGCAGGTAACATAGCACCTACTCATACATTGATGGCCACTAAAACTTCAAGGCTCACATATTAACAATGAATGAAATATATTTGTAAACTTGTGATTGTCTTTTTGTAGGCCAGTGATGCTCTTTTGCTATTACTGATGTTCAACATTTTTGCTTCTTGAATAACGGTGGGAACCGTAATAGTTACTTTCCTAGTGATACTTGGATTTTCTTGAGTCACACTTAAGCATCTCTTCATCGTCAAGTTCTTTATATTGCCAATCTCAATTGTATCTTCGATATATTTTGCATATAGGAAGATAAATTTTGTTCTTGGTGAACTTCTAGGTGGGTGTTAAATCTATATTTGCATCTTGCTTTCTTATTTCTTAATCCTATTGCATTTATATCCTTCATGATCGGTTCTGCATAGCAATTACCTTTTCAAACTTTTTTAGTACAACTGGCACAATTGACTTTCTGTATACTTGTATAACGGCAACAAAAGTTGTACTTCCGATCTTTGTTAATGTAGAAGTATCTTCTTGAACAACGGGCAGTTCTTGATGTTGATGGAGGCAAGTTGCTGAATGAAGACAATGATCTTCGATCTGTAAGCATGGATCACTTTCTCCTGTCATTTTTCATTCTCAATGATGCATTTGGCAATAGGATTATTTTATGGTTTCAATTTTACTGTAATAATAAATATATTTTTCCTCAAGTATGGTAAGTATAATTTTGTAGATAGAGAGCCATAATTAATAATTTGTTTGCCCCACTATGCAGGTGTTGCAGTATCTGTTGGATGATGTGTCCTTGTTTTTGACAACCATACATAATGTTGCAGAATGCAGCAATGATAGTATAACACAAGGGAAAGGTTGCATGACTACACTTAAGGCTTTTATTGACTATATTTCTGGACGGAACGAAAAATTTTCGATTGAGAAAGCATGAAAATCAAGACTCAATTACTCTTACTACAATCCATCAGGTTCTTCTACACTCTGACTGCCATTTACTTAGTTTTTGCCGTTGGGATCGATGCTACTGCAAATGTCAACTTTTATACCAACACCATCAACTTTTCTGTTCTCTTTACATTTTGCAGTCAAAAGGTTTAGAGTGGGATACAGTTTTCATTGTGAAGGTACCAGTTGAAATCTTGGCTTTTCTATAGTTTCAGTTCTGGCTGTTACATGTCATACTATTTGAATGAATATATGCAGTTTGCCGCAGAAAGATGTTTTTTTTAGGATCTGGAATTTTTTGTTTATATTTTATGTTATTAGTAATGGACTTAATGTTTGGGTACTCAGGCAAATGAAGCTAGATTCCCTTGTTGCATGAATACAATGGCATTCTGAATGAAAATGGCACCTCAGTTGAGGTAAGCTTATGCTTGGATCAAAACTTTTGACAGAAATCCAAAAAATATCCTATACCATCTAACTTGCTTTATTATTGTTAGGAAGAGAGGCGCTTGTTATATGTTGCGATGACTCGTGCGCGTAAAAAACTTTTCATGCTATATGTGATTGCAGATTCTAATTGGCAGGTGGGTTCAACAAACTGTTTCTAAGTTCTCCATTACCTGTTTTGTTTAAGCTTCAGGAAACTTCTTTTCAGGTTCTTCAACCATCACGGTTTCTTAGAGAAATTCCACATCACCTACTCGAGACCCAGGTGAACTTTTCATTCAATTACCGAATCATCTGTTTTGATTGAAACCTTATGATGAAAATCTGCACAACCAAAACATAGTTTTTCTTAACATACCTCACATTCAGTTTGTCACTTTCAACTAAATCCGCAAGTCCAAAATCTTCAGTAACTAATTCTAATGTTCTAACCCATTCCAGGGTAGATTGAATTAAAAGCACATGTTTGATGTTCAAGTTGAGAATAAACTAGGAAAGATATAAGAACTCTACTCTGTCCACTGTGCAATCCATTAGGTAAATCAACGGGTTACATCAATGAGAACTTAGCTTCTATGATACGTGTATGCATAGGTTGATCCACAATATGAATATTGATATCTATTGTCCCCATTTTACATAAGTCCAAAAGAACATTTCTGATGCCTCTTAAATTGGTCCTGATCTCCTTAGAGACCATTACCTTTCATTTCCCTTTTTGTCGTGTGTGAAAGAAATGATCGTAAAATACCTATAATTCATTTTAACTATTCAACATGAAATGATCCGTAGGTCACACCATACTTCCTTGAATAGCACAAAACCGCATGCTTAGACAGTAGATTGCGTGGAAAATGTAGGCATGTTGTTTTAGAGTTATGCACATTGATAACATGCCAACCCAAATCAGAAGTATATTCTAGATGAAACAGCGTAAATGTTCTTTTTTTTTGCTACTGTTACAGATCTCCAACTGATATTATTTACAGATGTGGCATGTGTAATTAGCTGATATGAATGAACTTGGTCGAACTCAAATTCTTGAAAAAAATAGTTACAATTGAATTTGCAAAATAAACCATAAAACATATTCTTTGAGAGCTTGTGTACGTCAATTGCTCTATATTGCTGAAACAGTAATGTATGATGATTTATGAGATTCATTCTTCATATTCCAACTTCCAATTCCAAATAGAAAATAAAAATGATCAAGTTTCTCGCTGAACCTCATATAGGTCTTTTTTATCAGATAATTTGCAGAAAAATTATCACGTGTTTGAATTGTTGAACTGCTGAAGTTGGTTATTTCAACAGATTATCTGATTGTAACACGGTGTATGGCACTTGATATTCCTCTTGTATAGCGGCACTATAGCCATCATTTTTTTTTGATGACCATGTTCACATCCTACAACATTTACTTTGGAAGTCAATGTTCGAACGCTTTTAGGTTGATCGACTTATAACCGAAATCACTTTACAATTTTTTGTACCCTTGTAACACAACAGAAACTTCTACCAGAAGCGATGGCCTTCATGATATTCTAGAAATTTATTCCAGATTAGCCATCAATTGTCTGTTTGTTCGACCAGTGCAATGATGCATATTTGTTGCATTAGAGTTTTATGTTATAGTGATGCTCAACTTCTTCATGAGCCCTTGAAGTTTAGTGTAGAACTTATCGTACAAATTATCATTAACGTTCACACAATTTTTCATTAAAATGGTTCATACTAGTTTACTTTATAGTCCTATAACTCTCTCCTTCTGGTGGTGTTTGTCTAAGATCTTATTTATTTCATTTTGGTGTAGGAAGAGCTTATTTCAGTGAGTTCAGAGAAAACTTGCCCACAAACTGTGAAAGAAGCACCACTGGTTTCTGTTACTCTCAGAACAGAATCTCCTGAAAACAATACAATGCAGCAAGTTGCAGTTGACAATTTATCCAATGAAGCATCCAAAGAGCCTAGTGAACTTGAGAACTACAGTAGCAGTAATTTTTTAAAAGGTTTTCTTCAAACACGTACCCAATGATGAGCGGAACGTAATAATATTGACGAAAATATTTAAGAGTGTGTTAAGTTTTAATTCAATTTCCCATAAGTTTACAGGTTTAGTGCAGAGGACCGAGCTGTCGTTTCTCATTTATTCCATCAATGGGCGAAGAAGCCTGCATTTCATGACCCCAAGAGATTACTTAACAAGGTGAATCATAAATACCTCTAACTCCTCCATCCAATTCATCAAATTTCTGTAAAAGAAAGGTCTCTTGCATTTTTTTCCAATTGTAATTTGGTGAGGCAAGGTTGAACATTTCTTCATGTTTCTTCAATTACTAAGGTGAGACCTCACATTGGTCTCTGATAATACCGAGAAACTAAGCTCCAGTTTTCCACAGCGGAAAATACTGAATGAGGTTATACTCATTGTATTCCTAACTGGAAATACACTACATACTCAAGCTAATATTGAATTTCCATTTCTCTAAAACAACCTAATATCTGCTTCAGCCTTTTCTTCTATGGGAAATTGCAATTGGTGCTTAAAAATAGGTTTTAGCAACCCATTTAAATAGTGCATCTGCACCTTCGTCTCATGCTAGAGCATGTATCGAGTTGCTTCCTCTGAGCTGTTCTATTAAATTGTTTGGTGAAAATATGGATAACTATTTAATGTTTACTATTATGCTACTCAAATATCTCTGATTCATTCTGTTACAGGTTGGTTTTGTCATCGATGAACGCTCTGGGCCAAAAAACCACACACAAGGTTGTAGTAGTTCATGTTCTCAATCTTTTCCATTTTGAAGATGTGTTAACTTCTGCTTTAATTTCTGTATCTTTTTGCATTTAAGTGCTTAGTTTTGTTTTGACCCCTTGTCCTGCTCTGCTTTTTGACAACTTTCACTTGAGCACACATTTAAGGTACTCAAACAAGCAACTCATTATCCAGAGGATGAAGTACGAAAGAAAAAAGGAAATTTCATAAAATGGGCTTTCTAGAGATCGTTATTTAGGATTTTCTACTAAAAATTGATATTTAATATAGAATGCTCAAGTTAAAATTGCGGTTTAAATTAAGGGGACTGTCAGTTTAATGCTAAAATCACTTATCACTTACGAAGTTTAGGATGAGCTTATATACTGTCACCATATATATGCATTTATCTTAGTGCAAGTAAATCGTTGTCATGAATGTTCGGGGAGACATGACTCCTTTGTCATTTGTCAGGATGTTTTGCGAGAGTTGAAGTCTTGTTTATCATCTGATGAGGCTTATCAATTTGCCATATCAGTAAGTTTCTGTTTTAATATATACTGAATGCTTCAATGAAACAACAATATCCACATAATGAGGAGAACTAGGCTCACTTAACATATTCTCATTCAACTGAAATGATATCTTGATTTTTCCATTAAGGTTCTGAAGTGGTTGCAAATTCCTGCTGAAAAGCGTGCTCATTTAATGAGAGAAAACAGGTAAGTGTACTTTAAGTTTCAATTGACAGCGCTTTTTAAGTCCTCTGCATGGGTTAATAATATTTTTGTATTTTGTCTTTTTATTTATTTTTTAATGTGTGGTACTGGTTTAAGTCAAATGAAGCAACATGTGTGTACACAAGCTTGTTTTTTACTTTCTAAAGTTCCATGCATATGGTCCTTCAAATATTTAGTTTATAAAGGTCATTTACAATTTTCATTGTTCAGGAACATTTTCAGAAATTAAGAATTGAGAGTGCTATGAATTCATCAGAACCAACTCCTAAACAGGTGATTTGTAATTTTCTCATTATTATCGTTTGACATTGTCTTTTGTTGCCTAGTTGTGATGAACTTCACTATTCATATCTGAAGTTTGTGTTCTGATGGAACTTATTCTGTTGAACAATTTGATCAAATATATGATTATCTCTAGTTCTTCTCTTACTCTCTGCATTAGTGCATTCTCAAAACCAAATTGATAGTGTGCCAGCCTTTTTTTAAGTATGCTGTCAGCACCAGTGACATGGTGAAGTTTGTTAAATTGGATCTAATACTTTTAAGCCCTTTTCATTTTTCTGTCATCACAGATTACATGGTGAAATTGTTATAAATTCTATAAGTTGCTGGTATTTGATTAAATGTCCAAATAAACAATGATATGCATGTTGTTAGAATAGAGTACTACCTTCTTGTTCTTATCTGTCGACGCTGATTAAATGTCCTGTGTGATTTACTGTTCCAGTTAATGCTACCTAATAATATATATTATTACTTCTTGTAGTAAACAAATTGGGAAAATGTTCCTGTGGTTCCTAAGAAAACTTTGCTAAATTTTACTGGGGGGCTCTGATAGCAATAGAAGGATTTTGCTGTTCCATTCTAAACAGGGCTTGAGATTAGTTGAACTTTCTTGTTGTATGCTATTGCAACTTGTAGTCCATTGTGAATATTTGATTCATGAGATGCCTTTGGAAACAAGGGGAAAAAAGACATTTGCACTAATTCTTTATTCTTGCATTCAAATTTGAGCTAACTCTTCTTTTTCTTTTTCCTTTTTCCTATTGGCAAATGGCAGATTGCATATTTACAGAGTCTTGATGCACGACAGTTCCTACATCACGCTCCATGCTTCTCGTTTGATAGAGGAATATAAATCATTATGACCATATTTTGACCTACGCTGTCATTGATGCTACCAGATAAAGGCGTTATTTTTTGTCTCATATTTATGTAAGTATTGTAAGATGTCATTTGATCTTGAAAATGAGCATTCTTCATTCATACTGATTTGATTCAAATATTTGAAATTACAGCATTCTTGCACATAATGAATACGATATGTTGGGGTTTGTGGGCTAACGGGTCACGGGCACGTAAATTTTCCACAAGTTCATCCCCCAAAGTTTCCAAAAAAAAAAAAAAAAATTGTAGTTAAAATATATGAATTTGCTTCCCCAAAATTTTGATATAAACTTCAACAATTTTTCGCCCTCCAAAATTAAAATCCCGTGATCCGCCGCTTGTCACGGGTGGGGCTGGAAATAGGTGTGGGTGGTGGAGCCTGGCAGGTGATTGCCGATAGGCTGGGGAAATTTGGGCGAGAAAAAAAGAAACTAACAAAAGAAAAAATTAATATAATGGAAGGATTGAAACTAGCAAAAGAAACTATTGTGTGTGTATATATATATATATATATTGCTTTGCTAGTTGTTGAATATTTATCATAACGAGTTATAGGTTGCATTTGGATGTAAGGATTTTGATTTGGATTTGGATTTGATTTAGAGAGAGGATATTGAGAATAATTTCAAACGACTAAATGTAAAAGGAATTTGAAAATACTCCGAAATTACTCCAATAACAACTTCCAAGGAAGTGAAATTTGATTACAATGACTTCAAAAAACAATTTTAATAAATTTGTTATTATGAATTTAAAATCAAAAGTTTCAAATCCATCAATCCAAATGGAGCCATAAAGTATTTATAATGGAACACAATCACTATAGTCTGTACATTCTAACATCACTAAGATGTCCCTTTAACTTCATAAATGTTAGACTATTTAGATTGATGGATTTGGATTTAGGGGAGAATTTGTCAAAAGAATTTAGAATGGAGTTTCCATCATGAGATGGATTTAAAATCCACCTCAATGACTTAAAAATAACTCCAAAAAGGAGCTACAGATTTGAAATCCATTGATCATATTATCCAAACGAGCTCAATGGATTTTTTTATTATGAATTTGAAATCCATAGCCCAAATCCATCAATCCAATTGAGCCTGAGAATTCAATGATATGGTGAAACTTAAAGTGCGTCTATGTAATTATCCCTCTCTCATTCTCAAAAAAAAAAAAAAATTATCCCTTTCTCTTAAAACATAACGTTTCAGTTACTACACTAGGCAAGAAAAAGCGGATTAACCTGCTATATTTAATGAAACAACACTGTTAAAATGGTTCATCTATCATTACATAAAGTTACACATTATTTATTACAAGCTGAGAAATAGAGGTATTGACGGAATTTTGGACGTTGAAGTCAACTGCCAATGCAGGTTTTTGCCACACATAACAGGCAAATATATTTGAGGTATAAGGACATAAAAGAAAAAAAAAAAAAAAGCTGTGTTCGGGCAAACCATGTATGAAAGAAAAACATTTTACATCTTCAAGTAGTCTAAGTTGTCAATGAAGTTATCCTAAATCAGTCGGGATCGAACCGTGGTCGTGCTCACTTGCCATAGCCATTCCCGTGCAAAGACACGTAGGGCACATGACCTGCAAAACAGAAATATATAACAATGACCGAACTGTTCCAACTACCAATCCATCATATTCATGATTCAATGACTACAACATAACAAATATATAAGTAAAAAGGAAAACCTTTTTTCTTTTCCCAGCCAGATTATGGTCGCTTTTGCACTTTACTATATAGTTTTTTTTTAAACAAGAAACCATCCAAACTTTGAGTTCGCTATTTAACCCTGAACCCACCGCAGCGAATATTCCATCGACATTGCTTCACGTGCCTAACACACTAAAGTTGCTGCACTTGCAATCTAAACTATATGTAAATTTTGCACTTTGTCATTCCAGAATTAAAATAAATAAAATTATATATATGCATGTGTTTGATCTCTTTGTAGTATTACTCATCCACAAAAATAAATTTAATTGATGTCTATTTTGGAAAAAAATGTAATGTCATTGAAATTATCTTTTTAGTTAAAAAATTAAACAAAGAAAATTAAAGGATAAAACTTATGATTCAAGTTATAAAAATAATAATTTTCTTGAAATTTATTTTTTTAAAAGTAGATGTTAGCTAAATTTATTTTTGTGATGTGTAATACCCAAAAAAAAAAAAAAGGATCAAATGCATGCATATACAAATTTATATTCTGAGAAGATAAAGTGCAAAATTATGCCAAGTTCAGATGGCAAAATGCAACAATTTTTGCACATACTGGGCACATGAGGGAATGTCGATTGAATGTTACGCCTGCGGTGGGCTCCAAAGGGTAAAGTGCACATCCCACTTAAGCTTGATGGTTTCTTTTTTAAAAAAAAAAAAAAAAAAGAAAAACAAAAAAAAAATTCTATGGTAAATGCAAAGTACCAAGCAATTTGTAAAACAGAAATACAGGTCAAAAAGAGTATTCGCAATTTAGAATATAACTGGTAATTTTTGTAGTTAGGCTAAAATTTAAGGGTACTATTTGTAATTGTCCTTATATTTAACTTAATAACTGTCACAACTAACAGAGAGATGGCAATGAACGACCACACCTATTACATGACAGATGCACAAACCATTAATATAATTATAATCATTTAAAGTGATCACTGTCATCGCCTACAGGTTACCAAAACTAATCAAGACCTAAACAATCACCAACCTTTAAAATCAGAAAGTAAAATTTTCATGTTTGATAGGTGAAGATAAATGTAAACATGAAACGTGAGAGCATACCTTTCCGGACTCCTGAACAATTAGAACACCTTTCTGCTTTAGGTGGTGACAGGGCCGATTCCCATTATTTGATGTTGAGACTGGATCGATAAGAACTAGAGATCCAGTGCTTGAACAGCGAGCGCAAGCAAGATATCCTGTAAATCAGAAACAAATTGTCATAAATTATCAACATGCACTCCCATCTAGCAAGCAAAAATGAGGTCATTTTTGCTTTTTAATTACCGAGGTGTGTGGCCTCCAAAAACGAAACAAATGTGTACTGATAAAAATGCGAACAGGAAAGGTAGGTTGTTTGCAAAATCAGGAAAGCTAGCATATAGGGATCAAGGAAGGAATGCAGCATGTCATTTGTGGCAAGAAACTGTGAATACACACACACACACACACACATATATACCAGTTACACACGGTTATTAGAATATATTTTTCTTCATCATCATTGATGGTTTCCATTCACGGACAAATATATCTATTAGATCTCAGGTGAATAACTGACCTGCCAAATAGATATTGGAGGTGATATTTAATTTAAGAAGTTGAAGTTGTAGCCAAGGAAATGAAGTTGGGTAAAGAGATTTTGGTATCGTAATCTTACATAATAAACCAACGCGAAATCAAAGTTGGATAACTACTTACATCGCCTGTATTCCCTCGCTTAAAAAGAATTAAAGCTAAAAAAATCACATAATCCACTAATTACCTGTACCAAGACAGTACTTGCATCTCTTATGCTCCTGCAGCTTCACATTGTTTATCTCCACCACCATCAAAGCAGATATAACTCCAACTGCTCCTCCCGAGAAGGATGCCACAATTGATCAACTTGACTACAAAGTTCATAAACTTAGATTCTTAGTAAGGACATGAAAGCACATGCAATACCCCTAAACCTGAATGTGCAACACATCTAATCTTCAGAGTCCACATGTCCCACATTCTGAAATTATTACATTTTACTTTGACATCAGAGACCAACCTAGATTAATCAACACAAAAACCATTTTGGTAAATAAAGGTGTGCACAACAAGGAATTAAGAAGCTACCAGCCATCACAGTATTGGTCTAATCCACAAGTACAATTTACCAAGCAGAAAAAGAGATTGGAGGGATCACCTACATTCATCTGAGACAACTGGTTCAAAATCTTTTGCCACTTCCCATTACAGATTACTAGAACCCATCAACTGTTCCTCCATGCTGAAAGCCCAAAAGGTTAACCAGAAGTAACCTCTGTGCCTCAGTTTCCATTATACACTTACTAGGCAGTTGTTTACCTTCACGGTACCACCAAATGGAATTATAAAAATTTGGAGAATAACATGTTGGCATGAAAACTGCATTGAAGATTTCTTAGGATCTGACCAACTCGCTATCTTTTAACAATTCAGATTTGAGACCAAAGGAAGCCAAAAGCAGATAAATTCAAGAATAAAGTCCTCTTATAACTCAAGACTCAGAATCAGATTGACAACATAGTACAACATTACTGTACATTCTTAACAATGTGTACGGAGAAGCTGACAGCAGTTGACACTCACAATCCTCATCCATATATTAAATTTCTTAAATAACATGAGCATATTATACTAAGGCTACATGAGATGCATATGTTATCTTTGGGCAGTAAATGTATACTTTTAGTATCCCACCCAAAGATAAAACTGATTTAAGCGCATCAGAAGGCAAAGAGTAGGATAAAATGCCAAAGCATCATCATCAATAAGAACATGAATTAGTTGATTATATCAAAAATCTAGAAGCATACCTCAATTGATCTGGAAGATGCATACTGTGATAAAATCAGCATATGACGCCTCCTAATCCAAGTTTTAGCCCAGCTGGCGAAAGAAAGAAAAACAATAGTAAGGATTAGAAACCATACTGACTATATAAGAACATCTAGAACTTCTATTCCTTTATTCGCCGATAGAATAAATTCTCAATAAAAGATCCTAAACCTTTTCATTTTTTTTTCCCTAATTCTCTTAAGGTGCCTACTTTTTTGCTACTATAGGTTAAAAGAACAAGAGCTGCTAATGTATCAGGCTTGAGCAATCAACAGTAAGCCAACTTCTTTGTTATCTTGAGGATATAACTGAATCATACAATGCTAAAATGTGCACCAAATTAAAATTGTCAGATATTTATCTATGCGCATTATACTCATGGAAAGCATCCTCAGACGAGATTTCCTGAAGCTCACCCACCCTTGCCCAAAACAAATAAAAATAAAAATTAGAAATCGTAGATTTTTCATGTAATTTCTCGTGTCACATCACCTCAACCATATCACACAAGGATAATCCAATTTATCCTAAATCCTAAATCAAGTCCATCCATACTTTAGCACTAAAATATTGTATTTTCAAGGTAGTGAAAGAAGAATATAGTCAGTTGACAAGTTCATGTTACAATCACCATATAATGTTCAAGCAAGGAACAGGATGGTTGAACAGCCAAACCAATAACATGAACCAATAGTTTTTTTATCTTTTTTTTTTAATTTTTAATAATACACATGATGACATTGAATTAGAATTAAACCAAGCATAATATTAAAATTTTATCCTCAGTAATTCATCAATTTCCTGAGAAGCATAACAAAAAGCAGAACTTACAGTGGAGCTAGAAGTCCGCCAAAAAGCATGATCCCAGCAATAAGTGAAAAACAAGTAGCATAGTATTGTTTAAGTCGAGAGAGTTCTGCATATAATTTATTTATGAGACAACACTCAACGAATTACTACATAAGTTGTAGATAATATCAAACAATTTATCTCATATAAAGCACTAAAAAGGTTTACCAAAGGAGGCAAAAAATGGAATGAACGAAGGAAAATTGGGAAGCTCATTTTCTTGCTCTTCCTTCACAATCCCAAGCTCGGTGTTTTAATTCTTTGTTGTATCCTGAGCCGACGAACCTACAAAGTATCATGATAGCAAGATAGTAAATAGTCCACTTTATTCCAGAAATGAGGAACTGCGTAACGAATTACCTCAAAAAATTAAATCAATTAATTATTAAAAATCAACGTTTGCTTTCTGTATATATATCACAGAATCTAACATCTATATAGTTTTTAACATGAAAAGGAAAAGAAAGTAAAAACACTAACCCTCTTCCATCTGCAAAAAGATTTTATTCCTTCTACTCGATATTTTCCTGAATTTCTTGTAATTCCATTGTTGCGAAGTCCTGACCGTCTCCGGCCCTTCTATTATACAAAACCTGCATCGAAACAGAACTCAGTTCACAATCCATCTACCAAAAAAAAAAAAGAATAAATTAGAAACAAAACAACACTAAAAAGATGCTGCACATCATAAATCTATAGACAAAATTAAGTGGCGGACTTTTTTTTCGGCCGATGAATCGGAGTCAACGGATGCGGCAAAAGAGGATGCGTCGGCGTCTGACGCCATGGATCGCCATTTGAGATTGGCTTAGCTTTCCGTGAGATAGCATCTGGAGTGCGATGAATAAAACGGCGTCGGAGCATATGAAACCGTTAAAATCCGGCCAGAACAGAGCATTTTTTCACGGAGGAACCGCTGAGGGTTTTTGCCAGCGGAGAGGAAAGCAGAGAGTTTCAAGTGGCGACCATTTTTTATTTGCCTTAGTTGGTTATATAAATAAAAAAAATATGGTGGGAAAATTTGATTTGTTTCCACGTGTTACCCTTTTTATTGAGTAAGAGCCTAATTTCCATTTGTGTGTGTGTGTGGCTAAATCAATTTTAAAAAGGGGATGATTACAAAACTACCCCTTACATTTAAAAGAGAACCAAACATTAGCTTTTTTTTGTATTTTTTATACTTTTCTTTGGTTTTTTGGCAATTATTCCAAACCTTCATGGGTTATTTTTGGTAATTATCCCATTTAAAAAACTTATAAGGTCCTTTTATTATTAGAATTTATAAAATGTTTAAGTTTTGTCTTAAACTAAGTTTTTTGAAATATTTAGATAAATAAAAAATAGTTTTTTTAATATATTATTAATCATAATTTTTAATTAAAATTATCAAAATTCAGAAATTTGTTAAAGTAAAATCTTATTTCAAGGATAAGTTGGTGACGTATTTTTCTTTTTAAAGAGTTTATAAAGTCTCAAATTCAATTTTTTTCTTGGTGGATAATCTAAATTAGTCAACCTTCTGTTAGACTGTTACTATCCCATATAAAAAAAATTTAATATATTGTAAAGGACTATTTTACATCAAGAAAATAATCACATGTCACTGACCCCATCTTATTATGTCATTTGTACTTCAATAGTTTGCTGGGACAGTGAGTTCATCCTTTTTCATAGAGTGGATGGTGGCCTACATTTATGTTTGATAATTTGATAGATGAATTTTTTGGGTGAAGACAAAATTTGTTTTTGTTGAAAATAAATGTTCTTTTCAGGATGTGAAAGGTTTCACAAGATTGGATAATGTTTGGGCTTGCATTTTCTTCCCTTTGAAAGGGACAAAATGGACATGTTCATTTCTGGCTCAACAATAGACAGATTTTTATTTATATTTGATTTACATAGAACTCTTTGAGATTTTTATATTTTTTTGAAGAGTAGAACTCTTGAGATTTGAGCTAATTATATTTAAAAACGCAGATTTTTAAAATTACAAAAAAAAATACTTAAGGTTAATTTGATCTTCTATATTACATTTTCCCCAATTCATGCAAAAGAACACTTCAACCTCCGAACATTTATAAAATATTACGCTTAGCTTCTTAAATTTATGACGAATCAAATATCAATTGGTATTTTGTAATTTTTCAAAACTTCTAAGTTTTTTGTTAATTAGCCCAAACCTCATGATATTTTTATGGCAAAATTGTTTTTAGTCCCTTTAAGTGGGCATACTTGGAGATTTAGTCCTTTTTTTCTTGAACTTTGATTTTAGTCCTTTAAGTGTACAAAAATCGAAATTTTGGTCATGACCATTATGCGTCAGTGAATTGTTTTTCGTGAGTGGAATTTTGTTTTTGAAAAGCATAAAATTTCAATTAAAATGGATGAAGTGGTTGTAGTTGGGAACACACTTGCCAAATGGATAGGAAAAATAAGAAAAATCAACTTGACAATATAAAATATTTAAATTATTTTAAATAAAATAAAATGGGTCTACATAATATATTGAAATTATTTTTTAATTTAAAACATAAATAATTTAGAAAAAAATTACTTTATAAAATATAAAAATCGTAGTTAGATAAACATATTTCAATTCGTAGTTGACAAAATGAAATTCACACTTTTTTATTTTTTTTTATTTCATTTGCCAATATTATATTTCATATTTTATACAATATTAAATAATGAAGAAAACTACATGCAAGGTGTTAATAATTTTTGAAATATTTTCATGTTTGTAAAGAACAAACGCTATTTTATTTATAAAATCATTGGCTCATTTGAATTGTTTTAATACATAAAATATATAATATATATCATAAATTATATATAATTTAATATTTATTTTTCTATTTTTTTAAAACTATAATATATATCATATTTCAATTTGTAGTTGACAGGCTAAATTTCACACTTTTTTATTTTTATTTTTTTTATTTTTATTTTATTTGAAAATGTTATATTTCAAATTTTATACAATATTATAATGAATAAAACTACATCAAGAGTGTTAATAATTTTTGAATTATTATGTTTGTAGAGAATAAACGCTATTTTATTTATAAAATCATTGGCTCATTTGAATATGTTTATCTAACTATGATATTTTATTTTATCAACATTAATGTTTTTTTAAATTATATGCTTTTAAATTAAAAAAATAATTTCAACATATTATGTAGACCCATTTTATTTTATTTAAAATAATTTAAATATTTTATATTGTCAAGTTGGATTTATTCTTATTTTTCCTATTCATTTGCTAAGTGTATTCCTAACCAAGAACCACTTCATCCATTTTAATCGAATTTTATGCTTTAAAACAAAAACGCTTAATTTTAGAAAACAGTTACTACCTCGCTTATCAGAAAGGAGCAGTGACTAAAATTTGATTTTTGTACACTTAAAGCGGACTAAAATCAAAGTTCAAGAAAAAAAAGGACTAAATCGTTACGCCCAAATGGGACTAAAATAATTTTGCTCTTTTTTATAATTATCCTTTTGATTTAATTGAACCTAACAGTCAACATGTCTGAGTTGGAGCAATTATATCTGTCCATTTGTTATGATTGGTTGAAAACTTAAATTGAATATTCATATTGCTGACTTTTTGAAATATATAAAATCAAATCTACATAAAGTATCCAAAATTATTGAAATTGAGTGGTCTAAAAGTAATTGAGAGGTCCTAATTAATAAGACATTATTCAAATTATAAAGTTGAGGTTTCAATATTCAAGAAATTTTTCGGGTTCAAAATCCTTACCAAATACATGGATACTTAATATGTTGTATCCTAGTAATAATCTTATATGCAGCATATTTATAAAAGTTTTAGGTTGCACTTAATTAAATTTTTATATGATAAATATGTAATAAATTGCTCCATTGGTAATAAAACTCAAAAGGACCAAATTATGGCTGAAAATCGACATATTCAAAATCAAAATTCAATTTAATTTTTTCAAAAAATATGTAATATAAGCTTAATAAAGTGTTTTTCTGCTTAGATGATAGCAATACGTAACTGAATTATACACTG